>CM057814.1:1183358-1503358 GCA_030067965.1 Latrodectus elegans
ATAATTATATTATAAATTAATAATTAATTTAAGAATTAAATATTTGAAGAATGATTTATTTCACATTTTACATATGTGAAATAATAGATGTAGCAGTAATTATTCAATATATTTGAGGAAATAATTATTATTTACGTTCTCATTATATTAATCTATAATATGAAATGGAAAAAGGAATTAGATATAATTTTAATTACATGATATACATAATTTAAATTGTAAAATAAATCACAAATTCTAACTTTTAGATAATTTTAATTCAAGTTTAACATTTTTTACCAGTTAAAATAGTAATTATAAATATTGCTTGAACTTTATCAGAATGAAATATATGATGTTATCAAAACAACTTTTAAAAGTGTCTTAGAGAATTCAACTAAATATATATGGTTTTACATTTACATTAATAGTGATTTTTCTTTTCTTTTTTTTTCAGATTTGCGAGCATCACTTTGCACAGAGTGATATTCTGAGATGTTCAGAGGTATATGTAGAGAAAACAGGTGAAAAACTGAGCGCTTCCTTACGACACCCACGATTGAAGTTAGATGCTATTCCCTCCATATTTCCAAATTGTCCGAAATACTTAACGACAGCCAAGAATCACCGAGAGGAGCCAGACGCAAAAAAGATAAGAATTGAAAATTAGAACTTTGCATGTGACTTAGAAGAAAGTATAAAAAGTGAAAAGGACTACAGGGATAAATTTCACTTTAAGGATTTAAGTGAACTCAAGAACTGTTTATTTAAGTTTGAATATCCATCGTCATGGACTGTTGTTACCAATAACTATATCATTAAAATTTTTTTTTTTTTTTTGATAAGTCCTACAAAAGTTCTTGTTCTTAAATCATCAGTAACAGTTGATGAAAATTTGAATTTGGTAAGTTCAATTAAAGTTGTTCCAATTAATAAGATAAATAATTTTAAATTTCCTATGATTATAAATGATATTCACACCTTAGATAATGTATTACAAGCATTAGAAAATTTTGAAAAAATTAAGCATAAGAATAACTTATTTGATTTGTGTAAATCTGTTATTAGTGAGTTGAAAATTATTTGTGAGAGTAATGAAAATTTATTTGATTTCTTAGAAGAATAGATTTCTCTGTTGCAATATTCTTTAAATCATAGAAAATATTCTGCTAACTTTTTAATTTTATGCTCCATGCTTTCTTCTATATCACCCCACTGTTATAAATTTTTACGTAAAAGCTCGTATTTGGTTAAATAATTGGAAAAGCTGTAAAAGTGATACAGGAAAATTAAGTGCAGAAACTCACTTAGCATTAACGCATACTACAAATGCTCTTATAGAAATTGTAGATTATTGTTCAAAAATATTAAATATGGAATATGTTTTAACGAGAAAATTTCAGACAGATTCTCTCGAAGAACGTTTTGGTCTTTATAAACAGTAGTTGAATCTCAAAATAACATTTCTCTCACTCAAATATTCGAAACAGAAACTAAACTAAGGATCAGGAGCCTTATTCCTTTAGCATTAAATTCTGCTCTTCATGGAAATGTCGAAATTAATTTAAATGATGATGTTGATGAAAATCTAAATCTTGATATTCCCGACCCTAAAGAATCAATGTTTAATTTGAAAATAAACACAAATGATTTAAAAAAAATATTCTCATTTGTGTTAACTATTTTAACATACATAGCAGGCTATTGCGTTCATCCTCTCTTAAAAAAAATTAAATGTGAAATGTGCTGTGTTTATTTAACAAGCGAAGTTGACGATGAATGTGAATACTATCTTTTAATAAAAAATATAGATTGGGATGGTTTAAAAAATCCTTGTGATGAAATCATCAAAATAATTCATTTTAATTATACTGTTATTTCTAAACTATTATCTTCTGAATATGAAAACGATTTTTTGAAGTGTAACAATCATAGATTTATTGCAAGCAATGTAACATTAAAAAATCTTAGATTAGCTGAAATTAATTTAACTTCAGAATGTTGCAAACATGACAGTGATGATTTAGTAAAAAATATTATTTTAATTTCTACTAATATTTTACTCAAAAATTATTGTAGAAAAATTAACGATGATTTAATAAATAAAAAACTCCTTAATTCAAAATCCAAAAGAAAATTACAAACATTAGGAAAATAATATAAATTTCAGAGAAGAGTTTTCTGTAGATGTATATAATTATTAAAAATTGATGTTCGCCTAAACTTACATTGTTATTTACATTTTGCTTATTTCAAAAAATTATTTTGCATATCCAAACTAATTATTTACATTTTGATATTAATTTATAATAAATTTTATAGTGGAATTTTAGTGTTTAATAAAGTTATTTTAAGCATATATAATGTTGTTGTCGTTATTCTATTTTTATTATTTGAGCAAGTTATAAATTTTGCTATTTTTATGTGATATTTAATGAAAAAAAAATTATGCAATAAAAGCAAATGTTTCATTTATTCCGGGTATTTGTATAATGAAAAAGATGAATGTTTTTATTTGGCCACAAATTTAATTTAAAAATCATTTTTTTATATTTTTGATATTAAAGATTTAATATATGCCTGTATTTTCAATACTAATACGCCAAGTAATGTTGATATTATCAGATTAAATCATACAAATCATGTTTAATTAAATGATTATGGTGAAAAACTTTAAAATGTATGATCATTGTGTTGCGTGATATCATAAATTTATTTTAAACTAAGAGAAAAATGTAGCAGGAATATATTTCAAATATGATCCTAATAATTTCATAAATTTTTTTCTACAAGTTACTTATAAATCTTATCAAACTACAAATAATGGTTGATAAAATAAAAAAATAATAAAATTGGAAATTAAGGAAAAACAAATGAAACAAAAAAAAATACAAAACATTTTATTATAATTATAAAAAACATTTTTAACCTAAGAATTACACACAAATTTAATTGTTAAAGTACAATTTTATTTATATTTCGTATATTTTCTAATCACTTAGTTTGACGAATTAAATATTTTATTCTCTTAAATTCTAAAATTTTTAAGTTTACTATTATAATAAACTGAAACATTTTTTTAAATTAAATAATTTAAATAAAGGAATGATCTTGGAAAAAATTCTGTTCAGTTTTTATTTTTTTTATTACAATAATTTAGCTTAGATCAATTTACACAAACGTTAAAATTTTCCAAAGAATTATCACAGATTTATCAAATACTTAAATAATTCCATGTGGCGTGTTTCAGTTATAATTGAACATTTGTCGTAATACATAGTAAGAAGTAAGTTATTTAGATCGCCATAAAGGAGACGAAACAACCAGCCTTCTTCGGATGACTCATCATAGCGGTCCGCAGGCCTTGTCTTTAGGGGGTGTTAGCTGTGCTATCCCTAAAAATTCCATCATTCCACATAAACACAGGAAACCTTGGTGAAAGGAAACATGCCAACTCTCCTATAAGAAACAAAGAAAGCAATGGAATATATTCCGAAGATACCCTACTACGGAGAATCTTGCTGCTTTTAAAAAAGCCAAAGCTCATGCCCGAAGAGTTAGACGTCAGAGTCAAAGAGAATCTTTGATTCGCTATGTGTCGTCAATCAATTCATCGACAACAAGTATACAATTATGGAGGAAAGTTAAAGCAGCCAATGATATTTATCAGGATTATTCCATTCCCGTTTTAAAAACCGGAGCTGCAATACATTCCTCACCGGAAGATATTGCCAATGTCATCGGTGAAACTTTTGCTCGTGTTTCCAGCTTTGATTCATATAATCCTACTTTTCTAAGGATTAAAAGAATCGCTGAGCGGACACCTCTAAGTTTTCATGATCGTTATAATCTACCCTATAATCGTGATTTTGAATTGTCAGAATTGAAGACTGCATTATCTAAGGCAAATGACACCAGCCCAGGACCAGATGGAATCTCGTATCAAATGCTCCATGATTCTTGATTATCCAAATATCCATGATTCTTCATTAAACATACTGTCATTATTTAATAGATTCTGGATTGAGCATGCTTATCCTACGTCATGGAGAGAAGCGAAATTGATTCCAATTTTGAAACTGACAAAGATTCATCTGACCCTCTGAGTTATCTTCCAATAGCTCATACAAGTTGCTTGTGCAAACCTTTTGAGCGTATGATCAATGCAAGACTCAATTACATCTTAGAGAAGAATAATTGCATATCTCTTCATCAAAGCGGACTTCAAAGAGGACGATCCACTATTAACATCATAATAGATCTGTAATCCCAAATTCGAAATGCTTTCGTGAGGAGAAACCGTCTTGTTTCAATTTTCTTCGATATTGAAAAAGCATAGGATCGTACGTGGCGGTATGGTGTTCTCCGTAATATGCATAATCTTGGATTTAAGCGTAATCTTCCAATGTTCATACAGAATTTTCTAGCCACTAGGCTATTTAAAGTACGTATTGGAAGTACACTTTCCAATACTTTTACTCAAGCTGAGATTGTCCCTCAAGGTAGCGTTTTAAGCGTAACCCTTTTTAACCTTTTCATCAATAACATACTTCATCAGTTACCATCTTCTGTTCATAGTAATTTATATGTTGATGACTTACAAATCTCATATCAGTGTTCAAACATGAATATAATTGAGAGACAACTGCAAAAAGCTGTAAACAATGTAACTACTTGGTGTAAAAGAAATGGTCTTAGTATATCTCCTAGTAAGAGTCGCTGTGTCCATTTCTGTAGGAAAACTAGTCTTCGTCCCGATCCTGTGCTTCACATAAGCAACAGACCTATTCCTGTGGTCAATGAGATAAAATTCCTCGGGGTAATTTTCGATAAAAAGTTAACTTTCCTTCGCCATACTTTATATCTGCGGAAGAAGTGAGAGCGATTGCTCAATATCCTCAACGTGTTGTCTAATACAGTTTGGGGTGCAGATCGCACTTCATTGCTCCAAATTTATGAATCAATCATTTTATCTCGTATTGACTACGGTTGTGTTGCTTATGGATCAGCTAGATCTTTCATTTTACGCAGATTGGACACCGTCCACCTATCCGCTTTAAGGATTTGTTGTGGAGCATTTCGTACATCACCCGTCTAGAGTCTATATGTAATCTGCCAACAGTTACCATTAGACCTGCGGCGGATACAGCTGTCTCTTAATTATTATTCTAAAATCATATCCACTCCTCATCATCCCTTACGTTCCACGATTCCAAGTGCTGCGCTTAAGAGATGATATAATGCTAGACCATCAAGCATTCCACCTTTTCTCTGTCGTATTAAATCTATTATTTTGCTTTCTGACCTACGTGATGTTTGAATCGAGTTTTTAATTGATTCTAAATTAATTGATTCTGTTATTAACAAGGGATTTGAGGTACTGTTTTGTTGGATACCAAGCCACAAAGGAATAGATAGCAATGAGAAATCTCATGCAGCCTCTAAGTCTGCATCTACTTCCATTTTGCCTTCAATACCATCAATGAACATGAGAAAAGGATTCAAACATTTCATATATTCTCTTTGGCAGGAATCCTGAGAAGACGTCAGACTGACTCGCCTTCGAATTGGTCACACGCGTTACACCCACAAACATTTGATCTTAAGTGATCTCCAACAATGGTGTGAAAAGTGTGATGAACCATTCACAGTATATTATATTTTAATTGTGTGCCCAGATTTTAATTATCAACATTTTAGGTATTTTAATAGTAATATTTTAACATTAAAAGACCTGCTTTGGGAACCACCCCATCGCAATCTATTTGTGTTTTTAAAAGACATAGGATTTATGAATTTTATCTCATTTATATAACTTTTATTGAAATTAGAAGTTATTAATTTTATACATGTGTATATTGTATGTTTACAGACTTTTAATGTACATTTTAACTATATTTCTATTTTATACCTTTAATGGGTAGAAAAAAAAGGTTGTATAATATCTTGTGATTGGCGCAGTTTGTCCTTATCTGGACCTTGCGCGATTAAACCAAACGAACATGGATGTTATTTACACAATTGGCAGTAATTGATAATAAAATGGTTACGATCGATGATATTGATGATGCCATATGTAAACTCACCGAAACAATTATTAATGCAGTTGATGCATCAATTTTAAAGAGTTCCCCTGTACCACACAGGCGTTGCAAACCTTCGTGGATTAAAGAATGCTAAGAAACATTTAAAAACAAAGAAAGTTATGGGGTATATTTAGGAGGTACCTCATAACGGAGAGTCTTATCGCTTTTAACAGAGCAAAAGCATTATCTCGCAGAGTTCATCGCCGAAGTAAGTAGGAATTCTGGTCTCGCTATGTATCCTCATTTACAGCTTCCACATCCAGTAAACAGTTGTGGAGAAAAGTGAAAGTAGCCAATGGAATTTATAAAGAATTATCGGTTCAAATTTTGAAATCCAGAGCTGCTGTATACTCTTATCCTAAGGACATTGCTAACGTCCTTGGTGTAACTTTTGCTAGCGTCTCTAGCAACGACTCTTATAGTCCTTCGTTCTTAAGGACCGAGAGTCGTGCTGAGCGAACACCAATTCGTTTCAACCATGGACAAGTTTTGCCTTACAACTGTGAATTTCGGCTGTTGGAATTGAAGAGAGCATTACGCCAGGCCAATAATACCAGTCCAGTACCTGATGGAATCAGCTCTCAAATGCTTCGAAATTTAAGTACAGATTCCCTTTTGAACTTGTTGTTTTTGTTCAATAGGATTTGGACTGAAAATAAATTTCCATCTCTTTGGAACGAAGCAATAGTGATTCCAATCCTTAAGACTGGTAAGGATCCTTCTGTTCCTTCACGTTATCGACCAATAGCTCTGACGAGTTGCTTTTGTAAAACTCTCGAAAATATGGTCAACGCCCGTCGTCTTAGAAAGAAAGAAATGTATATATATATATCAATCAGAATGGCTTCCGAAAAGGGAGATCCAATCTCGATAATATAACATATTTGGAAACAAAAAATCCGCAACGCTTTTGTGCGGAGGATTCACCTGGTTTCTATTTTCTTCGACATCGAGAAGGCATATTACCGTATGTGGCATTATGGAATTCTCCGTAGGATGTATGATTTTGGCTTTCGGGGTAATTTGCCGATATTTATTTAAAACATTTTACGCTCCCGTGATTTTAAAGTTCGTATTAGTATAATTTTTTCCAATATTTTTATTCAAGCCGAGGGTGTGCCCCAAGGCTCTATTTTAAGTGTCACACTTTTTAACCTTTACATCAGTTGCATTCTTCATCAAATCTCACCTCCAGTTTATGGCACGTTTTATGTGGATGACCTGCAAATATCATGTGAAGGTTCAAACATGTGTTTAATTGAGAGACAACTACAAACATCTGTTAATAAACTCGCTGCATGGTGTGTGGAAAAATGGCCACACGCTGTCTCCTAGCAAGAGTAATTGTGTCCATTTCTACAGGAAGACTAGCTTACATAATGATCCTATTATCTGCATAAATAATACACCTATCCCTGTTGTCAACGGGATAAAATTTCTGGGTGTAATATTTGACGGAAAATTAAATTTTCTTCCGCATGCTCTTTATTTGCGGAAGAATTGCGAGCGATCGCTTAATATCCTCAAGGTGCTTTCTAATACATCTTGGGGTGCTGATCGCAGGTCACTACTTCGTGTCTACCAATCATTAATTTTGTCTCGTATTGACTATGGATGTGTTGTGTATTTATCTGCTAGGTCTTCTCTTTTACGCAGATTGCATACTGTGCATCACTCATCTTTGAGGATATGCTCAGGAGCATTCCTCACATCACCCGTCCAGAGTCTATATGCGATTTGCGAACAACTGCCTTTATACCTGAGACGAATTCAGCTGTCTCTCAATTATTATGCAATAATCATGTCTGGCACTCATCATTCATTACGTCCCATGACTACTACATCTGAATTAAAGAGGTTGTATGACGCTCGTTCATACAGCATTCCACCTTTTCTCACACGAACAAAACCTAGTTTATTATTAACTGACCTATGTTGTGTCCGTTACGACAAAACGAACTATTTATCTCATCCACCTTAGTACGATCTACAGATTAAAATCATCAATCCTTTTGCTTGTTATAGAAAATCAGACACAACAACTACTGTTTTCCAACAGCTATATTCCTTATATCGCTGTCAGTACGCCACTTATACACCAGTTTTCACAGATGGATTTAAATCTGCAGGACACGTTGGTTGTGCTGTAGTTTTCGAAAATAAAACTCTAACTTACAGCCTCCACGCTAACTGTTCTATTTTCTCTGCTGAAGCAACAGCCATTTACCAAGCTCTTCAGCAGATGAATACATGTGACACTATCAAATACTGTGTGTACCCTGACAGTTTGAGTGTGTTGGAAGCTTTGCAGAACAGTAATTTTGACTGCCATCCTGCTGTGTCTAGAATTTTGCGAGCATTAGATCCCCCTGCTGGCAAGGGATATGATATTATTTTCTGCTGGATCCTAAGTCATGTAGTCTCGATGGCAATGAGAGGGCTGATGCAGATGCTAAATCTGCATCTGGCCCATCTCTTCCATCCAATCCTTCGTTGGATGTGAGAAGGGGTGTTAAAAAATTGATTCAATATCTTTGGCAGGAGTCGTGGAACATGCAGATAGCTAATAAATTGCGTGCCATATTTCCATCCATCACCACATTAAGTTTTACCGTTACGAAGTGCTGATGTTCGTTTGACTCGCCTTCGTATCGGACACACACGTTTCACACACAGACATTTGTTCTTAAACGAATTAAATCCATGGTGTGAAACGTGTGATGAACCATATACAATATATCATATTTTAATTTCATATCATAATTTTAACCATTTACGTTTACACTTTTTTAGAACAGATATTTTAACATTATTTCATTTACTAGGAGAACCTCCAAATATAAATCTATTCGCCTTTTTAAGAGCGATAGGTTTTCTCCAATTTATTTAAGCTACAGATATATTTTAAATTAGTATTTTACTAAAAATTTTATATTTTTAAAATCTGCATTTTATATACACTGCTTTTTGTTTTTTAATGATTTTAATATTGCTTAGGTTTTTCTTATTTTAAAAAAAATTAAATATTGGCGAAGTTTTTTCCTTTCATGCACCTTGAACCAGAAACCCCAACCAACAAACCAACTTTATTTTATACTCTACAATTACATATAGATTTTAAAATAATATATACACTAATTTTTGTTTTTTTTTAAATTTTAATGTTGCTTGGGTTTTAAAAAAAATACATGCTAATAAAATTAAATAAAATATATTCCTTCTAAACAATTCTTGGCGCAGCATGTTCATATTTGGACCTTGCGCCATAAAACCCAACCAACCAACCATATGTGGTAAATCCCAGACTTTGGAGCCATCGCGCGGAGAAAATTCTTGTAATTCTAATAAGAGGGATCAGGAATGAAAAGTGTGATATACCAGTATATAGTACACAATTGGGAATTTTAGAATGTCTGCAATAGTAAAGGAAACTGAATAAAATTGTTTGAAGGAAATATTTTTGTGTTGGAGATGTTTATATTAACATAACAACCTAATCTCCTTATATTCATGTACTCAGTATTAATCATCTTAAGTTTGCCCCGATTATTAATTTTAAAATTCACAATCACTGAAATTATCTGATCATTTTTAAAATTGAGAGATTAAAAATGTTAGGATAAGAAATTATTTCCCATGAGTTCGAATTGATTTCCTCAAAATTTCTTAACTCATTATCAAACTAAGATTGGTGCAAGAAGTTAATGCCACAGCGTCATTGTTTATCAATTAATGAGACCATTGGTACAATTCTAAAAACTTGTTTTGATACTAGCATTAACTTATATTTTTTATTTTCAAGCAGAAAATTCGTTTGCCAAAAATTTCAGGAGCTTAAATTTTTCAAAGCATAAAAAATCTTTGTAGTTTGTGTTCTTCTTGATAGATGGCGCAGAGAGTGATGCAAACATCGTGCTGGTCTTTGCGGCGCGGATTGCGAGAGAAAGGCTGCTTTCAGAATGTTTGTGGGAGTTTGATCGGAGCACATCCGTCGTATTTCTTCCGTGCAATCCTTTTCCCACTGTGTGCTTTTCTTTCACGTGAACATGCACAACCGTTGTCCGCTCACCCGCTGACCTTCGAAACATGGGGGGGGACCGGACGGAGATGAACAAGTCGGAACTCGGTTCCCAGCGGAAAAAACTTCTGAATCCGGTCCGGTTCTGCTGGGAGCACCTGAAAACGGGTTCGCTCCTGCTTTGGTTGTTGTGTGCGTTGTCGTGGGTAATGCTGAGTGTGTACCGGCTTCGGTTGCACCACGTGGAGGACAGACTGTCTGTCCTCGAATCCCGGTTCGAGGAACTTTCCGTGAGAATCAAACCACCGTCATCTGTCAATCATCTGAACACATATGTTAAGTCAATTGTTCGACAGGTATGTAGCGCAAACGATGTTCACGATGCATACATCCTTTAAAATCATCATTTCTTTTATGTTACTATTTTAAGCTACTTTTAATCACATACACAATTTACGTATCAAAAATTCAACTGATAATTGTTCAATCTTTCCTGCCTCAAAAATAACGATACAATTAAGTTATTAAAACGTAGAGTCTATTTATATTTTCACTGATTTAATATGAATGTAGGATTTTAAGATTGCTAACATATATTGAAATAGGTATACCATTTAAACCGCTTTAAATGTAAATTGTACTTATTTCAAGTAAGATGACGCTTCAATGAGTTTCTGACTAATTTTAGATACCAGTTTGTATGATTAAAATTAAACCGACTGAAAGAACTTTCTGTGTTTAAAACACAACATATTAAAAATACTTTATAAGTTAAAATGTCGGGTTTAATATATACTTGAGTATTTCTCTTTTTGTTTTGTGGTTTCACCAATTATTTCCTCATTTTTAAATGGGTGGTTTTCTCAATCAGATGTATCATTTAATCTCGATTTATAAAACATATACTTCCCAACACTTAAATTTTTACATTTTATGCATTTATAATTTTTTAATTTATTTGAAAAGCTATGTAAGTGGTTATGCGAAAAGTATATATGTATTTTTAATTTTTTATATTATAATTTGTTCCCCATTAATTTTGTAAAAATTACTAGAATAGTTTTTATTTTTTTAAAGAAATTAAAATCAAATAATAAACAAACCATTACCAGTTTACATGAAAAAATGATATTTTTTAAAAGTTGTGAAATTATTCATATATTTATAGCATTATTTGCATATTACTTAATGAACTAGTGTTGTATTTTCTTTCATTTTAGTAATTTTTTATAAGCAACCAAAAATATGAAAAAAATTCATAATATATTTAAACTTGGCAACGGATATCAGACTGATATGCGATGCCAAAAGATATGCGATCCGGCTATGTGATTAGGATAAGATGTTTTCAAAATATGTTTTGATGAATGTTACGCCATGGCTGAATGGCTTCTGTAATTGTGCTTTTATTTTGACATTTTAATTAATTATGGTTGTACTGATATTAACAAAATTATGATTAAAATATTCGACTAAAAAATTTAAAACGTTAGTGATACTGTCAGTTTTGATATTGCAAGATTCATGTTGAATGAAAACATGCATTTTGCTGACAAAATCAACATCGAAGGATAATTATTTGAACGAAATGAATGACCTAGATAATTCTGAATATAAGAATAAAAATTATAAAAAACGATAGCATTTTGATTTTCAAAGAGTGTTGAACTACGAAATGATTTTTACAATGCCTTTACAGAATGTTGATTTTTATCAGACAGAATTACTTCATTTACTCGGTTAATATAATAATGATATTATTTATCTTATAGTTAATTGTTATTATAATATATTACCTTAATGTATAAGTAATTGATTGTCAAATAATCGAAGTATTTCATTTACATATTGACACTAACTATATTAACAAATGCCGAATATATGCAGTCATTGGTGACAGAAAAGAGGTTGTATTTGTTATTCCTTATTATGGTGATCTATTTATAGGAGAAGGTCTATTGTAAGTAGTTTATAATATAAACAGTATATTATATATTATATATATATATATATATATATATATATATATATATATATATAATAATTACTGCTACTGGAAAAAAAGATTATTTAATATCAAGTGATAGTAATTAATTTATAATAACATGTTTTGTTCAGTGATCACGGTGTCAATGGGGCGTCATTCTTCAGTCACGAATAGCATGGGTCTTATTTCAGTTCTTTCATTGTTAACAGCGTCTGTCCTTTGGAATTTGCTGGTAGCAAGAAAAATTTGAGCCTTTGCCCCTCCCTGCCTTATTTTATATCAAAAGCTTGCAACTGAAGGAAGGACTAGGAGATAACGCATCTGAAGAGGGCTCTACAAATATCTTTCGTCGCTTTTTTCTTTTCTCCATTTTTTTGACAATAATCTTGTACCTACATACATACACATACACACACACACACACACACACACACACACACACACACACACACACACACACACATATATATATGTATGTATATACGAGGGTCACTCTGAAATTTTTGGGATACAAATAGGTTTTTTAAGTTATACTTACAAAATTTTAGGTGTGTTCAAAATAGTCTCCTCCAGCATCAATGCACTTTTGTAGAAGCATTTTCCACAAATTAAATGCCTCAAGCCATTCATTTCTTGGGATTGATGAAAAGAATGTATTTATAGCCACATCAATCTCTTTTTCTGAATGAAAACGACGTCCACGTAAGTTCTTTTTTAGATTAAAGAATAAACAAAAGTCGCACATAGCTTGATCAAGTGAATATGGCGGATGTTAGATCACTTTAATTTGTTTTTGTTTAAGAAGCTCAACTGTTATTCCACCTGTATGTGCAGAGATGCATTGTCATTGGAAGCATTAGTCCCCTAACATTCAATTCTTGTAGAATTTCTGGAAGACATTTAGTGGTATACCAGTTTGCTGTTACTGTCTTCTGTCCTTCCAACTTGATGGCTTTGACCAATCCCGTACTTCTGAAGAAAACGGCATACATCACTTTTTTCAGTGCGCGTTTTTTTTTTCCACCATTGGCGGCGTGGGATCATCTGCAAAGACCATACTTTGCTTTCTTGACGTATTGGAACGTCTAAAAACGGTATGTACGTTTCATCACCTGTTACAATTTTAAAAATGATGCAGTGGCCACCATCATTTAGCAATTTAAGAGTTTCTTTACTGTTTCATCTATTCGTATGACAGACACATTATCAGGGATTACTGTCGACGGCGGCCTTCCTGTGTGTTCTTCATCCTGAAGAAAATTGCGACCTCTTCTAAATTCTCTAAACCATCTGAATACAGTATCACGAGCTGGAGACTCACCACCAAATGCTAATTGTAACCGTTGAACGCATTTTTCTTGATATAATCCTGCTTTAAAATCGTAGAAAATTATATCGCGAAAATGTTCTCCCGTAAACTCCATTTTCTCCTCTGTTTAAAATTTAGTCTACGCTAAACAATTTGAAGTAAGTCAGTAAAAAATCGACTTCTGTGTTGAAATACTTTGTATTTTAAAATTAAATCCTTATTTTTATTTTTTAAATTCTCGTCTTCGCGTATCTCAAAAATTTCTAAGTAATCCTCATATATATAATAGCGGTCTTTCTGCAGTAATTAAATCGGGATTTTGTTTGTCAGTTATTTAAATTTGAATGAGATTTATTTTCAATAGTTATGTGCTATTGCAGGCATGTTGAAGATTGTATCTCATGTCTTTTGCAATCATATGCTTATTTTAAATCAATACAATGTTAAATGTTTGATATTAGTCTATAATACAAAATGAATTTTATTTCCCATCCTATTCATTTAAAACTTATTATAATATCAACATTATAATGCACAGTTTATGCACGACAAGTTGTGTTTTTTCTATGACCTGTAACTAAATTTCTATAGACATTTCTTGAAGACATATTTGGTGAATGGAAACCCTCTCGATGAATTCTTAAAGAAAGCTACAACATCATTTATTAAAAAAAGAGATGTTTTTGATTAGCTTTATTTCAATGAATTTTTCTTAGATATTTTTAGTGCTCATTTACTAGAAACTTTGAATTTAATGTCATATTATAAACTTAATTAAAAATTTTGTCTGCAACACTCAAAACTAAGTTATATGAAGCCACACACAGTTGTCAGTTGTATCTTTATAAAAGCTTGAATTCTATGAATTTTGATATATAACAAAAAACAACGAAACAATAATAAATAATAATAAACTTGGTAAATTGAAGTAATAATATTATTACTTAACGATAAATATATTATATTAATTAAAATAACAAATGTTTCGCGCAGTGTTTTTTTAGTTTAAAAAATTTAATTAAAGTGAAATAGGAAATTAAAATATGAAAGAGTTATATTATTTTTATTTAAATAAATGATTTTAAATTATGTAAAAATTTCTTGTATCTGAAGTAGGTTTTAACTTAACGGTTAAATGCAATCTTTCGTATGCATTTAGAAAACAACTTTTTTCTCTGCCTGAAAAATATTCAACATGGAAAACAACCGTTCGAGCGTAATTTTTTCACAAAAAAATTATAAGCCCCTGAATATTATTTTTATCTAAAATTTTGCTAATGAGGAAGTAAAAAAAAATATTATACTATGGGTAGATCCGAATTCCTCGTGCTCTTGTTTATTTTATTTGAATAGTGAAGATTTCTTTCATCTGATTAAGTGTTAGAAAAATTATCCAATATGTCAAGGTTAAAACGGAAAAAGGAAGTACTCAATGCACAGAAAAGCAAAATAGTAATTGGTAAATACAAAGTTTTTTAAAAATGGAACCAAAAAGATATTTATAAATGTAAATATAGATGTCACTGAATTCGTTTGATTAAAATAGAAGTTGCTCTTCGTTATAACAATCTTGAGGAGAGCTTTCCTAGTATAAAATTTTATATAGATTACGTGATAAAATTGGTTTTGCTGAGATACGAAGTGATGCAATGAAAAGTCAAGAGCTTTAAGGTCATTGGTTGAGTACGAACACCAGTGCAGCTATCAAACGCATCATGGCATCACATTATATAATACTGATACGACTATCTTAAACCACATTTATTCAGAAAAGACGCTTCTCTTTGATATACACACACGAGGGTTACTCTGAAATCTTTGAGATACGCTCAGACGACAATTTAAAATATAAAAATAAGGATTTCATTTTAAAATGCAAAGTATTTTAACACAGAAGTCGATTCACTTACTTCAACAGCGTAGAATAAATTTCAAACAGAAGAGAAAATGCAGTTGACGCGAAAACATTTTTGCGATATGATTTTCTATGATTTTAAAGCAGGATTATATCAAGAATAATGCGTTCAACGGTTGCAATTAGCATTTGGTGATGAATCTCCAGCACGTGATACTGTATTCAGATGGCTTAGAGAATTTAGAATAGGTCGCAGTTTTCTTCAGGATGAAGAACACATAAGAAGGCCGCCGTCGGCAGTAATCCCTGATAATGTGTCTGCCATACGAATAGATGAAACAGTAAAGAAACTCTTAAATTGCTAAATGATGGTGTCCCCTGCATCATTTTTAAAATTGTAACAGGTGATGAAACGTACATACCGTTTTTAGACGTTCCAATACGTCAAGAAAACAAAGTATGGGTCTTTGAAGATGATCCTACGCTGACAATGGTTATATGGATATATATATATATATATATATATATATATATATATATATATATATATATATATATATATATATATATATATATATATATATATATATATATATACAACGAGCACTGAAAAAAATGATGTATGCCGTTTTCTTAAGAAGTACGGGATTAGTCAAAACCATCAAATTGAAAGGACAGAAGACAGTAACAGGAAACTGGTATACCACGAAATGTCTTCCAGAAAATCTACAAGAACTGAATGATAGGGTATTAATGCTTCACAATAACAATGCATCCTCACTTACAGCCGGATTAACAATTGAGTTTCTTAAACAAAAATAAATTAAAGTGATCGAACATCCGCCGTATTCACCTGATCTAGCTATGTGCGACTTTTGGTTATTCTTTAATCTAAAAAAAAAAACTGTGTGGACGTCATTTTCATTTAGAAGAAGAGATTGATGAGGCTATAAATGCATTTTTTTCATCTTTTCTAAGAAATGAATGGCTTCAGGCATTTAATCGGTGGAAAATTCGTCTACAAAAGTGCATTGATGCTGGAGGAGACTCCTTTGAACACATTTAAAATTTTGTAAGTATAACTTTGTAAACCTAGTTGTATCTCAAAAATTTTAGAGTAATCCTCGTATATGTATATATATATATATATATATATATATATATATATATATATATATATATATATATATATATATATATATATAGCGTGTACAATATTTAATTTAGATAGCAACGATATTGTGATTTAGAAATATAACGATATTTAGTATTTTTTATTTGATTATTTATTCTTTCTCACACCTTTGTTCTAAGCGTTATTTAGCACCAGGATATGAGGTTATAGATAGAGATGCTTTAAGAAATAAATGAATGAAATAACCGAATATACGACCGCTGCAAAAGCAATATTTTCTTAAAAATTTGCTTCAAAATTGTTTTGAGGGAATATGTAGAAATAAAAACGATTTGCTGAGCCCATGTATGCATGGCATTTCAAAAAGAATCATTGTTCTGTTTCTGAAGCGAACAGAGTTCTTCAAAGATGTCGTTTAAATTGCATCTCGGAATAAATAACTTTTCAGTAAGAGTAATTGAACGTCTATTACAATTTGAAATTATTACAAGAATTCTAATCAAAATTTCGAAATACAGAATAGCATTTATTATAAACGAACCAAAGTCCAATATAAGTTTCATACTATGCAACTCTTTTGATTTCAACTATAGACAATAATTCAACATAAAACCATAATAACGATTATATTGATTAGATATGTTTTGATTCTGAATTTTGAAAACTACATTCTTATATTTGTTTTGTTTTGGTGTGTTTATTTGTTTGATTAATATTTTATTATATTTCCCCTGAAAATATAAATATCTATTTATTTCCTTTCCACGAGGAATTCCTTTTTAAAATTCTTTGCCAGATGTCGATCCTTTCATTTCTATATTCACATAAAGCGAAAAGGAATTGTTTTGAAATTAAAATACTGGTTCACTCAAAAATAAAGTGGAGCAAAATGAAATGTAACCGAAAATATTAAATCTATTGCTACACATAATATGAGTTATAGTATGTATGTGCATAATTAAATAGTTAATTATAATGCAAAAAATTTACAGATTGAAATTTTGCGTCATACTTTCCCCACTTTGCAGAACGATTGTTGAGGTCATGCGGATGATTAATGAGATTAATTTTTGACCGAGACATTTGTATCGCCAGCAGGTAATGTCCGTGGACTGCAATCAGAAGAGAAATTCTCTGAGGTGTTGCTTTATTTCGTCGAAGGAAAAAGGGTTTTTTTTATTTTTAGTTAAGTTTCTTTTGTAGAATTAAATATTTTCTTAAATGTATCCCGTTTAGTATGTCAATAGGAAAAAAAAAAACAACTTGCTTTTTAATAGTTTAAATTATGTATAAAGTTGATTAATATTTTATTTCACTATTTTTATATTACTGATTTTAAGAATTTCTATTAGATTCTAAATGATTGGAACTCTGGAATAAGTCGTTATATAAATGTCCCCCCGATGGATTAATTTATTTATTGGGAATTCGTAGCCTGGCAGAACCATTGAATAGCACGCGCATAATGCGGTATAAGTAAGAACAGGTGGCGTTAATATCAAACACTTCAATTTCACACACACACATACACACACATTAGTAATCAATCTCCTTCAATCTTGTTTATTAGAGATATTCCTTTACATACCAATGAAAAGCTATCAGAAATATACTTTCATTTAAAAACGTATATAAAATTTTTAATTTTAATTTTTTTTAATTAGTTTAGAATTTAAATTTGGAAATTTTCAATTTTAATTTCGAATGGTATTTTAGTTTGTTATTTTACTGAGCTGTAAAATATTGAAATTACTTATCGTTCATCATTGGTTGGTTGGTTTTTATGGCGCAAGGTCCAGATAAGGACAAGCTGCGCTAAACACAAGATAGCTTACACCAGTTTTTTAAACCCATTAAAAGTATAAAATAATAATATAGTTAAAATGTACATTAAAAGTACAAAGTAGAAATATAGTTAAAATGTATATTAAAGGTATAAAATAGAAATATAGTTAAAATGCATATTAAAAGTCTGTAAACATACAATATATACATGTATAAAATTAAAAACTTGATATTTAAGTAAAATATTTCTAAATCAGATAAAATTCATAAATCCTATGTCTTTTAAAAACGCAAATAGGTTGCAATGGGGTGGTTCCCCAAGCAGATCTTCTAATGTTAAAATGTTACCATTAAAATATCTAAAACGCTGATGGTTAAAATCTGGGCACACAATTAAAATGTGATATACTGTAAATGGTTCATCACACTTTTCACACCATGGTTGCAGATCACTCAAGATCAAATGCTTGTGGGTGAAACGCGTGTGACCAATTCGAAGGCGAGTCAGTCTGACGTCTGCGCTTCGTGGAGATAAAACAGATAATGGAATGATGTATGAAAATATGGAATGGAGTTTGTTGCTGACTTGCAGGTCCCAGGATTCCTGCCAAAGAGAATATATGAAATGTTTGAATACTTTTCTCATGTCCATTGATGGTATTGAAGGCAAAATGGAAGTAGCTGCAGATTTAGCGGCAGCATCAGCTTTCTCATTGCCATCTATTCCTATGTGGCTTGGTATCCAACAAAACAGTATGTCAAATCCCTTGTTAGTAACAGTATCAATTAATTTGAATATCTTAGACACAACTGGATGGCAATTATAGTTGTTATTCCTCAAAGCTTCTAACACACTCATACTGTCAGTGTACACACAGAATTTACGTTCATTTTTAGTTGTTACCAACTGAAGTGCTCGGTATATAGCCGTAGCCTCAGCAGTGAAGATGGAGCAGGATTTGTGAAGTCTATAACTGTAGAAGGTATCATCAAGATAAACTCCACAGCCAACTGATCCTGGACATTTGGATCCATCCGTAAATACTGGAGTGTACATAGTATACTGACAGCGATGGAATGAATAAAGATGTTGAAGAATAGCAGTACTTGTGTCTGATTTTTTATTCTTACCAAAGGGATTTAACACAGTAATGTGTGGATTGTACCAAGGTGAATGTGCGTAAAAGTCGGTAGACTCGATTCGGACATCACATAGGTCAGAAAGCAAAATAATAGATTTAATACGACAGAGAAAAGGTGGAATGCTTGATGGTCTAGCATTATATAATCTCTTAAGAGCAGCACTTGGAATCGTGGAACGTGAGGGATAATGAGGTGAAGACATGATTTTTGAATAATAATTAAGAGACAGCTGTATCCGCCACAGGTCTAACGGTAATTGTTGGCAGATTACATATAGACTCTGGACGGGTGATGTACGAAATGCTCCGCAGCAAATCCTTAAAGCAGAGTGATGGACGGTATCCAATCTACGTAAAATGGAAGATCTAGCCGATCCATAAGCAACACAACCATAGTCAATACGAGATAAAATGATTGATTGGTAAATTAGGAGCAATGAAGTGCGATCTGCACCCCAAAATGTATTAGACAACACCTTGAGGATATTGAGCATTCGCTCGCACTTCTTCCGCAGATATAAAGTATGCGGAAGGAAAGTTAACTTCTTATCGAAAATTACACCGAGGAATTTTATCTCGTTGACCACAGGAATAGGTCTATTGCTTATGTGAAGCACAGGATCGGGATGAAGACTAGTTTTCCTACAGAAATGGACACAGTGACTCTTACTAGGAGATATACTAAGACCATTCCGTTCACACCAAGTAGTTAGATTGTTTACAGCTGTTTGCAATTGTCTCTCAATTATATTCATGTTTGAACCCTGATATGAAATTTGTAAATCATCAACATATAAATTCCTATGAACTGAAGATGGTAACTGATGACGTATGTTATTGATGAAAAGGTTAAAAAGGGTTACGCTTAAAACGCTACCTTGAGAGACACCCTCAGCTTGAGTAAAAGTATTGGAAAGTGTACTTCCAATAAGTACTTTAAATAGCCTAGTAGCTAGAAAATTCTGTATAAATATTGGAAGATTACCCTTAAATCCAAGATTATGCATATTACGGAGAACACCATAACGCCACGTACGATCGTATGCTTTCTCATTATCGAAGAAAATTGCAACCAGATGGTTTCTCCTCACGAAAGCATTTCGAATTTGGGATTCCAGATCTACTATGTTGTCAATAGTGGATCGTCCTCTTCGAAATCCGCTTTGTTGAAGGGGTATGCAATTATTCTTCTCTAAGATGTAAATGAGTCTAGCATTGACCATACGCTCAAACGTTTTGCACAAGCAACTCGTGAGAGCTATTGGACGATAACTCAGAGGGTCAGATGAATCTTTGCCAGGTTTCAAAATTGGAATCACTATCGCTTCTCTCCATGATGTAGGATAAGCATGCTCAGTCCAGATTCTATTAAACAATGAAAGTATGTTTAATAAAGAATCATGATTTAAATGACGGAGCATTTGATACGAGATTCCATCTGGTCCTAGGCTAGTGTCGTTTGCTTTAGATAAAGCAGACTTCAATTCTGACAGTTCAAAATCACAATTATAGGGTAGAATATGTCGATCATGAAAGCTTAGAGGTGTCCGCTCAGCGATTCTTTTAATCCTTAGAAAAGTAGGATTATATGAATCAGAGCTGGAAACACTAGCAAAGGTTTCACCGATGACATTAGCAATATCTACCGCTGATTAGCAATATCTACCGTATTGCAGCTCTGGTTTTTAATACAGGAATGGAATAATCCTGATAGATACCATTGGCTGCTTTAACTTTCCTCCATAATTGTTTACTTGTTGTCGATGAATTGATTGACGACACGTAGCGAATCCAAGATTCTCTTTGACTCTGACGTCTAATTCTTCGAGCTTGAGCTTTGGCTTTCTTAAAAGCAACAAGATTCTCCGTAGTAGGGTGTCTTCGAAATATATTCCATTGCTTCCTTTGTTTCTTATAGGAGAGTTGGCATGATTCATTCCACCATGGTTTCCAGAATTTATGTGGAATGATAGAATTTTTAGGGATAGCAACATCCGCAGCTCGGATTATTGTGTCGGTGATATATTTAACGGCATCATCTATCATATCTGTCTTAACTCTTGCCTCACTGATCACAGCCAATTGCGTGAAAAGTGTCCAATCGGCTCGACTGTGTACACATAATTAGGTGGTTTGTGACGCACACTATTACTTCCAGCCTGAGTCACGATTAGAGGGAAATGATCACTATTATAAAGGTCATTTCCAACAGCAAAATTCAGCAATGGCAGGAGTGATGGAGAACAAATAGCTAAGTCAAGAGAGTGAAATGTCCGTGTTGGTTCGTGAAAATAAGTCTTCTCGTCGGTATTTAGCAGACAGAGGCAATTGTCAGAAATTAACTTTTCTATCTGACGACCGCGAGAATTCGTATCATCACTACCCCACAGAGGACTATGCCCGTTAAAATCACCAAGCAATAAAAATGGAGCTGGGAGTTGATCAAGTAAGTCGTTTAGTTCCTCTTCTTGGATGACATCATTCGGTGGTAAATATAGGTTACAAACTGTAATTAGACATGCGGTGTGAATTCTCACAGCAACAGCCTGGAGAGTAGTTCTTAACTGATGTGCTGTACTGGGATAAGTGTTTGATGTAATTATACAAACTCCACCAGATACAGCTGCATCACCACCATTATCCTTTCTAAAACATTGAAACCCACGCATTTTGGTGATAACAGTGGGCTTCAGGAATGTTTCCTGGAGTGCCACACATGCGGGGTTATAGGTTGACATAATGGATTTGATATCATCAATTCGAGGCCGAAAACCACGACAATTCCATGAAACAAAGGAAGTCATTAATGGAATACAGTCTAACCGTTGTCACTATTGCTCAGTGTCATCTCAGATGAATCTTCCAGCATGAAATCATCATCTGAAGGATGCAGTTTGACAGTGTCTGCATCCATAGACAGAAGAGCTTTTCTGGCAGTTAGCGAAGACTTTCGAACGCCTTCCTTGGCCAGTTTTAATTTTCTAGCCTTTAAAGCTGTTGATTTTGCCAAAGTTGATTTGGCAATTAGAGGTGCAGAAATTTCTGTGGTTTTTTCTTTGGGAGCAATCTAACTGTAGGAATAGAGTTTGTGTCGGTTTGGGTGCTGCAGGATCGGGTTATTTTTTTGGTTATATGAGCGTAACTATCACCTGGAGTGGGAGTACGGGAATTAACTAATCGGCGAGCTTCTAAATAGGAAATATTGTTCTTGATTTTGATGGTAACAATTTCCTTTTCCTGCTGCCAAACGGGACAAGATCTAGAATAAGAAGTGTGGTTACCTTTACAGTTGACACACACTTCTTTGGCTTCGCAAGTGGTACTTTCATGGCCAACGTCAGAACAACGGGCACATATGAGTTTTCCTCTGCA
Organism: Latrodectus elegans; assembly: GCA_030067965.1. NCBI lineage: Eukaryota > Metazoa > Arthropoda > Arachnida > Araneae > Theridiidae > Latrodectus > Latrodectus elegans. The sequence goes on from CM057814.1 coordinate 1,206,027, forward strand.
AGCCATTTTAGAGTGTCCAAATCGTTGGCACTGGAAGCATCTTAGCGGATTAGGGATAAAAGGCCGTACTGAACATCGCATATAAGCCACTTTAATGTTTTGTGGCAAGTCTGGTGTAGAGAATGTCAAAATGAGATGCTTTGTGTTTAGTACAATGCCATCTCTCTTTATCGTAATTCTTTTCACAGCGCAGACTTTTTGTGATTTCAAATTTTCCTGTATTTCTTCGGTGGGAGTATGAAACAAGTCCTCCGAAGAAATAACACCTCGTGAAAAATTTAAATTTCTATGCGGTTCCACAGTTACTGCCATGTCACCAATTGCTTTCAAGTTTTGCAGTAGTACTGATTGTTTGTCTGATGCAGTCTCTATTAATAAAACACCCGATCGTAACTTCTTAATAGATTTAACTTCTCCCAAGTAAGAAGTTATACTCTTTTCAATGAGGAAAGGTGAAACATATTCGAAGGTATTTCCAATTCTGGTAATTATAAAATACTTCGCACTACAATTTGACATTTGTTGCTCCCGAGGGAGTGAGGAGAAAGTTTTTTTATCCATATAGGATGAATATGAATTCAGGGACCAGACGGCACCACCCATCATGGAGCCCTACAAGGGGATACATGTTAACTGTACCAGTGCTAGTCAGTCCCTATACGCTCACGGTACATCCCTGAAGTGGACTCCACCCTTAACGAGTCACCCAGTAGATGTACCGATCGCTTGATCCATAAAGCCGATTGATGTGCTGAGGACCACAACACACCTCCCGTTTACCTGAAGCAGAGGCCAAAGCAATGTGTTGGTCTCAGGAGGCCTCAATTACCAGGATCCTCCTTTCCAGGGACACGGGTCTCCACGCACGGCAAACACGTGGGTGATTTAGTTCCCAGGAGTAGCTAATAGCAACAGAGCGGCGAAAGCTACTCAAGGGGAGCCCTCAACCTCTTACGAGGCAACCACAATGAGGGAGAAAAGGAAGAAAAAGCAGAAGAGTAGTGGTACTATAAAATTATAAATATCAAGAGAGGAAAATAAAGAAGAGGACAGTTCACTAGGGTACCTCGGGATTGTGACACCCGTGTTTACCTAAAGAAGGTAAACCCCCTGAGGGGTATCGTTCATCATTTTCTTTCTCTTGAAACATCAAAGATCTAAATCATAAGAAATCGTTTCAGATGTTCCCAATGCATTTTAAACAAGCGACCGCCAAACATTTTGACCTCACGCGCCAGTAAATTCATAATTTAAATCCCACTGACTACTCATAGGGTTTTTAAAGAGTTAAATATATTTATAAGAAAAACTGGTCTAAGAACACATAAAATATGCCTAGTTAACAAGATGAAACTAGTGATTGTATCGGAATAAAGAAAACTTTATTAATAAACCATAATAAAATAAAGAAACAGAGTAAAAACAAAACAAATAAATAAATAGTGGTTTAATGTCAAATATTTAGTATTATACATTCCTAGTGTGATAGATATTCCTTCTTACTTGAAATAAGATCCCAATAAATATTATAAAATCGCTATAAAATTATAAATATCAAACAAAATAAAATATGCATATGATTAAGATCCGACCTGTTAAAAATAACTTTTTTAATGTATTGAATACATTTTACATTGAACACAGCCTACGCGACAGAGAGAAGAGTGCCGAAGGACACAACAGTGCGACGTGTTGACTGTGGCGTTATTCTATGAAAGAGCGTTTTCATAACTTTTCACGTATTTTTATTCCAAGTCTTAGTGCATCTTAACTTAACGAGATGAGTAAGTATAGTCCATATTTCTCTGAAATTTTCTCGTAAACCCCCGGATGCCTTACGCAGTGAGTGAGAAGGGTGAAAGAAACAAGTGGTAGTAAGGCGCTTGGTGGAGTAGGATTCTCCTTCTTATTTGTTGGGTTCTAATGGAGTTTATAATTAATGCACTCTAATGTTTAATGCAACGAGAGTGCAAATAATATTAGTTATGTAAATTTTTATATTTGTTCCTCGTAGTCGATTAGCAGTTAGTTTAAATATATAATGCCAGATATATGCGTTCTAGTGAAAGCCATTATTATTTGCAAGTGCTCATTGCTCAATGAGCAAATTACGAGCCGGGAATTATTTCCTGTTGAAAGACATTCATTAGCGAGTTCTTCATTTAAATTTTTTTTAAATAATAGTTATGTGTTTTCTGGTATAACCGAGTGTTTAGTCTACCATTGCAAGGATGTCTCAAAAATGATGGAAAAAAAATGGCTTTAAAACTCCATAAGTCTATTGTTTAAAAGTGAATGTAGGCAAATAATGGAAATGAAACAGTTTTTAGAAGAAAGGATGCTTTTCTAACAAGTAATTCACTCCTACAACTTGAGAAAAATGGGATGATTTAGAAAATCCTTCTTCTGACCTTGAAGTGAAGCTGCATTCTTAGGAACATGATCTGAAGGCTCTGCTGTTTCTCAACTACATAAAACAAAACACCTATCACAAGATCTTCTACCGAACTCATGGCAGCAGTTGTTGCAAAATGTGACACCTGACCAGAGTACCGAAACTTCCGATCCTAAAGAAATTTCGATACTGGACAGCGAATAAATAAAAATGCGTTCTGTTATTCGGTTGAATGAAAGACAGTCTTTCAGTAGTGGCTCAATAAAGCTGAGTACCAAGTATGCTTGGAGCCTAAACGCTAGGCTGACCACAAATTAGGGCCTATGCTTCGTCGATACTACAAAAGCTCTACGGTGCTAAAGCTTAGCTTAGTACTTCAGTCAACAGTTCAATTGGTAGGGAAGATTTAGGGTTTTGTCTTTGCACGCAGAAAACTCGCAAAGCATCCCATTCCTGTGATTTTTCTCTGTGGAAAATAAGAAGAAACAGTATTTATCGCCTTTGTTGAATAGTTTATGTGTTAATTTCTCATTTTGAGCTTACACGATTTTAGTTTGAGCTTACATAATTTTAGTAAATACACTTTATACCGAATCATCTTTTATTTGCTGCACGGAGGGACAAACAAACCAAATCGCAGCTCACAAACATTATCATTCGCAAATTTAAAAATGTACCCAAATTGAATGATCAACATTATCAAATCGATAACTCAGCTCTCAGTAGTTATCAAGTAACGAAAATAGTGAATTCTTATCATTGTCATTGTAGAAAACAGCCAAAATGTTTGAAACATTTTTTTTTCCGTGGGAAACTCTGTAAACATTTTTTCAGGCATGTGTTTAGCATTTACGCAGAAAAATATTTTCCTTTGAAAGTAAGAAATTGTTTGATATTTTTAGATGAATCAGGCTCGTTTTTATTTAAAATTAAAAAAAAATTCGTATTATACTAAGACAGTAAAAAATTGTTGATATTACTTCAATTCGATTAAAGATTCAATGTATTGTTTTTGAAGACTGCTTTTTTTTAAATAGTTTCATGAACGAATGTCTAAAGTGACAAAGATCTTAAGCATGTGAATTTCTTTAAATTAAAATCATCAAAAGAAATTTATGTAATTAAAATATTTTTTTATTTATTTGTGTTTCTGTGCTACTAAATAATTATATTCTACTTTATTTTCAGTTTAAATCGATTTTTTTTCTATTTATTCAATGATTTTCAGTTTTCTAATTTTTTTCATTTATGTTTTAATTATTTCTACATTACATATTTAATTTTTGTTTTTTAAAATTAAACTTTGTCCTTAATTAAACATGGAAAGATTATTTATTTTTCATATATACGAAATGAATTTGAAAGTTTAAAATTGTTCTTCTGTGTCTGAAAAATATTTACAAAAAAATCAATAAATCCATTAAATAAATAAGGAAATCGTTACACAAGAAAGGTTAAAAATGTTGTGATTGGAAAAAAATGGAAGGCATTTTTGCCTTCCCATTTTTTTCTTCCTATTCCTTAATTACACAAACAGTACAACAAAAACAAAAATTCATTTTACTGTTTTTTTTTCTTTTGAGACTCAGATTACAATATAAAATTTCTTCATTAGTGTACTTAGATCAATTTTATATTTATAAAACCCCAGGATTGATTGTGAGAAGTTAACTTAATTTTATTTTTATTTCATTGAATAGTTTTAGGAGCTATATATGATAGAAAAAGGATATTATATATATATATATATATATATATATATATATATATAGCTATAGAAACATTTATTTTTCTTTAAAGCAGATGATTATGATTAAATATTGAGACAAAAAGGAATTTTCAAGTTTTAACTTTGAAATATCGTATATATAAGAATAAAAAGATTAGAGTGAAGTCAGCTTATTTGCTTAATATTTAGGCAAAAATAATTTTAAAACATATATCTAATGGAAGAACGCATTATTCAAATTCATTGAAATGTTTATCGAGTATAAATGTAGAGGCATTTATTTAATTATGTTAATTAATTTAGAAGAAAAAATATTGTCAACCAACCAAACCAACTCTTGTGTTTGCCCCTTATAATTGGGGCAAACACAATAGTTGGTTTGAAGAAAACTCCACAGTGATCGTTCGTACACACTGATCTCCGAAATGTGACTTTATTTCATGCCCAAAAGGATTAAAAAAATGTATTTCATTTGCTTCGAACCGATTTGATTTGTTTGGTTTTTCGCTCATCAACCAGTTTATTCTTTCGAACTCAACAACAGCTTAAAGTAAATTCATTGCAAATGTCGGTGTTTCATTTTGTGAGGCAGACATAAATAAAATGCATCGGAATCAAAGCACGTCAAACAGATGACGGCAAAGTTTGTCTCTACTCGTACATAATGTTCGGTTAATAAAGGAAAAGGGACCATTTCGTTCTCTAAATAATCATTTTTACTAGTTTTATTATGATGATATGGTTGGTTGATGTCGTGTCCATGAAGTTTAATGCATCCGTGATTGCCAATTCACTCTGTTCTCTGTTTAGAGATTGCTATCAAATGTATAGTCTTCGGAGAGAAGTGCTGGACACTTGGCTTGGAGAGAGTTCTTCGTCAAGCATATTATATTCATAAAAAATTCGTTATATGTATATATATATACACACACACACTCTTGGAGAAATATTTTATTGCCGTGATCTTATAGTGGTTAGTATATTGCTTTGTGTCCTCTACCGAACCTGGGTAAGTTCGAATCCTGGTTACGGCAGAGAACATGTTTAACCCTCGGAGGAGCCTATAACTCTTAGAGTGGCGCGTGTCCTTGGTGGTGAATGCTTCATCCATCGAGTTTCCGTTGCGTGGTAGGAAGGAAATAAAATACCTCCCGTGGATTTCAACCTTTCGGGACTCCATTTTTGATGATATTGAGTCAATGATATAAAATGCTCACAGCATTCTTTGTAAATCTTGAAAGGCCGTTCTATCGGAAGCAACTGCTATAATAGTTCAGATTATCATCCGTCACTTGCTTCGCCATAGTATGAGATGGTAACTTTATAACTGCATCATAACTGCCTTTAGTTCCCAGATAATTATCAAGTGCGGAATACCGAAACGAATGAAATATAGCGCGACTCTGACAGACATCACAACCTGTCAATCTATATTCGACCCTTGAAACAATGAAGTCTGTGGCTGCAGCGTTTGTCTGTTTGGTCCTGTCCAAGAAGTCGGTGACACGCTCATTGTCTACCATGTATTATCTTTGTTCAGAAATTAATCACTACAATCAGTGTTTAGGAAATAACTGCCTGATAATCTGTAACTGCATCAATAACAAGAAGTCAGTGCATTACACAGGGGGGGGGGGTGTACTTTTCCATTATATGATAATCGCTGTTACGGAAAAGACTCTTAAATTACTGTCGTAAATTTTCTATTTACATTCATCGTGTATTGTTTAAGAAAGTTTATGATTTTAGAAACTACTAAAAAATAATTCAAAATTATATTTTATAAACTAAATAATTACCAAAACTTATATTTAAAGGCCCAAGTTTATTTCTGGCGGAACCAGTTTAGCTATATCGCACCGGTGATCGATTGCGTGAGAATATTGTAACAGTGCATTTTTTTCAATGAGACAAATTAAATTTTGCTGTATTTAGTTGTTTTTTGCCCATTGTGATTTATGACCGTAATTCCTCTTTTTAACCGACAAAATTATCACAAAGCAATCTTTTGCACCCATTAGCCTATGATTTGTTCAGCATTTAGCTTGTTCCCCATTGTTTATCACTTGTAGTCAATTTTTGCACAAAAAATATCGATTGGTATGTATTAGATTTAAAATAAAATTTTGAGTCAATAAAATCATCGTTATATTATTTTCTCTTCTCAGTAAGAAACATTCAATTTCTTGAGGAACATAAGCGAATGGAAAATTGACTGCAGATCTCAGTCAGCACTCGATTTCTTTCCACGATTTCCGTCCCATCAGCGGTCACGATGCTCTCCGACCCACAGTGCTATTTAAGAAATCTTATTAGGGTAGTTATTGTGTAGATATGCACACATTTTCTTGCTAGGTTTTCATTAAAAAAATCTGATTTATTGTGGATGTGTTGCGATATTTTGAAAGATTCATTACTCTTCATGTAGTAACACGAGGAATGTAATATTAAACACACAATGTTACATGAATATAAGAAATTTTCTTTGCATATTCCTGAGCATTGCTCTACGTGTTGTATTTGATCATAATTTATGTCATTTTTGCAAACGCGCTTGTTTTTTTCAGTCTAATTTTATATAACTTCCTACCTTTCTGTGATCACGGGCATTAAAAATAGATGTTGTTTGTTTCCTTTGTTAATTCAACTTGTACGAAAACCATTGAATTGGAAACCAAATTTTTTTTTATTCCATGTATATATCTTGTGCATTTTAAGTTCTGAATCTAGTTGGAACCTCACTTATTTTCATTGAAAGAATGTAGCTAAATAACCTTTAGCTTTATATAACCACACTGCATATGACTCCATAAATACGATCTTTCATATCACCAATTACTTTAAATTATTTTTGCGACTTATATAAATTTTGACAACTTTTCCCCAAATCCTACATATTTAGTAAATCAAGTAGTTCAAAGTGTATTTGTTTAAATGCAACATTTCTAATTTATTCAAAATGTTTCAATCCTATTTTCAGGAAATTACTTATTATTCCGTGTTTTAAAAGAGCGTCGAAGAGGGGGGGGGGAGACAGCTCAGGTTTCACCTGGTCACCTAACCGTTGTTAAAAATTAGGAGATGCTTTGTGATGTTCCAAGCTTCTTAACAGTAGAGTAGAATTCATGGCTCCGTTGTACCACTATGTAAGTACAACAGAGTAGAACCATGTGCATAGAACAATAGCTTGTAACTGCCAAAACATCAAGGTCAAGCATCATAGATTACGGTAGTATTTGTAAAAATGCATCACAGTTTGAACCAAATGGATTAAAGAACTTATCTCTTTGCGATAACTCGATCAAAGGTCCAGTAATGATGTAATGTGAAAAATGGATTGCTAACACTTGGCTGCAACGATACATTTGGTGAGATATAATACCGTTTTAAATTTTTCTTCATTTTTTTTTTTTTTTTTTTTGAATGCATTGGGGACGTAGCAAGTCATTTTGTTCTTAAATGGACTTATATAAAATGTTTCCATGGAGAAATTTCTACTTTACTAGATTAGCTGTTCCATATAATTATATAGTTTCTATTTAATATAAATATATAAACTATTAAATAAATTCTGGTGTCACACTGAATTGAGTTTTTTTGCCTTATACATAAAACCCAAAGTTTGGTTTCGCTTTCCCTTAGTTACCAAGCTAATAATTGTGTTGCATTAAGAGTTGTGACTTTATTAAAGAGAATTGCTTAGGATTCCTGACATTTATCTTCTCATGTTTAGAAACTACAAAGTTAATACAAAAAAAGCTATGAATTCAAGTTTTGTTTGATCACTTCTGAAAGCCGGACTGCCATTCTCAAACTCTTTTAGATGAATTTATTCCTTACTGCTTCATCGTCATGACTTTTTAAACTACTGTTTACATTCGCAAATCATTTTATCCACAATTCAGTAGTACTACAGAGGATTTCTTATGTGCGTCATCGGAAGTCAAGAATCACTCTTTTGTGCATCTCTTCCGTTATGAATGCCATGGAAAGAAATCCACAAAACTGTGATTTATTTAGTACATCAAATGATTCGCTTAAAGTAATTAACTTTGAATAATAATTGTATTAATTTTATCAACAATCAAAGGGTTGAGAAATCAGCCAATTTCAATGACAAGCTGGTAGCCGAATGCTTAGCGCTCTTGCTTTTAGTTCAACAGTTCACGGGTTTGAATCCCACTTTAGACTTGCATGTTTGTAGTAGTTCGGAATCTACTTTAAATCATACGCCCCAGTCTAATTAGCCCCCATATGGAAACTATGACCTCTGAGCGACAACCTGTCAATTTTAAATATTAATTCCTCTTGGATTTGGAGAAAATAGAAAGAGAAAACGATTTTCAGAAATTCGATGGATTTTTTTGAGCCTATGTTTTACAAATCTACTTTTTATTTTCTCAGCAATACTAATTAAAAGAAAAATTTTAATGTTGGCGTAAGCACGGCTAAAGTCTTAAGATTCAAAAGAGATTGTTTACAAATATTACAATTTTTAGTTTAAAATTCTAACTATTTGTGAATCTCATGTGAATTGAAAAATTCATTAAGCATATTCATTTAACATATTAGGAAACATTTAATACATTGTTGAATTTTTTTATACATATGTTTTCATTGTGTGTCTTCTCTCCTCAATGTGAGCTATAAGCAACTTTATCAATGAGCTCCAAAACTGCCGGCCACAACCCCACCCTTTAAAATTCTATTAATGAAAAAATTTAAGAAATTGAAATTGTCCTTGCCTATTTAAACTGACCAAAAAGTGATTCATCTGAAAAGATAAGGCTCGTCGTTGATCACACCTTTGAAGACGCTCTTGTCTATGACAGAGCGTCAAGGGAAGCCGCAGCCATGGTCTCCGAGCTGAGAGTCCATGCTGCTGCAAACGTCGTCGAACTGTTCGTGCAGACACTAGTTATCTTCCAAACGACCCCGTTTTTTGACTCACGGCTCGTGACGTGGTTGCACGATCCATTACGGCCATGCGGATAATATGCCTGTCTTCTCGGCTGCTAGTGATAGGTGGCCGTTGAGATCCCGCATGGTGTTACGTATTACCGTCCTGAACACATCGATTCCATATTCTGCTAACAGTCATTGGATCTCGACCGACGCGAGCAGCAATACTGCGATAAGATAAACCGCAATCCCGGTACGCTACAACTCGACCTTTATCAAAGTCAGAAACGTGCGGGTACGCATTTCTCCTTCTTACACGAGGCATCACAACAACTTTTCAGCAGGCAACAACGTTCAAATGCAATTTGTGTATGAGGAACCGGTTGAACAGTTTCCTCTTTTAAATACAATGTAGGTGTCGTTACTGGCGCCTGCTTTGTCTGAATGCGCTGAAAAGCTAATCATTTGCATATCACAGCACCTTCTTCCTTTCGTATAAATTTCACGTCTGTATCATGTCGCACAATTTTAGATAGCACATTAGAAATATAAAAATTACGTTGTAAATTTGACTGTGCTTGTGCAGGAGAAAAGTGTCCATTGTTATGAGCGTGCTTATTAATATCATTTTCTATATCTTGGGGAACAACTAAAAGCTCGTTGCCTTTTTCATATTTGTATAGGTTATTTTTGATAATGTAGTTATTCATATTATTTGTTTGGCATAAAGTTTTAAATGTTTGTTTGAATGTTATCATCTGTATAAAGGGCTCGTTCAATTTTTAATGTCATTTCTGCTTGAGGTGTAGTAAAATATACTGTGTTATGACTGAGGGCATCAACATGAGGCATTTGCTTACCACATCTATGAATTATTTCGTAATCAAAATCTTCAAGGATCATTGCCCATCTGGCAATATTTGCAGTTAAATCTTTCTTTTCTATAGTCTGTTTAAACGCAGCACAATCTGTAACAATTTTAAATTTATTACCTAGTAAGTAAACACGGAATTTTTTCACAATCGTAAGGACTTCTAGTTCGTAGCTGATATATTTGAATTGTTGAGGAGAAGTCTTTCGGCTCATATAGTAAATGGGGTGAAATTTTTCATCACTTCCTTTTTGAAGTATCACAGCTCCGAAACCTTGTGAGCTGGCATCAGTATGCAATTCTAGCTGTGAACCTGGTCGATAGATGTGTAAGATAGGTTTATGATACAGAATGTTTTTCAAATTCTCGGTATGCATTATTTGTGCGGTATCAAATTTAAACTCTTGGTTGTTGCAAAGGAGGTCACTTAAGGGTTTAGCAATACGTGAATAATTAGGAATGAATTTTCGAAAATATCCAGTTAATCCTTGGAAACTCTGAATCTGTTTTAAATTAGTAGGTTTAGGGAAATTTTGAACGGCAAGGGATTTCAATGGAGAAGGTTGAATAATTCCATTCTGAATAACGTAGCCAAGAAATACAATTTTGCGTTGAAAGAAACTGCATTAATCAAAATTAAGCTCCAAACCATACTTTGAAGCAACTTTAAGAACACGATCTAATTTTTTAATACCTTCGGCTTTATCTCAAGATGACATTATAACACCATCTAGGTATACTATTATTGTGCCATCTCTTTCAATAATTCACGAAATATATTATTAATAAATCTTTGGAAAACAGAAGGACTGTTACACAATCCAAAAGGCATTTTGAGAAATTTAAACTGTTCGCCATGCGTAATAAAAGCAGTGCATTTGCTACTAACAGGATGTACTGGAACATGAAAAAAGCCGTTTTTTAAATCTAATGTTGTGAAAACTTGAGATTGTTATAAGCGATCAAGTTCATCTTCAATAAGGGGAAAGGGAAATCTATCCCGAATTAATTTTTTGTTTAATTGTCTATAATCGATAAATAATCTTATATTTACCGTTTTTCTTTTTGCACAGAACCACTGGAGCTGCATAATCGGAAGTACTATCTTTAATAATACCATCTTTTAACCATTGTTCTGTTTGTTCGTGGAGGACTTTTTGTTCTGCATAGGGTAATCGGCTTGGACGCTAATTTACTGGTATTGAATCACAAAGAATTAGATTCATTGAAACATATGTTTTGTTATACTTATAGTTGTTAATTGTTTTCTTAATTTGTTCTCAATAAGTTGAGTTTTTAATATGTGAAAGTTCGATTGTGTCCATCTCATCAAAAACATTAATTATATTAACAAGAAAGTTTTAATTATTTTTAACCAAATGAATACCATTTTTACCTACGTGAAATTCACCTTGGTTGATGCAATCTGTTCCAATAATTGCATTTACAGAAATACAATCATCTGGAATTACGTGAATCTTGATAGGGAATGAGGAATCTTCCATTTGAATTAAATATGTAAAATATCCCATTGATTTAATTTTAATATTTACTGTTCCAGTAAAAACAAGAGAGAAAGAATTAAGAAGAGGGGAACCAATGTGTTTATATATTGAATATTTTATCATAGAAGCTTCAGTACCCGTATCTAATAGTGCATTTATTTTGATATTGCATAAAGTAATTGGAATGTGCATGGGTTTTATTTGAAGTGATGCATCATAATCTGTTTGAATATGCTGATCAGAATTTTTGGGTACTTTTCAGGTAGTTGAGTGAGTATTAAGACAGTCCATGGCCTTATGACCTAAATTATTACACTGGAAACATTTAAATCCTTTCTCTTTATGTAAACACTGTGAAGACTTATGATATTTTTTGCCACAATTAAAACAAATTATTGGAGAGACATTCGACACATCTTGATTATTATGAGTAACTTTAATATTGCCTTTATTTAAATCACGATTGCTGTAATTATAATTTTTTCGATCATAAAATTTAGTGGAAACATCGGAAAATATTTGTTTTTTAGAAATGTAAATGTTTTTATAAATTTTTTAAATTTTCCTTTAAAATCCGAAATATTTTTAGTACCATATAACAAAATTTTGTTACTTGAGTTATCAGGTATACCATTTATTATGTATTCAGTTAAAGATGTTTCATCTATTGTACCTCGAGAAGCAATTTCACGCATGCAAACAAAATATTCAAAAAGGGATTCACCTTTTCGTAAAGTACGTTTTTGAAGCATAGTGTCAATTTGTTTACTGTTTACTTTTGATTTAAATTCTAACAGAAGAGTTTTTATAAAATTTTCCATGTAAACAAACCATGTATACTCTGAACAAGAATTTTTGCAGTACCAGTTAAAGATTTTTTTGCAAAAATTATATTTTTTATTGATTACTTGTAATATTAAATAAACAAAAGTTATCTTCTAAATCTTGTATATAATGTTTGACTGAATAATTGTCTGTACCATTAAAGGAGCATAAAGTGTCAGTTAGATCTTTCATAGAAAAAGATTCGCTAAAACTAGTGTTGTGTGAAAGGAAGTTAGTATTTTGCACCTGACGTGGGGAAGAAAAAGGATTAGCAGGCTGCCCTTGTGAGTCATCTACGGCGCCGAATCGAGAAAAAGTATTGTCTATGACTGCTGTCTGGGCGTTGTTTACTGTTTCGTTTTGAAAACCACTGACACTGCGATTCTGTGTGAAGAGGAATTCTTAATTAAACTCACTGGTGTATTATTAAAAGTTTCTACCACTTTTGTTTCACTTTGGGAATCGGGTTCAGCATATCGAAACAAATCGAAATTTCTTAAATGTTCAAAAATCAAATCACAATTATCTTTAGCATTAGATGTAAATTCAGTATGAAGCACATTACACATAGAAATAAAATCATTATCACTGAATAAAGTTATGGCTTTTGTTTTGGCTTCTTCAATGGAATAGTCAGAACCAAAACCAGTAAAATTTCGTAAATTATTTCTATTTCTTCGCCCTTCATCCGTACCAAATATTAATTTATGTAGATTTTTAATGTTCTTAGTACTACTGTTTGATATTGAGATAGCAATTTTCTTAAAACCATTTAAGGAAGCCATATTTCTTCAATATAAGTTTGTTAATAAGTTTAAAGCTGACTCACCGTTTTGAAAGACTCAATCATCGGCATTTGTAGTCTTGGTAGCTTAGGAAGGCCTTAGAGTTGCTAGGCTGTCTAGAGTATGATATTTGACGTAAAAGAAATTCATGTAATCGGCCGGGCTCCCATGTAATGAGGGTGTATAGTGAATAAGTAGAAATCAAAACAGAATAATTTAATATTAACTCGCTGAATTTAATTAATAGTGACAAAGAGAAAAATTATTTACAAATTATAGTTAAACGTGAAATTAACAAAATTGAGAAAATAACAATTAGACATCTTTAATAATCGTCTTCTATCAACGTGCTTGTCTTTTTTCTCCAATCTCCTTCTCGCTCAAATGACGAGGTCGAGCTTGGCCAAAGCTTAGAGCGCTCTCATGTCATGTTCCATCCGACGTTTTATTGGTGGAAGAGTTAGGAGAAAACACACACATATAGCTTAAAAGGTTTCATTTTCGAAAGTGTTTTAACTTGTTGTATATTATTCTGAGCATTGTTGTATAAAAAAAACTGACCTAGGGAATAGTTCTCTACAAAAGCTGTGAATTTTATAAAAAAGAAACAAAACAAATTGTATCATAAACCATAGGATAACTATTTGTTCTGTAACTAAAACAACCTTTAAGTTTATTAAAAGTACTTTAAGTAATTTGTTGAATATCAGTTTTCAATATTAAATGATGTTTATGAAGACGGAGCTCCGAATGCTTATATTTTAAAAATATAAAGATTTGGTTGCATTCTTATTGAAGGAATCATAGAACTTTCCGTTTAATAATTTGAGCTTTTGTCATTTCACTATTAAGGGCAAAGACAAGACTAATCAAATGACATGCAAATGTGAAGTATAGTCTGTTAATCTTAGTGTTTGTTCATAGTCACTTGAGAAAACAAAATCTTTTTCTTTTTTTAATACAATTTAGAGAGATTTAGGGTTGTTTGGGATTCCTTACCAAATTTGCTTTTCATTGTAATAAGCTATTTAAATCGTTATAAAATAATGCCGTGAAATCATATTGTCGTCGAAAAAGAAGGACACGGGAGTCACGTGATTACTTTAGGGAATCAAAAATTGATTAAGATGTGACCATTTCTTTAGGAGGAAAATTCATTATTTTGTTCTCAAACCATAAAACTACATTTTGTTCTAGGCATATATAGTTTTTTATATGGAAATGGGCATATACAATTAAAAAGACGTTTAAAAAATCACCATTTTGATTTGCTTTAAATATGATAAATGCATGTCTTAAAGATAAGGCCAAAGCAAAATCGCACAAACAAAGCTATCAGGAAATGGCTCGAAAACATCTTAAAAATTGAACTATTGTTTTACCTGTTTTTGACCTTTGCTTTATTTATCATAAGTCGATCAGTAATATTCCCTGTATCCAGGTTCATTAAACATCAAAAAAAAAAAAACTCTCCATCTCTTGGGTTATGACCATATCAATAATCTTGCGTCATGACTTTAATCACTAATTATTTATTTTATTTAATGAGTAAAATAAAATCTCGAAATCTTCGACTTGAATTGCTTTGTTTTAAAAGAAAAAGACATACTTCAAGTCCTTACTTCTGAAATTTCATTACTTAAAGGAAAGTTGCTATAAAATCATTATTTTAACTATATATATTGGATTAAATTGTTAATGTTGAGTAAGTAATGTCAGTAACAATTGTAACTAACCTATAAACGTTACTATGGATTACACAGTTGAACTATTAAAGACGTTTTGGAGGAGGTCAAATCCAGTACAATATCTTTAAATATAATTTTGATTTTAAAGAAAAAAAAAAAAAAAAAAAAAAAAAAAAACGACACAAGTTTGGTAATTATTGACGTCATCGAAATTCAAACCTAGATCCTGTGAATAATAAAGCGAAATGATAATTCTGTTTAATTTTTTGACACTCGTGTTATGCATACATACCATTGAATTAGAAAACTTTGAGATTTTCATTGAAATGCTTGAAAGGATGAAATATCCAAATTTTTATAATGTGAATTAAACGTCATTATTGAGAACTGTCATAAGTAAGGTGAAAGAGTGGATTTCCCGACAAATGAAGAGAAAGTTGGTTAAACGACAAATTTTTTTATCATTTAAAAAAGAGTTTACTGTGAGCGCTCATTTCGAGGACAATAAATCTCTCTTGGTTCTCAGAGACCCTTATCAAAGGTTTTTAAAGGTTAAAAATTAGAATCCACAGTCCAGAAAATATAACTGCTGTTCGTGAAAATTTTCCAAGAGCAAGATTTACGTCGTCTCCTTCGAAATGACTTTTTCAAATTTCTCAGCGAATTCACTATATCAAATGACAAAAATTATCAACCAAGGCTCTTAACAATTGATTCAGCTTGAACTATAAGCAGAGGGTGGAAATGTAAGTATGAGGATAGAAATGTAAATAAGAGGACAGATGTGAAGAAACTACTCATTTTTGTCCGAAATGTAAAATTTTAGTTGTCATGGTACGAAAGCACTGTGATTTGGTTAGATGGCTACATTTTATTCGCCAGTCGTGGAAGGCGACGTAATTCTCGCAATGTATGAATGTTGACATAGTGTGTTCCTTGAGATGTACTGGCACCTCGAGTGCAATATTGTATTTTTACTCTGCACAGATGCCCTATAATGCCAAATTCTGAATTTTCTTTTTAACTAGGATTTAGTTAATTCTTGATAAAAACACAATTTCTAAAGATTTATGAAAATATTTAGTGTCGCGAAAATAACCGCATACCACTTTTATATATAAACTTGAAACATTTAATTTATTTTATATATTATATATATATTATATAAACACACATTAATTTATTTTATAAAATATTTTTAGTTTTGCATTGATGAATTTTTACGTTAAATAAAGACATATCTGTGTTAAGGTAAAATTTAATTTATGACTCATATCTGTCAAATTCAATAAATAAAAAATTTGCATATATATGTATGTATCTATCTATCTAATATATATGTGTGTGTGTGTGTGGATTAGTTTAATACATTAATAATACAACGAATTTGCATTTTAACTATAGTATATTAAATATTATTTACAGTTATTCAGAATTATAATTACAAAATAGGATTATGAATACAACATTTATATTTTGGAACCGTTAAGGTTCAAAGTACGTCTTAACATGACCGTCTTCACTTATCAACTCTAGTTCCCTTTCTAACCATTGACACCAGGATCGCTGTTGAAGTAGCTAGCACTTGATAATGTCATGAGTAGAGGTGCGTCATTAGGTACTCCATATCTCACACTCGGCCATTCTAAACACTCAAGCGACGAATGTAACTGCAAAATACAAAGAAAGAGAGGAAAGCGCAACCAGCAAGAGAAATAGCTAACAAAACAGAATTTTTTTGTTTTCGTCTTAGTGAATAGCAAATGAAGGAGTCACGTAGATCAATGTTGTGAAGATTCGCCTTAACTTCTTGAATGTTCCTCGTAAGTTGCTTGATGAATTTTCTTCTTTTTCATTCTCACTTACTCGCATTTTTCTTCCATCGTACTTATTTTTTATCATATGTATCATGAAGATCTTGGTGTAACACACAAGAAAAAATATTTAAATTGATACTCTAATACTTGAAATAATGCTAAGAAAAAAGGTTATATATAAAAGAAATTTTCTTCAGGAGTAACGATATGTACAGGAATAGTACAGCAATAGACACAATATATATTATACACAAGATAATAGTTTGATAAAAATTATTTACATCTTTGACCAAGGTTTCATTAAATCTGTGGAGGAAGATGTTGCATTGGGACCTTCATGATTACCAATTTTTTCTACATCATATCTGTCATTACCTTTTACAGTTTTAATTTTGTAAGGTCCAAAATATTTCAGCTTAAGTTTTAAACCTGGTCCGAACTGTGTTCTTTAGATAGCGACTAAATCACCAACTTTATATATTTTGGGAGGTTTTCTCCGTTTATCATAATAACATTTACTTTGTGTTTGATATTGTAAAATATTAGTTTTAGAAATATTACGCAATTGTTTTTTTATCATGTACTACATATTGAAGATGTTCTTGTTCCAGTAGTTGCATAATGTAAATGCCATCTTTATTTAGCATTTTAATGCCAAGCATTAATTCGAATGGTGAGAATTTTGTTGTTTGTGAGGCAGTATTGTTCATTATGCGTTGGACATTAGACACATGTTTATACCATTTTGTGGGTTCTTCTATAGATCATTTAGTTAAAACTGCAATTAGGGTTTGATGCATACGCTCAATTTGTCCGTTTCCGCGAAGTATTCCAGTTGTGATAGGTAGGTGCTCAATACCTTCTTCATTACAATAAGATTGAAATTCTTGGGAGGTAAATGCTGATCCCTTATCTGATATTATTCGACGAGGGTTACCAAAAACAGTTGGTTGCAATTTTAGCTTATCTAATGCATCTTGTGCAGAGTTAGATTTAACAGGATATATCCAAATAAATTTTGTAAAAGCGTCCACTACAGAAAATAAGTGCTTGTAATTTTTGTTTGTAGATGGCAAGGATTCTAAAAAGTCATTGTGATATGTATCAAGAGGAGTGTCACCTTTTGGGATTGGATAGAGGAATCCTTCAGGTTTACCTGAATTTTTGGAAGATGCATGTGATGCAATTGGCGATGAAAGTTTGGGTTAACTTATCTAAATTTGGAATACAATAGACTTGTTTAATAATTTCTGCAGTCTTTTGTACTGAAAAATGACCTTTAGAATGCGCATATTGAATTAATTGATTGCACATGGCTTGTGGGACGACTAAAAGTTCTTGATCTTGGACCAATTTGTATAAAATGCCGTTTTTAACTTAAAATCAGAATTAAGTGAGTTTTCGACTGCGTTTTTCATATTTGTGATAAATTCATCGGTAGATTGCGACTTTATTATCTTCTGTGTAATATCATCAGGAGAAATAATCATTACAGGGTAACGACTTAAAGCATCAATATGTTTCATTTGTTTACCTGACCTATGAGAAATTACATAATCAAAGTCTTGTAACAAGAGACCCGCGTGATTTTTGCGCTTAATTCAGCTTTATCCATTGTTTTTTGAAAAGCCATACAGTCTGTAACTATTTTAAATTTAGTTCCGTGTAAATATACGCGGAATTTTTTAAGAGCTTCTACAAAAGCGATTACTTTCAATTCATAACTGTGTAATTTTTCTTCCTGGGGAGACGTTTTTCTGCTCATATACAAAATTGGGTGAAAGTTTCCGTTATCAGATTTTTGAAGGATCGCTGCGCCAAATTCAAGTTTAGATGCATCTATGTGTACTTCTAATTCCAAACCTGGCACAAATAAATGCAAAACAGGATGTGTTGTGAGTAATTCTTTTCATTTGAGAAATGCCGTCTTTTCGGTGGAACCGAATACAAAAGTAGAAGACTTTCTTAGTAGGTCACTAAGAGGTCTGGCAACAATGGCATAATTTGGAATATATTTTCGAAAGTAGCCTGCTAAGCCCAGAAATGATTGCAAGTGTTTGAAGTCTTTGGGTTCAGGAAAATTAATTACTGCTTTTATTTTTGATGGAGAGGATGAAATAGTATTTCTACAACAAGGCCTAAAAATTCAACTTTTCTTTGCAAAAATTGGCATTTCTTAAAATTAATATTTAGACCATAATTTAAGCAGTTTCGAGAACACGTTTCAATTTAATAAGTCCCTCTTCATCAGTTTTAGACGGTATGATAAAATTATCCATGTACATAATTAAAGTACCATTTGCTATTAATTCTCTGAAAACACAAGATCTAGTGAAAGCGGCTGGACTAAGTGTTAAACCAAATGGAGATTTAAGGAACTCGTATTGTCCGTTATGAGTAATGAAACTAGTGTATTTGGTACAATTAGTGTCAATATCCACATGAAAGAAACAATTTTTTATGTCAATAGATGTGAATACTTTTTACTTTGTAACTGATCTAATACATCATCAATAAGAGGTAATGGATAATGATCTTTAATAATTTTCTTATTTAATTTACGAAAATCAATACATAAACGTGTAGAATTATCTTTCTTTTTCAGCAAAACAATTGGACTAGTATATTCGCTACAAGAAAGTTTAATTATTCCTTCTTTAAACCCATCATTAATTTGTTTGGATACAAATTCTTTTTCTGGTATGGTCATTCGACGTGCTCGTTGGCAAACTGGAATATCATCTTTTAAATTAATAGACATTTTCATTTCGGTTTTTCGCGTCTTATTGGGCTTTTAGTTGTTAGTTAAATTGTATACTTCTTGTTTACATTTTTTATTAAGTATGTGATTTAAATCAATGTCTGGTGTGTTGTCAACAACATTAATTAAATTAACGAAAAAATCATTTTGATTTACGTAAAGAAATACCATCTTTATTGACTGTTAGTGTTCCTTGAGTAATTATATCTGTACCGATAATTAAGGGTAAACTCATCTGATGTTGAGAAATAACATAAACTGTTGTAAAGAAAATATCTTAATCGATTTCTATATTTATCTGAAATGAACCAAGTGGCTGTACTTTAGAACTACTAAATCCATTTAGTGTTAATTGAGAATCGGTCAGTTCAGAAAATTCAGTTTGATGATACATATCTTCACGTAATAAAGTTGCATGGCTTCCGGTATCAATGAGAGCATCTATCAAAATACCTGAAATTTTAACTATTTTATGCATGTCTTGACGAAAAGTGATGCGATTGTTAAGAGAACGAACTGTTGAATTGTAGCTATCTATGGGTGTGGAACATTTATTATCACTGGATTTATGATCAAAAGAATTACAACGAAAGCACTTTAAACCCTTATTTTCGTCTCTACAATTAATCGATTTATGTCCATTATTATTAAGAGACACATTATCGCTTTGCACATTCGACTGAGTAGATTTTGGAATCGCTGAAGTTTCATCATCAGTTACCTCACAATTTCTTGAAGAGACTCCAAATCAGTAAGAAATAATAAAATTCTTTCTGCCAATTCACACACACACACACACACACAGGTAGCGTTCCATTAATATCAATTTTCAAAAAATATATATATATTAGCAATAGAAATTAGTTTGATTAAAGAAAAAGTTGCTGTAATATCATTTAATTTAGACTTATAATTTAAATCATCTTTTTTGAAATCAAAACCATGAAAGTTTCTTATTCGAGAACAATTTAATCTATCACCTTCTTCGCCAAATAACAGCTTGTGAAGAAGTTTGATTTTTTCTCTTTTCTTAGTCTTTAGTGCAATTGCGATTTCAGTTATATCACTTAGAAACATCTTGAAAATAAGAGTGACTCACCCTTCTTCAAAGTAGAAATCCAAAGCAGCGGATGCAGGAAAATACATAAATCGAAACCAGAAACAGGTCCTCTTCAACTTGTCAGCGACTCGGCGGCGGTAGAAGAATTTCAGCGTAAACTCTCTTCGGAATATGTTTGAAATAAAAAAAGTAATTGGCCAAAGCCTCCATGTGGATTAGTTTAATACAATAATAATACAACGAATTTGCATTTTAACTATGGTATATTAAACATTATTTAGAGTTATTTACAATTATAATTACAAAATAGGATTATGAATACAACATTTATATTTCGGAACCATTAAGGTTCAAAGTACGTCTTAACATGACCGTCTTCACTTATCAACTCTAGTTCCTTTTCTAACCATCGACACCAGGATCGCGGTTGAAGTAGCAAGTACTTGATGATGTGATGATGTCATGAGTAGAGGTGCGTCATCAGGTACTCCATATCTCATATATATATATATATATATATATGAGATATGATATGTATATATATATATATATATATATATATATATATATATATATATATATATATATAAAATATTTGAACTCAAACTATATTTATTTAATTTTGCAAATTTATGTGTCTACTGTGAAAGATTCGTTGTTTTACTTAAGCAAGAGAACTCCCTCTGTCTATATAGATTCACAATCGTTTATGATCACTCTCCGTTTATGGAAGAAAAAAAAAACTTTTGTAAGCAAACAGTGCAATCCACACAGGAAAAGTCTGTGGAGCCGATTGCCTACCTCAACATATCAATGACTGAATGGATTCCCTAGACCACGTGTGATTTTGGTAGTAGACAATGCTTTTTTAAACAACTCTTCCCAAATTTCTTTATCTCTCAATCGAAGAATTGTAGAATAGTAAGCATTATTGTGTTTTTATTGATTTAAACAAATTCACAACCACATCTTAACAAAAAGAAATAACTTTAAAATAGATTGCATTGCATTTAAATTACTTTGGTAATAATGAAGTTTATTTCACCAGTATCAAAATTTACCAAAAGGCATTTCCTTAATTCACAATACTTTAAGTTATGAGATCTCATCATTTATATTTTTTCACATGTTTCATTTTCGAAAACATTATTCATAACAATTATTTTTTTAAAAAGTAAACCCATGAAAGGGTCTTTTCTGATCGTCAACTGGGTACATATGAATTTTATATGTCGAAACTACAGAATGCGCATACTGAGTTTAATCCTGGGAAGAAAAAAAACTAGATTAATTTATTGCAATATATTTACTTACGGTTGCCCATTTCTGCTTTCTAAATACGATAACATTTTCAACATCGATTAAGTGGACATATGAGATTTCTGCATGGCACACCATTGGAGGAACCTATTTGAACATTCCTTCTACACAGGTGCTTTCCGTGTGATAGTTTTTTAGATTTGGTTAGATACATAACTGCTATTTCCGGATCACAAAAAACTAAATCCAGGAGGCTTGTACCTGAAAGTAGTACTGTATTGTTACTTTTTTTTTCCTATTTCTGACGACTGATTCCACTGATGCAGCCAATTGTGCCGTAATTTTGATCAACGTCAGAACTTACATCAGTTTTTTTCAAGCGTCTTTTTACTCCAACGAAAGATGAATGATTTTGTAAGTCATTTATATAAATTTTAATATTTTAAAAAACAAAGAAAATTAAAAATTTTATTATGGTTTTAGTGATTATTTCTTTAAAAAACGCGTTGTTTCCGTCCGCTGAAAATAAATTTTATTTGCATACTAGTGTCACAAAATAGTAATTATCTATGTGTACAAAATGGGAGGTGCGTCTCA
This sequence comes from Latrodectus elegans, assembly GCA_030067965.1. NCBI lineage: Eukaryota > Metazoa > Arthropoda > Arachnida > Araneae > Theridiidae > Latrodectus > Latrodectus elegans. Next base: position 1,228,222 of record CM057814.1, read on the forward strand.
GGAGAGCACACCTCTGAAGGTCATTCCCATTGGAAGGAGGATTTTAGTTCTCAAGATATCATACACCGTGATCACTGCTGCATTCCTCACAGGATTTGTTGAAGACTCAAAGATGGATCGACAAGACTCATTTCGGCTAAAGGTTATCTTGAGTCGAATATTTCGTAATCACAGAAAATGTATACTTCTAAAAAATAAACATACTTTATTCGAAAGTACAGTGATACTAATAATATATAAAAAATGAGACATCCTCTCAAACAAATACCGTTCTTGAGACAAAAAACAGCAGTTATGATTCTGACATGATATATCTATTTTTATATACATTAACCAAAATAAAAATATTAATTCCTGTCACAAAACCAAAAAAAAAAAGTTATGCAATAGAACTCTATTTATCCGAATCGCTTTCAGAACTTCAGGAAAAATAAATCAGACAGAAGAGAAATAAAATTAGAAAAAGGAGAAAGCGTATGAAAAGGAAAGGTAAGAGAAGGAGAAGAGGAGAAACACATCATTTGAGGAACTCAGAAACATTCTTTTATAGGATGTTCAGAAGTTTTTGCTTAAAATATAAGAGAACGGATTATGAGTCATTTGAAATTGCAAATGATGGTCAAATTATTGAAAGTGTCAAGAGAGGAAGAAAATATGACCTTAATTTCCAAGTTGAAGCAGACACGATACCATCAGTGGAGCATTCGCCAACTTTCAAGCAGCTTTGAAGTGGTTGGAGCAGTTGCCCGAGTGGGACCACATTTCCTCCGTCAAGCGGAGGCGCTGTTCGAAAACGTATTACTGTGACGCCATGACTTTCATTTACAGCATTGCAGTGTATTAAAGTACAGCGCTCGTAACATGTAAACATCCTTTTCATTTAATTGATTCTTTATCCTTAAAAATATGTAATTTTTCTCCCATTTTTAACGTACAATAATTATAATAGCTCCTATTTCGAAAAAATCGAGTTAACAGAAATTTTGCGTATCCGATTGTGGTCAAGTCCTAATTGATTGGAATAACTGGAGTTCTACTGTACATGTATCATACATTTTATATAAAAATATATTAAATTTATCCTCATACCCTTCTACTCAATATTCCAGTGTTAATTATCAATAAAATTATAAAGAGTACCACTAAAAATTACACTGTGTGCCAAATCAATCTATTTTTTTTTTTCCGTTGCCTGTTACGTTTTTTAAGATTAAGACCAAGATAATTTAGTGAGGAAATACATCGTTATTTTTTTATAGAATTCAGTAACTTCGTTTCTTAATCTGGCTAAACAATGTGGCGCTAAAAAACTATGATCGTTACATATTTCGCAAAATGACTGCTCTTGTGGTGCGGTTTGAAGAGCTTCAGAAGAATTCAAGTAGAATTCGAAACTATTCAGACTGAGGAGAAGGATGATTTTATTCAGGAATTACACGGAAATCAGTAGCAGAAAACCGCTCCAACTGTTTTCAGAAGATAAAATCGAAAAAATTAAGGCCAGTAATTAAATATAGCAAAAACGTTTTAACATAAATAAAATTGTGAGGTTGAATGAAAATTTGAAAAATTACACACTATGGAAATTTTGTAATTTCGAATATTTATAATTAGTCAATCGTGGATGAATTCAAGCAAATAATGTCAGAAAAACAGAGAACAATATAATGAACGAAACTCATACTCATATATAAAGATGGATGAAAACTAAATGAATAATTCAAAATTTAAAGTAGTTGGAAGACTTCATTTTATGATTCCATTTTGTAACTTTTTTTCCTGAATTTGATGCAAAATTTATTAAGGAATTTAACTTCAAATATAAACAAGAATAATTTTGCTGGTACCCAACAAAAAGTTGTTACATAAAAATATAACTTTATTTCTTTGTTTCATTTCACAAGCTCTTTTGAGTAAATTTGCTTTTTTAGTTGAACTGAATCTATGAAGTGATTTGTGATTCAGTATAATCGCATAGTTTTTTGTTTGGAAGATTTGGTTATCAAACAATATTTGCGTATAAATCTGTTACTGCTTTGCATATCAACAGACACTATCATTTATCAAAAATGTATAATATATATATACTTAAAATTTTCACTTTTAATCTTCAGAAAATTCAAGATTCATATTACTTTAAAATCATGAGTATAAAAATTAGAAAAATAAATATATAGTTATAATCATTAATTTTTTATTACTTTAAAATCATGAGTATAAAAATTAGAAAAATAAATATAGTTATAATCATTAATTTTAACGTAATTTTATTACCTTTTTGAATAGTTAAAAATATATGTTTAATGAGATGTAATAAACAGTATATATATATATATAAACACAGGTCAATGAATTAGACAGCCATGGTCAATATATTTTTAAAATTCCTTCTACATGAGTAACGACCCGTTTAGATGTGTATCTTGTGGAATACATTCATGTCCAAAGAATATGACGCATTGTTGTTTTCTAGACACCCATACTATGATTAATTACTATAAGATTAAGATGCCAGTTTTACGGTAGTTATTGACTGATAATTAGCGACTCTTTTGGATCGGTGTATGTGTCTGCACGTGTGTAACAGAGTAAAAGGCATTCGTGGCATATAATCCAGCATGTCAAATTGATGTTTGAGTTAGTTTGCTGAGTTTGTGTCAAAGTGAGTTTGGTTAATTTTTTGGCGGATTTTCTTATTTACCTGGCAACCAGGTTATTATTACGTCGTAGAGATGGAGACCTATAAGAATTATGTAAAAAATTCTATTTTGACAACCCGCGAGTCAGTATAATCGCATTGTAACAACTCGCGATGGCATAAAATACTCTAGTATTTTATGTCATCGCGAGTCGTTACAATACGTCATCTTGGCAACATTTCTCCTTGGTGTTTTTAATTATATTAACTGGGTCATTTTCATCTCAATGTTACAGAAACAAACGCTTATATTTTTAATCATCCAAAACCATGTCAAAGAAGAGAATGTTAATATATAAACCGTATTTCATCTGGCCATGACATTCTTAGCTGAAATTTCACCAAGTTTAATTATATGAATATAATATTTCCTACTATATTTTATAATCCAGGTTATTTTTTTCATTTCCTTTATCAGAATCACGGCATACAAAAGAAAAAATATACAAACGTAAGTAGCAACAACGAAGAATGCGAAAAACGTTGAAGTCTTAAACATTTTCATAAATAATATCTTAGGTTTTCCATGAATCACAAAGTTTCGCTCAAGCTCATCTGTGTTCATAAATCCATTCTTGTAATGAAGGGAAGTTGGGTTCGGCCAAAAACAAATGTGAAATAGATGCACCACTAAGTGCCTATCCAATAATGAAGCGCAATAGTACTGTTACTGTAGGAGGGCGGCAGTGTCCTGGTTGATTACGGCATCAATCTCACTATTATAAGTTAGTGAGTTCGAGTCCCGACTTAATTGAAGACCCGTCATGTTCAATAATGGGGCACTTTAAATAGGTCGTCATGGGAATGACCTCTGAGTGAAATGATACCTCTGGGGGTACATACATAACTGTGTAGGGAGACCCCGGACTGTATAATGGGTGCCGTCTCCCCAACACCTAGTAATCTCCACACCTTTGCGAGGTCCATGAGTGCAACACCATCGTGGCATTTAACGAGGCAAAGATATTGTACTAACAAATTGGTAGCAAGAAGTTACAAAATATTTTAAGGGTCCCTGTGTTATTGTTGTGGCACAAGGTCCAAGCTGCGTCATTGACCAAAGGGGAATATGAGCCCATGAACTGAAGATTTGAAAGGCTAATCACATTTACCAGTAGATTTAACGAATTCACTTCGAGAAGTTATTAAGGATTAAAAGCCTTTTAGTAATCCAAAATGATTCACTTTAATTTTATCTACTAATCTTACCTTCAATTTTACCAAGCAATAGCATTAAAAATTTTCTCTGAGTTAAAAATAAAATATAACATGATGATACATACAACAAACAATGGAGAAGCAATTTTAAATCAATAAAAAGACAGCTTCTAAGGTAATTATGGCATTAAAAACATTATATACATTGAAAGCAATATTATAAATTGTATGAATACTTAATTATGAAAAAATGGCATGATACGAAAGTTGATAGCTGGCAGGCATCTTATACAAGTTTAATAAGCACCTTAGTTTTTAAAAGCATTTAGGTTGAAAAAATATTTAAAAGGTTTCTAAGGTACAAAAGGATTCAAAAAGTTTTTAAAGTTCAAAAGCGGGCTCATAATGTTCGAAAAGGCAAAACATTTCGCAACATATAATTCATAAATTTCATTAAGTTTATAAAAAAATTTTAGACACCATTACTTATTGTGGAAGGAAATTAACTTTAAGGATACATTTCTGACTCGTCTGTGGAGTCTTCTAGATCGTCTGTGGAAGCGTGGGCTAAATCCTGACAAAGTTCTAATCTTCGTTTGTTGAGATGAATCATCATTGTGAGGAGTAATCTGCGGTGACGATCTTTCAAGCAAAATCTCAGGAACTCCATGTTGGTCTGTTGAGAGTTCTTCTTTAGGTGGTATTTCTCAGTCTGGGCATCTAGGACATAGTGGAAAGGATCCCCTTGATCTCCACAGATACAGGTGGATGAAACTGCCTTTCCGAATCTTTGGAAGTACTGTGGAAATGGGCCATGAAATGTTAGCAGGTTGTTGAGATATGGATTATCATACCTTAGCTTGCTGGAGACTTCTTAGAGTAGATGTTTGGTCATTCGACCTATTGTTGCATTGTCCCACAGAGACTGCTATTTCTGAAGTGTGAAGTGCTTCAGTTGTTTGATAAGTGAAGATCTTGGATATGGAATCACTAATGCTTCAGATTTTGTGGCTTCCTTTGCAGCGATGTCTGCGCACTCATTATCGTGATGCGCTTTAATCCTGTTTAGATTGATGTGCGAAGTTGCAGCTGCTAGTTTTTTCTGTATGCCATGTATTATTGGTGATGTGTGAAATGGGTTAAGTAATGCATGCAAAGTTGATGAGCTATCAGACCAAATGGTTACAGATCTGAGGCCTTGTGCATCAATGATGTTGGTAGCTTCGAAAATGGCTATGGCCTCTGCCTGAAAGACTGAGTTCTTATTCCTGATCTTAATTTTGTATTCTTGAAGTTATTTGTCTCCATGGTAAATTATTAAGGCTGCACCTGCTTACCGTCAATATGTAATCCGTCCGTATAGATATTGTAAGGTGTGATTAATTTGATTTGATCTTGTGCTGACGAGGAGAGTTTGGAGGGCAGATTGTGGAAGTATATCTCCTTAAGTCTTATTAACGGATGAACACAGTCCTTATCCACAGGATATTCATAGTCAGACACACTGAGGGTTTGGTCTCCCAGCACAGTAGTTTCCTGCAGTTGCAGTACCTTAGTTTTGTGTGCTAGCTGGATGCAAGTAAGATGAAGTGGTGGCAGACCTGTCAGTGTATTGAGGGTAATTGTGGACGTGGTCCTGAAGCTTCTCGTGATTAATTATGTAAAGTAGCGCTGGAGGCTGTCTAATTGCCGCTGCTTCCTAACAGTCATGGACAGAATCTACAAGGATGAGCCATAAGTAACCATTTTCTCCATGACAGAAAGGTAAATTGCTTTTGTTATTTTACATTTAATGCCCCAATCTCTGGCGATCATGGAGCAGAAACGATGAACTATTGGTGTCATCTTTGTCTTTAACTGCCTGATATGTTATAGGAAGGACATTTTACTGTCTATTGTTACTCTTAGATATTTTAATGTTTTAGTATGCTTTAGGCTATTATTTCCTAAGATTATTCTGGGATTTGATTTTAAGTGTTTTCTTTTCTGGTGCAGGATAAGGATTTGCGATTTAGAATGAGAAATTGTAAACTTCAAATTCCTACAGTATTTTGAAAAATATTGCAAAGATTCATTACAATGTTATTGCAGAGATGCTTTTATATTGCCTTCAACTACTAATAATGTGTCGTTGTCAAAAGCAATTACTTTAGTATGTTCTGGCCAGGATGATGTTAATAATTCATTAAAGAAGATGTTTCACAGGATGGGGCCGCCAACAGATCTCTGTGGGCATCCTCTGGTGTGACGAATTATGACGCACCCTCCATCATGAACCGCGGTGAGTGATCTGTCTTCGAAAAAGCTGAAGATCAAGGATGTTATATTACTTGGACATCTAGTTGGTTGCAGTGCTTGACGTAGCCTTGGCCACTAAAGTGAGTCAAAAGCCTGCTGGATATCCAGCGCAATCAGTGCTACGTAGTTCTGCTTATGGTGTGATTCGTCAATTAGGTTTCTAAGTTTTTGAAAGACGTGTTCTGTCGAGCTGTTGCTTCGAAATCGGTACTGGTGATTACTAAAGAGATTCGTTTTATGCAAGTGATGTTTGAGCCTTCCTATGGTCAATCTCTCTAAAACCTTTCTTAGGGCTGATAATAAGCAGATTTTCTGATAGGAGGTCAGGTGACTAGGGTTTTTATTTTTCTTTAGAAAGTAAATAACCTGGCACTGTTTGAGTACCCTGGGGAAAGATTTAATCGTAAGGTAAAGATTAAAATATTGCAGTAGGAAAGTTGCCTTTGCATAGAAGAGAAGCTTGACAATCACGTTGTTTATCCCATCTAGGCCTGGAGCTTTTGAATTGGCAATATTCTTGATAATATACTTTATTTCATTGAATGCAAAGGGTGGGTCCATTATGGTTGTGGAATTTAGGGACTGACTTCTGATTCTGTGGTGGTGTTGATTGTCAGTTGCAGGATCATCTGCTGGAAAAGTAGTTTTAAAAGATCCTGTAATATGGTGCTGGTAGTCTGAATAGTATTATTTGTAGTTGTGAGAATCTGAAACTAAGTGGGCTGGAAAATTTTGTCAGTAACAATTCGTTGAATAATGCCATGTTCTTTATTGTTCGTTGTGCAGCACTGTGAGCAGCTCTGCAGTTTTGTTTCTAAAATTGATCTTTAATAGATGGCCAGGGGTTGCTTATATTTAAGATGTAGTTGATCTCTTATGGCTTTTTAGATTAAATTTTGTTGTAGGAGCGTTTTTCATTAATCTTCGGCCCTTGTTTTTTGCTTTTGGCTCCTCTGGCTGATTGTCCACCAAGACAGGTTCGTTTTCTTAACTGGATTTCGGATACTGAAGACCTCTTCTGACGTTGATTTTATAACATCCATGAGTTGGATGGTTATTTGAAGTCGTTGGGTTTATTGACATGTTGAAGTTCTATTTTAAGTTGATCCATTTTGGGCTTGATTTTTTGAATAAACTTGTGTTGACCTTTGTATGTATTGTATCGTCTATTAAAAGTGATGATGGATTTCGAAGAGATGCGAAATGTTATGTATTTATGGTCAAAGCATGTAACATCGTCAGTTACTGCCCACTGATCTATTAGGCTAGAGGCAAAATCGCTTACCATGGTCAAGTCTGGCCATCCGATTCCAACAGGACCTTCGAATGTTGGTGGACAGCCCACGTCGTTAGCGATAGATAGATGGTGCTGTGGAATGAAATATTGCAATAGGAGTCCTCTATGGTCATTAGAATATTAGAAGTGTATTCCTACGTATTTCATGCGCATTAAATCTCCTCCATTAATTATTGGCATTCCCGGATAGATTTCTAAGATGTTATGTGATCTTTTATATATGGCCAGGGGCTGAAGAGCAGTTTAAAATTAAAATGCTGAAGAGTTTCAAACCTTTCATAGGTTGAGTCATACAGGCTGGCAAGAAATAAAGGACGTGGTAGCAGATCCAACTGAATCACCACAAGATCTATTGTTGATTGAATTATAGTAAAGTGTGCATTGTGACAACGATGGCAGCTCGTGAGTTGTTCTGCCCCATGGCATGAAAAACTTTCCATCTAAGAGGAATTCCTTTGATACTTCCTTTAAATGCATACTGTCCTTGTATTAAACTAATATTAATGTTGTTGGTGGCTATGTAATTTGAAAATTAAGCAATTACCGATCTGCTGCGTTGTAAATTAGCATGGAGACAAGTTATATTGTTGCAGGTTAGATTAGTTAAATTTATATCAATTGGGTGCTGTATAATTGGTATTGATGGCGCACTGTTTAAATTATATGATTACTCGTAATTGAGGTTTCGTTGCTGTTATGAGTGGCCATTTTAGTTAAAGTAATTGGCTGATCAGAGTTATTTATCGATTAGTGGAGCTACGGTAAGTGGTTTGCTTATAGTATGTTCTTTTTGGTTTTGTAGCTGTTCGTTGGTAAAGTTGTTATGGCAGTTGAAAACATATGCCGGGTGATTAGTAGGGTACTGACATCCTTTTTTATTATTCTCAAAACAGTTGATGCAAAAAGATTTATTTTCGGTGCCTTCATCTGCCATGTGTTCACCTCCGCATTTTCCACAATACTTGGCATTCCTGCAGTTGATGGTGGAGAGACTGACAGTTTTCACATCTACGTACTGTTAAGTAGCGGTCGATTCTGAATCTTCCTAAACGTAGGAAAATGAAGCGCTTTTGGAGGAGCTTTAGCCCCAATGGTCTTGGGAGTTCAAAGATCCAGTTCCACAAGTTGAATTTACTTAGGGTTTTCCTAGTTTGGAGAATCCTAATATTCTGTGTATTTTTCAGACTTAAGTCCTCCTGAATCGAGTTGAGGATTGATTCATCAGTGGTGGTTTCTGGAGTGTTAAGAAGAATTAGCCGTATTTTCGGTATTTCCTTTGAGACCACCGTAATTTTTTTATTGTTAAGAATTAGTGATAGCTGTTATGTCCTTATGGTTCTTGTACTGGATTTCCACATGGGTTTTTCTCAAATAAATACCTTTAGGTCGAACATCACTTTCAATTTGTCACAGTGTTTGTTCGATATTGTCTGTTGGAGCTCTTTTTATTATTAGGCATGGCTGAGATTTAACCACTTGGCTATAAGTTTTTGGATTCTGCTGGTTTGGTTCCAGGTTCTTAGAGGTTGTAGAGTAGTCTTTTGAAGTTTGTTGTTTAAGGATTTGATAGCATTTGCTAATTCATGTTCTGTTCCTTTAAGTCCTTTAAATTCTGCAACAGCTCTTTCGATGTTGGGTCAATGTTTTCGACGGGAAGTGTTGGTTGAGGAGTTGCGAATTTAAATTCCTCTTGTAGGTTTTTAATGAAAGTGAGGGCTTTATCGTGAATCTAAGTCGGGAAAATGAATCTGCCCTTATTTTTTGATTCGATGATTTTCTTTAGGGCTTGGAACATTGCAAGTGGTGTTGCATCCTTAACTTTTTCATTTTTCCTTTTTTTTCAATTTGTGATGGTAACTTTACTACCACTGGGTGCAAAATAACCTCTTCACTATGAAAGTTAAGATTATCAATAGTGCCAAGGTCTGAATCTAAACCATTTATGTCCTGGTTTTCTGGATCATTTGTGTAAGTATGTTACATGGGTGAATTCAATTCCGACAGTAAAAATTTGCGTTTTCAGTTCGGGAAATGTTGACAGCTGATTAAACCAATAGGTTTATTGTTAAGAAAAAAAATAATATGTAATGATGAGAATATACTATTGATGAAAAAATATAAAAGTAAAGGCTGACAATAAATACAGCGGAAGTGACCCAGATGCCATGATCCGTGCATCAACCCGCACATCCGATGTACAGACTAAATGAGGCAAATTCCTGTGATTTAATATAATAAAAATTAAGTGAAAAAAAGAATATAAAAGTGTCGTGAAGGGAACCCCACTGGACGCTTTGAGCAGAAAGTCCCATTAGTGTAACCCTACTGATGGTGTTGCGCTAAAATTTTTAATAGACATTGATTATTAATCAAAGAAAAAAATTATAAAGTTTAAACCTGAATCGATAGGATCCCTCCTATCCATCAGATAAGCACAGCGCTGAAAATCGAATGTCTGTATTTTAATTTGGGCTAATCTATTTGGTAATTATTTGATTATTTTTCTTTTTTTAAATGGTAAGAAATAATAACATAAATATCCAGTTCAATGAGACATGGACTAATTTGAATTGCTCTTCCATTCAGGTAAAATTTCACACTTTTAATCCCATAATCTTCTCTTCACTACTATGCACTGCAATTTTACTACATTTAATACCCAAGTCCATTAAAATAAACTACTCATAACTATTAGGTGGAAAATATAGATAAATAAAAATATTATGGTATTTAACTACCAGAAAATTCATCTTAAGTGAATTAAATGTTTTCTTTAGGTAAAATTAATATTCAGATTATTTTAATTATATTGAAGTAAGTAAGAGAGAGAGAGAGAGATTATTATCTTTATAAGAAATGGAAGTTAAGCAAAACAAATAGCAGACCTAACTTAATAGAAAAAATGTCAGAGTTTAAAATAACATGCCTTTGAAATAAAACAATTATAAAATATTAAACATTAATTTATTTACAAGATAATTTATTTTACAAGTAGTTATATTTGTCGAATTAACATTGAAAAATAATTATTAGACATACATAAAGATTATAAAAGAATGTAAGATATTAAAAGTTAATGTTAAAAAGTACAATTAATAATCATAAAATATTATTAAATCTCAAAATTACAAATAACGTGTTAGAATAAAAATAAATAAATAAAATAAAAAGATAAATAAAATAAAAAATGATTAAAAATAAAAATAAATTTTGTTCTTTTAGTTAAAATAATAATAATTGAATAAAAATAATAATAAATAAAAAAATATGAGTCGTTTATAGTTAGCATCTTTAAAAGAGTCAGACTAAAACGCGAAAATTTGTCCAAAAGTACAGGAGAAAGAGAAAAAAAAAATTTAAATCTAGAACTAGATTGAAAAAAAAATAATTAAATAAATTTTAGTTCCTATACTTAAGAACAGATGCTAAAACTAAAAAGAAGAAGTCCATAAAAAGAGAAATGGAAAATCTTAAGTCCTGGATTTGGGCTTATCTTGCAACGTGAGAAGGATAAAGATCAAAAAGTGGACTAAGAGTAAAAGAATAAAAAATAAATTATATTTAAAAAAGATATATATATACAAACCTTCTAAGTGGGAATATTAGAAGCACATTTAGAAATACAGAACTTAGAACTTTGTTCCATGAAATTAGGAACCGAGAAAAGTCGAGCTGGCAGCCGAATGGTTAGCGCTCTTGCCTTCGGTTCAACAGTTCGTGGGTTCGAATCCCACCTTGGGCATGGATGTTTGTAGTGGTTCGGAATCCACTTTAAACCGTAGGTCCCGGTCTATTTAGCCCTCGTGTGCAAAAAATGACCGTTGAGCGACAAACAAACCTAACCTAACCTAACCAGGAACCGAGAAAACAGCTGATTAATATTAAAATTAATTAAGCCCCGGGAATTCGGTGCGCAAAGTATTAAGATGAAAAAGAACAGAAGTACAAAACGGGGAACAAAACGCAGAATTTTGAAAGGGAAAAAAAAAAAAAAAAAAAAATACAGTATCAATACATCTACATAGGGGAAAAATGAAGAAATATGGGGAGAAGATACGAAAAGAATTACAGTTTCTTAATGCACTAATTAAACCATATCTCATTAACTCTTGAATGGAAACCTATATTACATCCATAAAAATAGAAAAATAGTCACAGAAATCCTCTCTTAATAAACATAAAAAAAAAAAAAAGGTTGGAGTGGATTGATTAAAAAGTTACGGTAGCTTTAAGGTAAGAATTGCAATCAAAATATTTAAAAATACAAACCTTAATGGAATAAAAATAAAAAAATTTACAAAATTATAGGGAAAGAACTATTGATTCTTAGAATTATAAATTATACATTTTTGGAAACATTCTCTCCAATTTGAGAAATAGTCTAGAAAGATAGGACAACTAGAAGTGCAGTCATTAATGAATAATTAAAAAGGTTGAAAAGAAAATTGCGAGTTTAGGTATTTCTTAAAAGGTCAGTTTCTTGGGTTCCCACCAACAACATCAAAAGGCACAAAATCAATGCACGGAACGTAATAACACGACATCTATGCTCTTACCTTGGTTTTAGCCGCTCATCATGATGTTAATTAATCTAAATGGGAGGAACAATGATTAATAAGAAAATTTTTGAAGTATCCAAAATAAGTTTTTGGAAAAGTAAATTTCTACTTTTCGAAATGCCACAAAATTTACACCAATTGTACATGGGAAAAGTATCTTCAGAGTTGTAGTGATAACTAGTTAAACAAATTAATTGCGACTAACTAATTAGCCGCGAAAGCAAAATCACGAATCTCCGTGCCGAGCTGGCAGCCGAATGGTTAGCGCTCTTGCCTTCGGTTCAACAGTTCGTGGGTTCGAATCCCAGCTTGGGCATGGATGGTTGTAGTGGTTCAGAATCCACTTTAAGCCGTAGGTCCCGGTCTAATTAGCCCTCGTGTGCCAAAAATGACCGTTGAGCGACAAACCAACTAACCAACCACGAATCTCCGTAGCTGGGATTGTACTGCTGGGGGGGGGGAACAGGCCAAGTGTTTGGGGGCCACTGAATTACGAAGTCTTCTTCCATGTTGAATGATGGTGCAGAAAATCAAAACCGGTGCAACATCAATAACTAAGATTGTAGAACGCAAAACCAATCTGATATATTCAATCAAGTCTTTGAAGAGTTCTTCTCACAGAGCATTTTGTTGTAGATCTTGTAGTCACCTGGGGACCACGTGGACCCGCCATCTCATCACCATCCAACCCGCAGTGAAGCTTGTCCCACAGGAGATCTCCTTTCTTTTGAGTTATTTGTGGCATTATTACACGCTAATAGATGTACACTAATTAAGTTTGCTTATTAACATGAACATAATATCTGACGATTTCATTAAAATTCTCTATTTTTTCTCTTTATTGACTCTTACAATCTTTAAAATTTCATCGAAACACAAAGTTTTTAAATGTATTTAGATTTATAATATTCGTTTTTGTTATGCAAATTCATTCCATGTTGAGTATTTTAATGGATTTCTGCTGAATTAAAAAATCAGTAAATTCAAACACACTTCTAAATTTATGAAGCATCTCTCGATCACTTACCTGTCTACAAGCAAGTATTTATGCATGTTTATTAGAATCACTTGAAAATTTTGAATCATATACTTGAGATGAATCGCCACCTGAACGAACACCATCCTCCACACCAAGAAATATAACGCAATTGGCTATTAGGCATATAGATTATTTACATTGAATGGACGATAGCTTAATCCTTACTTAAAAAAAGACACTTTTTGAGTACCATGAGCACTCAAAAGGTCATTACAAAGATGGTAATTGGATGGAGACTTTGAAAAGCAATTTTTACTCGAGCGAAATCAAAAATTTTTTCGAAATGAATAGATAAAATGTTGAAATCTATTTCTATTGGATATGCGGCACATAAAAACAGCCAACATATCGTAATATAAAAACTTCCCTTCTTTCACCACATACCTGAGCATGCTTGATGTTGTGATGCTTTCGATGACATCTTGAGTTCTCCAATTGCTTGTGGATTTCTTTCCTGCACTCTTCCCTTTGAACGCAAACAAAAGTAGATAGGCCAAGTGACCACGACTCTTTAAGTGCAAACACCTCATGCACAATGATGATCTGATTTGTTGCTTTGTCTTGCCGAAAATAACACAATTTTCCCAAATTTAATTCAGTTTCGTCTCAAAGAATATAGGTCTTAAACAAGGATTTTGTTGTCAAAAACTGACATTGTTAGAAAAGCAATATAATATTTCGACGGCTATGTATATCATACCTAGGAGAACTTCTTACTCATGATGAATGCTCATTTTGACGTCAGAAGGATATCTTCCTCATAATCAGATGATGGGGAGAGGAACATAGGTCTTACACAAGGATTTTGTTGTCAAAAACTGATGTTGTTAGAAAAGCAATATTATATTTCGACGGCTATGTATATCGTACCTAGGAGAACTTCTTACTCATGATGAATGCTCATTTTGACGTCAGAAGAATATCTTCCTCATAAGCAGATGATGGAAAGAGGAACATAGGTCTTACACAAGGATTTTGTTGTCAAAAACTGATGTTGTTAGAAAAGCAATATTATATTTCGACGGCTATGTATATCGTACCTAGGAGAACTTCTTACTCATGATGAATGCTCATTTTGACGTCAGAAGAATATCTTCCTCATAAGCAGGATGGGGAGAGGAACATAGGTCTTACACAAGGATTTTGTTGTCAAAAACTGATGTTGTTAGAAAAGCAATATTATATTTCGACGGCTATGTATATCGTACCTAGGAGAACTTACTCGTGATGAATGCTCATTTTGACGTCAGAAGGATATCTTATTCATAAGCAGATGATGGGGAGAGGAAGGTCTCAGATATCAACATCGTTACTTGTCCATATATTTTGAGTTTCGGTTGTCAGTCGTAGCAGTATTACAATAACCTAATTGAACACTTTCTCATCTTGAAGTTCTTACGATTCAAAATTATATTCATTTATAAGCTCAATAAAATTAATTTATAAACTACTCCACATTTTTCATGCTAATATATATTTCATATAATAATGCATCAAGATATTTTCACTTATTTTTAGTTAATTGATTTGAGCTTTTATAAATAAGATATAGTTTTTAATCGATAGTAATTTTCAATTAGAAAACGTATGTGCTGTTCGTATTCAGTGTAACTTATAATACAGATTGTTTACTTATTTTTCTTTTTGTATCTGCATAAGCAATATTCTGTTGAAATATATTTTGCAAGTGAACTGGTAATAATTTCTTATAATTGTTGAAGTAATGCATGCTGCAATGACACAGTATTTGGGTAACAAGCATTTTTATAAATTTAGCTGAGTGTGGACACTTGTGTTGGCATTTTGACTGTGACTCACTTCCTGTCTGTAGAAGCTAATGTCTTTTTACATAACGTAAACTTAAACAAAATAATATAAAATCTGCAACTGAAAAAAAATTTTTTTTCAATGAGAATAATTATAAAATGCCTTTTTATAATTCAATGGAAGTTCAGTTAAATACATTTTGTTGCATAAATTAAATGAAGAAGTAGGATATAAGCTACGTGAATCATCCTATTCAGTTATTAATTTCATTTAAATGCAGTATTCAATCAAACCTCTTTATACTATGTTTGGAATAATTTTAAAATTGCGCAAAACTTTTATTTCACTCACCACAACGCATCATAAGAGAGTCTTCCGAGATATCAAATGCTCGATATATTGAAGAAGCTAAAGCAATCACAAAATTCCACTTTAAAGATTCGCGATTACGTAAATGTTGTCATGGGAACTAATATGTGTGCGAATAAGTGTAGTTTGTCAATTGCTTAAGAACTAAATACATTACATGTGAAGCATTTTAATATAAATCGAATATGCATATCATAAAATAGTAGGGCATCATACATAATTTATTTCGTTTTTAGTAATTATTTCCTTGTTATCGGTAGAATCGGAGCAGAATAAAAAAAATTGTAGCATTGTTAACATGAAATTACAATAAATCAATTGATAAAGTCAAAAGTATGGATAAACTTTAAAATACCTCTGCTCATAGAATTTCTTTTCTTTGAGCGATTACTTACACCAATCATACAATCAATGATTCTAGTCGCGTGACATCAGTAGTTTCATCCTACTACCGCACGGATATTTTGCTTTGGTATGTCCCCCCTGTCCAAAATTTACTAAAATGTTCTGCCAATCCCAGCTGTCGACTCCCGCCTTCCGTGCTGAATTACACGCATGCGTAACTTTCTGATGTCGTGGATGCTATAAGAAAGAAATTCCGATTCTCAATCTGCAAGATGGGACGAAAGTGTGATTATCATACGAAAAATGTTCGTTGATATGCGGATGAATCTGAGATTTCGTCATTCTTTTGAGACGATGATCATCTCTTGATGAAAGTCTTCGAGATTGCCTTTGTTCAAGAATGTATCTATTATGTATAGCTTTAGGTATTATCTGTTTAAAATAAAAACATTTTTCCTCTGTTAACATAGTTTAATAAAATTGTGATGGCAGTAATTCAACTATTATATCATTATTGAGGTTAAATGCGAAATTTAAATGTGGGTCATTTTTTTATATTTATTTTATTTGGGTGGCACATATTGAAATTCCATTATTATCTTTATCAACATTAAATAGATAATTTATAATTTTTTAGACTTATTATTTCATACCACTTACGGAACACAAGTTTTCTACTGCACCGTCAAATAACATAAGTGCACATAATTTTAAATATAATGTTTCAGTAGCAGGTGTCAATTAGATTTTCAATACATAACTTTTATTCATGGTCGAAAAATTATGTGTGAGCATCCGTTGCAGTGTGTACGCAGCTTTAGGAAACGATCAACACTTATGTTTTAAGGAGCAATACTGCTTCGATTTGAACAGACACCCAAGTCAAATTTGCGATTATATTCTGAGCTATGGCAATCTTTTCGAAACCTTGGTACAGCAGGTTGAAGGATACTGTTGATTGTGGTACTACAAAATGGCAAGTAGGTGTAATAGAATATCGCATAGTTCTATAAAATTTGAATTCTGGATTTATTTTTTAATCAATTTTTAAAAATCACTGTTTATAAAAGCATCCTTTAGAGAAAATACTTCAAAGATTGATATCACTTGATGAAATAAAAAGACTATTGATCATTTAATGCCTTCTTTTTCTCCCTTTACTTATATTTGTATTATCTGCTTAAATCTTTGACTTGGTGGAGTGGTGGAAACGAAAATAATCAGGGCTTTTAATGAATTACTTAAAAAATTAATTAACTTTTTTTTAAATGAGAACAAGACTTTGTTTTGTACTTATGTTTTGAATCTAACATTAGCCTGTTACTCCATTGGTCTTGTTGAATATTTTGGAGTACGAACAAAAAAGATGACTTACTTCTCAACACATGCAGGCACTGAAAAATTTTCTATCTGAAAATTAATGACATTCAAGTAACAATAGATAAAAGTCTACGGACTACTTTATGTGACTTGCAAAATCAACGGCATGGAAAAAAAAAAAGAACAACTTTATTTTAAATAATCAAAAACATGTTATCTTCATCCTTTGGTCATTTAACTGAGATTTTCTGGCTCTATTGAAATTGTTATCTAATGATATTCGTTTTTCAGTTATTTGTTTGTACTTAAAAGTTCAAGATTTAATCTGTTTCATACCTACACAGCGTATGCTAATCTTAATAACTTTATTTTATCAGGTAATTTGTTTTAAAGATTTATATGAGAATGAAATACAAATGGTTGTTGGTTCGATCGATAACTTTTAGCCACTCTGATATTTTTTATTACAAGATAAGAGTAAAGGAGAAAATATTAAACTAGCTAATGATATTAGCATTAGGTAAGATGCGACGGATATTGCAAAGATTATTAATGTACACACACATTTTATTCATTCTCTAATATCTACGAATATGAAAGAGAAAATTTCGTAAGAGTATGAGATATTTAGTAGTGGAGATGCAGTACACAATATCTGAGTAGCAGAACAATTAAGCCGATCATCTAATCTGTTACACTGTCTCAAAAAGCTTATAAAGAATTTTTTTTTTGTATAATTCTTGGATGACAACAACATTGAAAGACTACAATTTTCATATTCCAGTTTTACCTAAAAGTAATGAAAAATCTCAGTTTCAAAGATGTTTTATTCTAAATTTACAAGCATAGTGGTGCAGGTGAGCCCTGAATTTGGAATACTCGACCATCACCAAACAAACTACGGTCAGTGTCGAGGTCGTCATTTTAAATCACTGTCAGTATCGAGGTCACACCTAAGTTGGCATCACACAAGCGAAAATAATTTGGACGTGACAAATGAACGACCCCAACCCGCGGAGTTCCAGCAACCCAGTGAGGGGGAATGTGATCACCCTCCCAATCCCTGTCCGCGGCAATTAAGACTTCACTTTGATGATCTTAAAGGGAAGCAGTGTGAAGTTACTGAGTCATTGTGTTTACAAGAGAACCCTTTCTTTACAGCATTTCCGTCCAATTCCAGACAATTCGCATTCTGTCTTATTTAAAATAAAATCTTTTGGAATTTTTAAAAAAGACTTTCAGTTTGAAAATTGTCTGATTTACTTCATCATTTGGCTCAGTGGATCACTTCCCTAGGAGCTGCTGCAAAGAGTCTTCGCGTAACGTTGGAGCATGAATGGCACCACAGCAGTGTCTGCTTTTTGATGGCTCCACTTTTCACTTGAATGGCGCTTCTTTTTAATCGGTAGGAGAAAGCAGCATATATGCGATTTCTTGATTTGATAGCCGCTCAAATTCACAAGGTGCTATGGGTATTTATGGACTTCAGAAGTAGACAGCTGTAAGCGACCACTAAAATGTACGAAGCATCATTTCCAAAAGCAGTTGTATAATTCAAATTTCATGCAATGCATATATATATATATAATTTATGAAATGGACTTATATGCACATCAATTATAAGACGCAAAATAGTTTTAAGAACAAGATGTTTCAATGAGGTATGATAGGAAACTTCTTTTTAATAACCATAACAAATTTATAAAAAAAATTTGCTTAAATTTATTAGTCATTAAAAATGTGTTTTAAATCAAAAATGATTTAACTTTTATGCTTTGAGTGACTGCTCATGCTTTAATGGTGAGACAGAGTTCGTATTCTGAAAAATTAAATAAGTAATGACAACAAATTCCTTCAACAAATCAATATATATGCCAAGTATTTGAAATAATATTTTTAAACCATTCTATTGGGAAAATATGATAAAATGGACCACGACAAGGAGAATTGTCTGTTTCTTAAATGAAGCACGAAATAGAAGTTGAAGGAGATGAAATAAACTTCTCTCGTAAAATCATGACAGAAAAGTGAATTCGAATCATGACAACATTGTTACTAGATTTTGAAACTGAAAATTGTAAAAGGGGGAATTCACCGTTACAACCTTCAACTCGTTAAAAATTGTTTTATATGAAAAATAGTGGTTGTCGTTTTTCTGTGAGTAATAAAAGATGGAAACATGGACATGTTTTTTTATTTGTAAGTTTAAATTTTCGATAAAGTTTACGGCTTCGGTAATCTCATTAATATGTTATTTTTTGAATTCTGAGAAATTATTCGATTTAATCATAGTTTACCTGTAAAAGTAGATGAAGTTTCTGAATTTCAAACTATATTTTAAATGAAAATTGATTTTTAAATTTTATGAAAAAAATTTTAAACATTAAGCTTTGTTAAAAAAAATGTCAAGTTAAACTTTAAGTGTATGATGCCTAAATACAAATTCTGCGAACCCTCAAATTTAACAAGTAATCATCGTCTAAATTTACCAAATAAATAATTATTAGCTATTATTTAAGGGTGAAAATCTTTCAAGAATACATAAAGAAGCATTAAATTTCCGATTATTGGAAAAGTGTAGAAGAGAGCTTAATCTTTTCTAAAGATTCAAACTCAGGTCATTTACTATTATACACTTTTTGTCATAAACGTAACTTGTATCACATAGAGAAATTTACACAAAAAATTTAAATCAGCGAATTTCTGTCCAAAATGAAGTTTTGCTATGTCAAATTAAGAGGCTTTATAACGATTTGCGATTGAGAATATTATGGAAACATTGTTTTTTAAAGTTTTAACTGTATATTTACCATTAAAATTTATTTAATTTTTTGTCAGTAAATAGCAGCAATCTAGAGGTAAAAACATCACATTTCATAAGGATAGGAATTAGCAAAATCAATCGTAATTAAAATATTCATGTGAATTTCGCAGAAACGAATTCCTGTGGGGATTAAAAGACGAATTATTCTAAAATTTTTTCATCAATTTATGTAGCATTTTTACCAAATGTATAATATTCTAATATATATATATATATATATATATATATATATATTTTCCCATTAATTAAATATCATGAAATATTTTGTGTTTAATACTGCGCAGTTATTTACTTGAAAAATATGTATTTTTTTTAAATACCACATGTGAAAAGCAATATATATTTTCCATTTTTTATATTTCAATTAATAGTTTATTTTTCAATGTCATGTCATATAATAAGAATAAATATTAGTAATATAAAATTAGCCGTTATGTAATTCTTTAACTGCATCATTTATAAGTATTGTTTGATAGTATATATTTTTAAGAAATTTTTTGAGAATTCTAGAAATAGAAGAGATAGAGAAGAATTTAGGTGATAAATAATATTTCAAGGAATATACTATGTTATACTATTAACACATACACACACACACACACATTGATTTTCATTGGTCAAAATAACTATCAATGTTATATTAAAGATCTAAACTAAGACAAAATTATTGAAATATATTTGATAACTTTCTTTTGAAGTTATTTTTTTTACTGGCTTTAATGCATATGATAAAATGCTATATTACAATTTATATTTTAATTTTATCCTTGTATACTTTATATACTGAAAATATATCTATAAAAATTTTTCTGTGAATAATTTGAATATTTATCTTGTATTTTATTAATTGTTTATTTTCTATATTTTCCATACCATTAAATATTTTTAAAGTTCATTTCTTATTAGTTAAGAATTTTTATCATGCTGATTAAAAAGTGTTCTAAAACAAGAGTTTTTAGAGATGCTATAAAATTGATTCCTGCTACGAATTCGTCGTACTCAAAAGTTTGAAACGATTTTAAACAAAGAAATGTACCGGCTTTCAGCATAATGTGGTGGTTAAGATTAGAAATTCTTTATTAAATATATTTCAAGGAACTTAACATTTTTAGGTACACAGAAACAAGATTATTCCGAGAGTTTTTTTATGTCTCTCCATAAAACTGTTGTGTGGCTATTCAATGGACTTGAGCGAAATCGTCTCTTCCTAACAGTATTAACATACAAGAAATATTTCAGCAAATAATAGGAAAAATCAGTTGGGACAAAACATAAGACATACATAAATTTAGAGTTGTTGGAATGTGGCTGCCGAATTAACTATTGTTTGTTTCATTGTTGGACATTCTGAATAATACTAATCGCAGTTCTCTCTCCACTCAAGTGGATTGAATTTTCATTATTTTACTTCTTAAAACTAACCAATTTTAATGTAATAAAGTTAACTTTAAAATAATCAAAGGGAATATAGTTTAATTGGGATCAAATATATTTTTCAATCAATAAACTAACAGTATATAAGATCCTAAATATTACTTATAAAGTGGTTTGGCAAAACTAATAAAGCGTTGAAAATTTCGATATTTTAAGAGTGTTAGTTGAGATTTTTATAAGCAAGAGCATATGAAAATGTGTGTGAAACAATGGACTAAAGTCGTCAACAAGGCATTGCGTGAGGAATACTCGTAAATTAAAAGGTTAAGTGGAAATAGGATTTTCCTACCATCAAACAAAAACACCTATTTGCTAGCAAGTGAAATAGCCACCTAAGTTTCAAAATTTTTCCGACGTACACTTTCAAATATTCAGATAACGAAATCCTGGTAATAATGGAGATTGAACATTTATTTGGACTTGAGACATTGGTTACATGGTAAGGAAAGGTTTCTGTGCAGATGATAGTGGCATCGATGCCCAGTACTTTAGAAGGTTCTAGTGTCCTTTTGCTGTGTGATGTTATTCAGTTGGGCTCTATCAGTCATATTGAATCAGCCATAAATGCGTGTTTTTGAAGAAAGGACACAGCAGAAGACTCCTAACACTTGGCCTGCCACCGCCTGAGGTATCATTTCGCATTTGGAACATTGAGACCACTACATATTTAACGTGTGCCTCAGTAACCATTAGCGGACACGACGAATCTTTGGTTAAATCTGGATTCGAACTCATTACCTTCCTATAATGAAAACGACTCCCTAACCAACAAACGAGGCCTTAATCTGTGATGTGCTATCTCAGATAATGATTCGCTGCGTGATGGCATTCATAATTACAAGCTACTTATTTAATGATTTTTGGTGGCAAAGAAGAGGCCAAAAACAATCCAAGGTGTTTCATTGCTTCATTTCAAAAGTAGCTTTGTTGGCATTGTTATGTCACATTAGATTGTGCTTTTCGGTTGGGTGTATTTTAACTTCATTTTCGCTTGCATATATATATATATTACTTTAATATTAGAGTTAATATAAGTCTCCTAACTGTATGTTTTTTTTTCAGCAAATGGGATTTGATCTCTCAAAGCGGCGTTACAAACGAAATATCCTGTCCACTGACTGCATTTGCCCTCCAGGTAACTAACCTCAGTTTATTACCCGCAGTTCTTAGATTTAAATTTCATTTTAGAAATAACTCGGAATAGTAATATGTGTTCTCATCATGATGACAGTTTAAAAAATGTATCTTTTTTACAAATGTATTTAAAAATTAGTTTATTTCAACTAACTGAAATAATTCCAAAAAAAAGTTTTATTACACCTGCATTCCCAGCACACAGGAGCCACCTTCATCTTTTTATAGCAGAATGTTCAAAGAGATCTATAATATCTAATTTAATTTAACTTTAAAAGGGAGCAATTCACGCAGAATGGATTATGAACTGTACAAATCAGCAGAACAGAAATATAACGTGGGGGTGAAATCACGAGTAATATGAAAAGGCATTACGAGGTTACCCTATTACTGTATGTCACTTGTTGAACCAAAGGAATGAAAACTATTTACAGAAAACAAAGAGAATCACAGCCAGAACTCACTGAGCGTTCATGTACAAAATGTGAGGTAGATTCTCTCAAATACGAGTCGAATTCCAATGAGGGACTTGAATAGGATATTTTCCATTACAGCGTATAAATATATATTCATATATTATTAAGGGCAACTAAATTTGCATTTTGGATTTTGTAAATTAAAAAAATTCCAAAACTAATTAAAAAATTTTTAAGTATGAGAAAGTGAAAGTAAAGATATTATAAACCTCTTTGTTTGTTTGTCGCTCAACGGTCATTTTTTGCACACGAGGGCTAATTAGACCAGAACCTACGGCTTAAAGTGGATTCCGAACCAATACAAACATCCATGCCCAAAGTGGTATTCTAATACACGAGCTGTTGAACCAAAGGTAAGAGCGCTAACCATTCGGCTACCAGCTCGGCAAAATTATAAACCTAAAAACTTCATTTAGATTATAAAGTTTTTAGGTTTATGATCTAAATAAACTTTTTAGGTTTATAATTTTGTATTTTAGATATAATTTTAATATAGGATTCAATAAAAATTTACGCCGACCGCCCTTAGTGGTCAGAGTGCCAGACTGTGGAAAGGGAGGTCCTGGGTTCGAATCCCTGTTCGGGCATATATGTACTTTCTGTCTCTGTCCTTTCTATGTATGAATGATGTGTGAATGGTTGCCTACCCTATAAACGGGTCCCTTTGGCATGTGTGTACTGAAGCAGTCGGATCCCACACCAAATATGGTTTAGTATGGAAAAGTGGAGCAGCGCATCCCATATTGTCAGCCTATGCTGACACAAAAAAAAATAAATAAATAAATAGAAATAAAAACTAACAAACTAAAAATTTAAGAAAAAAAAAACTGAAGCTACTCCTATTTTTATATTAAAGTTAAAATATATTAACATTTACATACTCTCATATCTTCGTTTTCATTTTGTGTTTCTGTGTTTTATATTGTCTTCCAAACATAGCTCTCTACAAAATATTTTACAGAATCTGCAGATTATATATATCTATACATTTTGAGTGAATTAATTTTTAAAATCAGGTTTTTTTGTAATGTTCTCTACTTTAGTGACTTTTTTAAAATTTTATTAAATGTTTGCAGTTATATAATTTATATAAATATACGAAATGTCCCAGAGAATACATGGAATATCATCAAAAGAAAGAGGGAAAAAGTATTAGTTGATAAAAAATATTCTAAATGTTTCCATTATTTTTAGATGCTATTTGAACATTTTTAGCCATATTTTTGCGAAATATTTTCAAGGTGTTGAGAGCTGATATGAGTTTATTTAATAAATTCAATTTTATAGACTACTGTATTTTTTTTGAGAATCTCATTTTCACTGCATTGTTTCAATTGTAATTTTCATAAGTTTGAGCAAAATAATTAGGAATATTCAAAAGTGTCAAGATTATTGTGATTTAAAACAGGATTTATAGAATGTAATGGATTTTTAAGGAATAAATTGGAATTTGTTAACTTTAAAGGAACAAATTTTGCGCATTCATGTGAACAGTCTAATCAAACTAAATTTTATTGAAAAAAATGCTTCATGTAACATTTTCTGAGTGAATTTCATAATATATTAACAATAAAAATGCTTCGGTTACAATAAGCGTCGAAATAAACTTGAAGAAACTGATAATTTAAATGAACTTTTTAGGCTTATAATTTTATGCTATGAAGTAGAACTAATGATAAAAATTAACAGATTTATGAAATTGAAAAAAATATGTGATAATTATACCAAAATTAATAAAAAAAATGCATACAAAAATTTTCTCACTGGAATTTATGATTTTATCGTGAAAACTTTTTGTCGTTCACTAAATATGGGAACTTTTATGGCAATTCCGATATTCTGAAGGCGCAAAAAATAGCAATAATTTTTGCCTAAATGTTCGAAAAGTACGGAATCAGTTAACTCCATTTACACGTTTGTTTCGTGGGCGGAGCAGTTCTGTCTTTTTGAAACAGTCTACTGTGGCGTCTTTAGCGGTGCGGCGAACCGTGGTAAGCCGGTGCCCTTTGCTTTCCCACGTGGACCATATCCGTTTGCTCCTCTTCCATCCTCTCTTCCCTCCAGGTCCTTTGCAGACGTTTTCTTTCAGTTCAAAGTACGAAGAACAATGATCGATTTTGATTAGGTAGCTTCTAAATAAAACATGAGCACCATAATCGGAGCCATTTTTGCAAACTTTGACATTTTTCGCAATTAAATATGTATTAAAAAGTTATTAAAACTTTTTTACACATACTATACATTTATTAAAATCATGTAAATAAAAATACAAAACATGTGTATTGAATTTAAAAATTAAACATTATTCCTTTTTTTCTTGATAATGCTTTAAAATTTCTTGAATAATTAGGGACAGCACTTCTTAGTAATTCTTTGAGATGATGGTTAGTTGATACTGATCCGCGCTCGTTTGGATTTCACGAATTTTAAAAGTGGAATAAAATGATTCACATAAGTACACATTGTTCAGAATATTGAAATAATTTGACAAGCAGCTTTTATTTTAATTCATTATTCTTCAATTCTGGTACAAATTTCCAAAATTCAATAACCGGTGACGACTTATATTTTAATTGCAATGTTTGATCTTCTTGCATCCCTATTAATTCTAATTCTCCATATGCTTTACGGGTCCTAATTATTATATTAGAAATGGAAAATTCAACTTGAAATATGATATTTCAAATGGATTCATAAAAAAAATCAAGAGATCATTTAAAATGTTTCGTCTTGGAATCTATTTTGGGATTCCATCGATATTAATTCTAGTTTTTTTTATATACTCCATGATATTGTTTTATTTAATATCGGAACAATTTTTTTTAATTCAAGGAAAATGACAAAATATTTTATTTTTAATGTCATTTTGAAAAAGTTGTAATTTAGTTGGAAAACTAGATATACACTGTGAGAGGTCAGATATTATTTTTATCTTTCATCTACAATAGTAAATTCAGTGTTTACAAATGTTTCATGACATCAGTCAAAACATTAATTCTTGTAACCATTTGTCATCGTCTAATTCTGAATATGTTATTTCTTTTTCTAATTGAAATGCAATTATCGGATCAAACAAACCTACGAATCAATTTAATACGCTGTAGCCATCTTACAGTACAAAAAAAATTGTGGAAGTTCTTTGACCTTCAATTAAAATTTTAAATAGTCGATGATATTTTGCATTGGTGCGAATGTAATGTTCAATGTGTTTTCCTAACACCAGGACACTTTAAATATTTTGTAACGAATTGAATTATGCAGTGATTCGGTATGAATTGTGGAATCATTTCTTAAATAGCCAATAAGACAAATTTTGTTACCAAACGTAGTTGGAGCTCCATCAGCGCTATAGTGTTTATTTAAAGGGGCATTAAAAGCATTTTTAATATCGATATTATGGGTTGAAGTGCTAATAATTCTTTAACAACGAAATCAGGTAAAACAATACTGATGAAACTTGCCAGTTTCGGAAAATCTCTGATTCGTCAAGTTGAAGGCAGTATAGTTCTTTAAAAAGTTTTTTTTTTTATATATTCAAAAGAGATGGATAAATTGAACTTATGCGTTGTGTGTCTCGAGATGAAAATTTGTGAAACAACTTTGTGCGATGCCACATTATTTGGATCTAAAACTTTAAAGACATCTTCTAAGTTTTTTTTCCATACGGGTGATTTACGAGAGCAATATTCTAGGCAATAACAATACTAGCTTCAGTCAAATTATTAGTTGATAGCTAAGGGTAATCACAGTTTACTGTTGTTTATTTAAATTTGATTTTAAATAAGCAACTTTATCTGATCTTTGTTTGGAATTCGGTGGATACTGATTAGAAAACTGAGGATTATTGGTTTCATAATGACGATGTAAATTGCTAACTTTATAATTTTTGACTGTAGAATTAAATAACGTATACTGATTTTTCTGTTATTGTTTAAAAAGAATTATCATTGCCCTCATTATTAAAACTTCTATTTACCTTGCTGGTATTTATTATGTTTTTATTTTCATTCTCTGTCTTCATATTTTTAAAAGAACTGGAAATAAATAAAGAAATTTTGAAAGTACACGTTTTGTGTTATTGAAACAATAAAAACGCCTGTTACATACTATGAAAAAAAGTATAGTTAACTTACCAAACATTCCGGATTGCAAATTATATCCGTAGAAAGAGTGCCATACACACAAATTGTTTCCTCCAGAGCACCAATGAAAGGTTACTAATTCAAAATCGGTCGATTACGCCTCTGTTCAGTTTTCGAGGAGTCCTATCATTCTTGGCAAATAAATGGCTTACATCATTGCACTTGGTCTTTCCTATTTGTTGTCAGTTATTTAAAAGATATTTTGAAACACATACCGAACGATAGTAATTTTTTAAAAATATAATGACAAAAAGGAAAATTGAACTGGGGAACATTTATCGAGAGCCACAAATAATCCTTCAAAGAGCAGCATGTGGCTCGCGAGCCGCAGGTTGACCATCCCTGATATATTGGTATCTACAGAATGATCTTGATTGTTACATACATTGATTTATGTATTCATTTGTTGATAAATATATTTAAATATCTTTTTTTGTTTTAATAAAATGTACTTGAAAATTAAGATATTATTAACAATATTTGCCTTAAATAATGTATTAAAATACATGAGTATGACATAATACAATAGTTTTTGAAATAATTTTAAAATCTCAATGAATCGTAAAATTTTAGCCGTCTAAATATTTGTAGTTTGTTTATCCGTAGAATTTTTGTCCGGGGTTAATTGAGAAATAAAATGAAACTATGAAGATGTTGCTCTGCGGCCAGTTTAAAATACAGGATAATTTATTACTGTGTTTCTCATTGAATGCTAATTCGATTGCACTATAGTAGTGGTTCTTAACCGGGGGTGTGGGAGAAGCCTCCACCTAACCATAAAAATTATTAAATTCTTATATTAAAATATTTGATATCTGCAATAGTTTCCCAATACTGAAGCTCATAAAAATTGGTAACACCTAGCTCACTTATCGGCAAAAGACACAGGAAAGAGCCGGTGCCGATTGGCGTATACACTACGCTACGAAAAGGCATGGAACACTACAAACGAATGCGAACAGGCAGCTAGTTGACGGAAAAAAACTTTGTGGGAATACAAGCGGAGAACGTTATCCCAGCTTCCACATGTGCTGAGTTCAATATGTGCTACTCCAATGGAATCTACGGATTCACAGATTAGTATCTGCATCTACTGCGCCTTTGTTAGGTTGAATCTACTATTGTGTTTGCGACATGTGTATTGTGTATTCTGATTTGTCCAGAAACCTCTTGAGACTAATACATTTCCCATTCAAGGCGAATAGAATTCAATGATATTACAAACGTAAGAACATTATATATATTATATTGCATTATTTCTAACTACACTACTGGCCATTAAAATTGCTACACCAAGAAGAAATGCAGATAACAAAATGATATTTATTGGACAAATATATTATACTAGAATAAAACAAGTGATTAAATTTTAAAAAAAATTGGCTGGATAGATCCTGAGAAATCAGTACCCAGAACAACCACCTCCGGCAGTAATAACAGCAGTTATACGCCTGGGCATTGAGTCAAACAGAGATTGGATTGCAGGTACAGATGCCCATGCAGCTTCAACATGATGCCACAGTTCATCAACCGTAGTGACTGGCGTTTGGTGACGAGCCAGTCGCTCGGCAACCATTGACCAGACGTTTTCTATTGGTGAAAGATCTGGAGAATGTGCTGGCCAAGGAAACAGCCGGACATGTTCCGTATCAAGGAAGGTCCGTACAATACCGACAACATGCGGTCGGGCATTATCCTGCTGAAACGTAGGGTTTTGCAGGGTTTGAATAAAGGGTAGATCCACGGGTCGTAACACCAGAAATGTAACGTGCACTGTTCAAAGCACCGTCAATGCGAACAAGAGATGACCGAGACGTGTATCTAATGGCACCCCATACCATCACGCCAGGTGATGGGCCAGTATGACGATGACGAATGCACGCTGCCAGTGTGCATTCACCACGATGCCGCCAAACACAGATGCGACCATCATGATGCTGTACACAGAACCTGGATTCATCTGAAAAGATAACGTCTTGCCATTCATGCGCCCAGGTTCGTCGTTGATCACACCATTGAAGGCGCTCTTGTCTATGACGCTGCGTCAAGGGAAGCCGCAGCCATGGTCTCCGAGATGAGAGTCCATGCTGCTGCAAACGTCGTTGAACTTTTCGTGCAGACACTTGCCTTCCAAACGACCCTGTTTCTTACTCACGGCTCGTGACGTGGTTGCACGATCCATTACGGCCATGCGGATAATATGCCTATCTTCTTGGCTACTAGTGATAGGTGGCCGTTGAGATCCCGCATGACGTTCCGTATTACCGTCCTGAACCCATCGATTCCATATTCTGCTAACAGTCATTGGATCTCGACCGACGCGAGCAGCAATACTGCGATAAGATAAACCGCAATCCCGGTACGCTACAATTCGACATTTATGAAAGTCAGAAACGTGCGGGTACGCATTTCTCTTTCTTACACGAGGCATCACAACAACTTTTCACCAGGCAACAACGTTTAAATGCAATTTGTGTATGAGGAACCGGCTGAACAATTTCCTCATTTAAACACAATGTAGGTGTCGCTACTGGCGCCTGCTTTATCTGAATGCGCTGAAAAGCTAATCATTTGCATATCACAGCACCTTCTTCCTTTCGCATAAATTTCACGTCTTTAGCATGTCGTCTTCTTGGTTTAGCAATTTTAATGGTCAGTAGTGTAATTAAATTTATGATAGTGGTCCCCACTGTGTCAAAAAAACGACAATATAACGATAAGTATGCCGATTATGGATTTTACCTGCACAACCGAAAAAGATGACACGCAATGGCCGCAATACATCTTCTGTTCCAAGGTATTTTCAAACAGCAATCTCAAATCATCAAAGATAACATTTAATAAATCTGCATGGTTGTGAAAAATCGCATAGAATGAACATCTTGAAGTCAAAAAAGGTTGGGTTTGCTACCAGTGGAACTATCCTAAAATTGTGTAGACCAGCAATTCAACAACCTTTATTAGAAGCGTCATTCAAGTGACATATTTATGTGCCAAAAAATGAAACCTCTCACAATCGCTAAAGAGTTGATTAAGCCTTTTTCTTTAATTAGTGCTGAAACAGTATTGGATTCGGAAGCACATAAAAAAATGCAACATATTCCATTATCGAATGATAATACGATCGCAAATACATGAAAATATCAGTGAAAATATTTTAATGCAAGTAGTTGAAGACATATAAAAATCAGGCCACAAAAATAAGCATGCAACTGGATGAGTCAACTAACTGATGCTGTAGCCAACTCTCTTTTGTCAGGTATGTGGAGGAAAAAGAGGTGACAGAAGAATTTCTATTTTGTGGAGGTAAGTGTGAAAGGAATTGATGTTTACAATCGCATCAAAGATAGTTTTTATTAAATATCATATACCAATGAATGTGATTGACTCAATATGCCCAGCAATGTTAGGCAAAAATTCAGGATTTTTGTCCCACATGAAAAGAGAATTACCGGAACTTATAATACCGCATTGCTGCATGCACTTGCATTACCAGAAAGTTTAAAACAACATCTCTAACTTCAGCAGTAAATGTAGTAAAATACATCTGAGAACAAGCGCTTAATCATCGCATTTTGCGAAGAGATCGGTGTTGATCATACCGTGTGTTCCTATATCACACCGAAATACGATGGTTATCTAAGGATGCTCAACAGAGTTTCTGTGTGAATTGTGTGAGGAAATTATTCAATCACTGACTAGTCAAAACTGTTATTTAGTAAAAGATTTTGTGAGTAATGTTGCAATGCTGGCTTACTTAGCAGACATTTTTAGCCATCTAAATAAATTGAATTTATCAATGCAAGGATTTGGTATAGATATAATAATATCTAGTGAAAAATAATCTACATTTATCGCAAAATTAGGAATTTGGATCCGTCGAGTAGAAAAGGGCCAACTTTCGCTTTCTTCATTCTGTTATTGCGGAAAAGAATAGCCGACATTTCAATACATTTGAGGACAACATTCAATGCTTATTTCTCTACCGGAACTCAGAGATGGACCCATTTCTATTTGATGGTTGATAGTGATCTGAAAAAAAATCAACTTATTGAAATGAGAGCACGTTCAAATAGAATTCGAACAATCAAAATTGCTACAATTTTCTGGTCTACACAGTTACAACCGTATCCAGAATTGTCGAACAGAACACTGCAGTTACCCTTACCCTTTGCTACCGCCTACTTGTGCGAAATGGGATTTTCATCGTTTTTGCATTTAAATACTAAAGCGAGACATCGCTTGAATGCAAGTGTCATGAATGCGCGCGTATGTCTTTCAAAAAATTAACCTCGCTTCCCTAGTATAATAATGAACAAACAACAAACGGCTAGTCATTAATAAAAATAATATTGCTTTTTATTTATATAAAATTACACACACAATGTCTTTCAATAAGTTTCGCAAAAAGTGTATTTTTCTAGACTAAAAAAATTAAAACGCATTTTTCAATGAGGTGCAGCGATGTATTTTCAGACTCAAAGGGGTGAGACTAGAAAGGTGAAGAAACACTGTACTACAGTTATACATGTGCAACTCTTCTGCTGGTATCAAGGACGAAAATGTACAGTTTGCTGAATGCGAGACCATGAAGGGCGTGAAACTCATGGTTCGCTTTGAATATCATATATTTTTCCATAGAGGGAGGCGCCCTATTTTTATACGAAGGTCTATTAACATAAAATGTCTGAAATCAATTTGAAATTGTGTATTTAAAATATAGTGCATTTTTCACCCAAAGTTTCAACTTCCTAAACATTTACTTAAATGCTTGTTACTTTAAAAGTAGTTATGAAAGACTTTGAACAATGTATAATAGAATAATCATGAACATTTATTTTAAAATAAAACTAGATGAGAAACGGAGCTTTTTTTATGGTAATTATTGATAAACTCCGAAGTTCCGGGGAAGTACTCAGCTCATCAGGAACAAGAAGCTTTAAGATTAACTGCGTTCTTTCGCTATAAGATTAAATACCTACACATAACTCAATGAATAATTATAGTCTTAAAAGCAGTTAAAAGTAGACATTTAATTAGATGTCTATTTTAACTGATTTGAGACTACTGTGTGTGCGACTGTTTTAATTTTCTAAAATTTATAAAGTAAAAAATTATTTATAAAGTAATAAATTTTAGTTTTCTTTAAACTTTTTAAAATTTAAAGAAAACTAGCTTTTTTAATTTAGAATTGAAACATTAGATTGAATGATTTAAAAATATTTTTCTAAAATGCTGCAATTTCATTTTTATATTGAATCCATGAATATACTAATTGCTTAAATATGAATCCGTATTGATATTTTTCTCAAAATTTTAAAACTTTCTAATGATTAAATATTTTTTAATTTAATAAGATTTAGGATCATCCATTTGAAGAGAAATTCTTATACTTCACTTAAAGTAATCGATGATGAAAAAATATTATAAAATCCGATAATATTGCAATAAAATTATAAAAAATTTCTAAAATCTAAATAGAACTTTTATGTTATTCAAAAGGAGGAGATAATATTTTAAATACTTTTCATGGCAGTGAAAGACTTCAAAAATGGAACATTATTTTATTTAACACTTGAAATTTCAACTATTTCTTAAAACAAATGCAAGTATTTTATTTAGTTCAGGATTCAAACACAATAATCTAAATTAAAAACTAGTAACTGTTTTTTATATTAAATATTATTTATAAATATATTTAATTTATATATATTATGAGAGATGTTGTTAAATAATTTTACATTTAGTTCTATAATTTTAATCTAAATTAATTTCAATCAAAAGTTATACGTTGTAATTAGAGTAAAGATTTAGAAAGTTAATTTTATGTAAATACTTTTCTCAATATTAAATGTTATAGTTTAGGGCAGACGAAAATATATTTTTTTAATTAATTTAATTTATTCACTTAATGCTTACAAATTATTATTGTTAATTTGATAGTGATAATATTGTTAGAAAAATCATTTTTAATTTTACCATTAAATTTATATGTTTACTTGCATTTATTTTATGAGAATCTCAGCGAATATTTAAAAAAAAAAATCTGAATTTTATTTTCTTTATAAATAAAAAATATATAGTGACAATAAAAATTATTGTGTTTAATATTTTGCTTGTTTATAGCTAAATTTATGAAAAAGATTCTGTATAAAGAAAGCATTGATCTTGACAGCAGAGGATCTCCATCAAATGCAAAATGATAGAAAGTGAAATTTTTGACCCTATTAAACACTTATACCTTTTATGGTGTCCACAATTGTGTAAGAATTCTTCATCCGAAGAAAGACATTTATATCGCAATGAAAAACTAACCCGCACTACAGATGTACACACATTTATATGAATAAACTTTATTTTATTGTAATGCTTGAAAAGTCCTTTACCAATAGAGAAAAGTTAAGGGAAACAGATTTTTGTTAGTGCCAAAAATACTTAGTTCTTCTGTAGCATCCAGTTCGTCTGAACGAAGTGAGTTTCAGAAGAAGCACCAACTTTACCATATTTGAATTCATTCAAAGACCAAATTTTCTCAGAAAATAAAAAAAAAAAAAAAAAAAAAAAAAAATCCAATCAGAATTTAAAAAAATATCTGTACTGCAATTAGAATCTGATAGAGTTGTGTGAAATCATACACATAGATATGAGGATTTTATGCATTCGATAAAAGGACTACAAATGATTAGTAAATTTTGCTAGCCTTAGTTTAGTTTAATAGTTTCAGCAAGTAATTGTTATTTGATTCACTGAAACTCCGTCATTGCAGGTAAGCACTTTAGCAGAGTGAAGCAAGCTTGTACAATGCGATAAGGCGATTAATAGCAAAAAGATGCCATAATCTCCTCTCTATAATAAGGAAGTCAACGGTAGACGGGATGAAGGACTCGTCACTGTGACCATTAACTTTTGAACCACGCTCCCTCCCCTAATGGCCCAATAAAACCATCTCTTATATCATTATTAGAGGTTTTGTCGGTTGTTTGGGGGTTCTAGATCTACAAAAGGATGCTTTTGTTTGTGAGACAAACAATTGGGGCGGTCTTTTTCTTCAATCTTACGGTGGTCCTAGAAATTGGATACATAGATCATTGTTTAGACCCATTGGAGTTTGTGACGAGATTATGGTACAGGAAACGTGGAAATTATTTATTAGTAAACATAAAATGTAACTTCATATAAAAAAAATTATACTTTATTAAAAGAAAATTTTATAATTCACTTGTAAGCGGAAGTTTTAAGCATATTATGAGGACGAGGAAATATTATTTTCTTCTTGAAGTTAACGTGGATGTAAATTTAAACTCCATTAAAGGAATATAAAAGTACAAAATATAAAAACATCTCATTACGCTAACTATTATGCTTATTCGATGAATTATCACTAGTTTTGCAAATGTATGAAAATGTTTTTAACTAATTTAATGCAGTAGACGCGCTCATTTTATGAACTCGTAGGGATCAGCAGAATAGAATTTCAGATCAAAATTTCGTAAAATAAAAAATGAGCGCAAGATCTTAAAACTACTTTTTTAAGTAAAATATAATCTGTATAAATAAAGAACTAAATTAGAAAAAATTATTTTAATATGCACTATTTAAAAAAATGCAAAATAAAATTACTTAAAATCAATTCCTACTTTTATTTTATTCACAAGCGAAGTAATCAGTTATGTTTTCATTTCAAATTTAAATTTTTAAAAATGCTTTTCCCTTTTTTTCTATATAAGAAATCATTGCCTTAACTTTGTGAGTCATTTATCTTTTTGTTTTCAGTGGGTGAACGGTTAATGAACATAATCCGTTACAAGACTATGTTCGGTTTCTGAATTGTTCGTTAACCGATCATCGATTTACCACAGGTATTTTTGTGAAATCGATTCATTCGTTCTGGAAACTCTAAAAGTTAAATTAAAATAAGGATGTATAATTTCTTGTAAGTTTATTAAAAAAAATAATGCATTCGTATAATCTTCTACATTCATCAGTACTTTTCATTTTTTGCTTATGGAGTATTAAATAACATGTCGATTGTTTTTCTAAAACATTCCGGAAGTGATTTATAGCATTGTCGTTGTAAAGATCCCTAACTTTATATCAGCTTGGTTTGAGTGTCATTTTGAGATCATTTCTTTGACAACTCCAACTTTTCCAACGAATGCTCAAAATGAAATCAGAAAATGATGGTCTACTTTGGCTATTTTGTTGAAATAATATTTATTTTCCAGTACAGAACTTTAAAGTTTAATAGTCTAGCAACATAATTAAAAATAAACGATTTTTGGTTCGTGGGGCTCGCACCCGCCCTTCATTCTCCGAGAGCCAATCGTTAGAATTCGCTCTAGTTCGTTATCCGAAAATGTGTTCGTTGTCCGAACACAAAAATCTTTCGTGAATGTGTTCGTTGTCCGATTTGTTCGCAGTCCGAACTATTCGTTTACCGATCACCCACTATATATTATAGATGGTCGCAGAACTAAATTATTTTCTTTTTGTTTGATATCTAAAAGACATTTTTTACTCATGCTTTATATTCTCAATCATCTGGTACATGCAGATTACATTCGAAAATTCTTGAAATGAAATTTCGAGTAACAGTGGATGTTTTCGCCAACATTCATGGATGTCATTTTCCCATGAAGGAAACACGCTCTTAGCTTTTCCACTGACACTTTTATAAAATCGGCAAGACAGAATAAACTAGGTATCAGTTGCTCTAAAACGTCATTTTAAACAAGTGCATGATGATTCAATAATGACAATTTCATAAAATGTGATCTCTTTTATTAGGCGAAAGAAATTCCGCAAAAATTAAAATAATAATAAATAACATCACTGATTTTTAACACCAACAGTGCCGTTCAATATTTATGATTCGACTAGGATTTACGATTCTTTCGTAAATATACTGATCTAAGCTTTTAGACCATAAAAGAAATATCAATCACGATTAAAACTAAATGCAAATGAAAGATATTTGAAAAGGAACTAACCAAAAAATCTATAGTTTATAAATGGGAATTATTATTACGTCTGAAAAACCCTAGTTTGTAAAATCAAGAGTGTTCGTAAAAACGAGCGTCTAGTAGATTGCTCACAAAATAAGTTTGTACTGAATTTTATATAAGATCAATCTCTAGATTCTATGATGCTCTTATTATAATTGTTTAATATGGCAGGAAGGTATTGAAATTTATCAGCTGTTATTGTGTATTTTAAACAATCTCTCTTATTTTTTTTCTTTTCAGATAAATAACATCGAAAATACTTCGTCTGTTATTAATGTTTGTTTAGTTATAAATTAGCTGGAGTTGAACTGAATTTTGTGCAGGGGAGATTCTTCGACCAATGGGAATTACGCCATAAAACTTAACCAGAAGTAAGCGTTGAAGGTCAGGTTACTAACACTTGTATATAGTCATGCTACGGTTTCCAGTCATTTAATTTACGTATGAGTACGTTATACATAACCGAACTGACTGGAATCTGTCAATAATTGGAAAACTTACGAAACGAAACAAGTTTTCCAATAGTTAACAGGTTGTATAGGAGCTGCGGGGATGCATGGCTACAGCAGTGGCACGTGTAGTGCACACTCATATTTACCTTAGCTGACTAATTTGCTTTTTAGTTAAAGTATTTAATTAGAAAATAATAAAAACAAATTGAAAAAGACTACTAACTGAAATTGCTGTATATTGTTAAGTGCCCAATGGTCTCACGTGACTATCAAAGCTTTTGATTCCTGGTTAAGAGAATGTCAATCAAAATGGAAAAGTAATCCATATGCCTGACATTCTTGTTTCCATCTCCCCTCATAACTGTAGAAAATCTTATCTACATAGTTTTTACTAGCTTCATTTCACATTTTAAGTGAGATATCAGACGAAACTAATAATAATTGAATTATATATGTAATAATTAATACAAAAAAATAATTATTTGGAAAATTACATTTTTCTCAAAATATGAAATTTCATAAATGCCTTTTGAATAGATAAATACTCATAATGCATTAAAATAAATACTCATAATGCATACAAAAGAAGTGTCCATTAGAGGAAGAATATAATGTAGGAAAATTTTGTTAAAATATGAATTTGTAAATTTTATATATTTTATTCATCACATACACCAGAAAACTTCTGACGCACTTGAGGCGGTGGCAAAATAGAATCAAGA
The DNA here is from genome assembly GCA_030067965.1 of Latrodectus elegans. Lineage (NCBI taxonomy): Eukaryota > Metazoa > Arthropoda > Arachnida > Araneae > Theridiidae > Latrodectus > Latrodectus elegans. The sequence goes on from CM057814.1 coordinate 1,265,261, forward strand.
AATCCCTCCTCATCGGCAGGAGATTTCTGTAAATAACGGTTGTAACTTCACTGACTTTCTTGTGTTTCTGGCGTTATCTCCGTCAATCTGTTCTAACTCAATCCGGGAGTGCCCACGTGTCAACAGGACAGAAGCAATTTGGAGGCCCCCTCTCGGGAGAACAATAAACTTCAAGTGCCTCACCGACAGCAGCCGCTGCTTTATGGGATTTCTTCTCGATCCGCACCAAAACACCAGAAAGCTTTCACTTGGCGCTGCATCTTTCCTGATTTCCTTGGACAGTTTTGGAGAGAAGAGCGTAAATGGCGAAATGGGAGTTTTGGAATTTTTTGGCGTCTTTTTTTCTATCATATTTCTGGTAGAAAATAAAATGTCAAATTTCTACTGAAGCTTGATAGATAAAAGCAAACTTTGTTAAAGATTATTTCTCGATCCTTTAAAAATACAAGAAAACATTAAAATGCTTAAAAAACATTAGCATTTTTTAAAATAAATAAAATTCTTAGAATTACTTTTAAAAATTTTTTCAAATTTTATTGATACTTATATTTAGGAAAAGATACATTAGCTTTAACTAATAAGTTTGCCGCATACAACATTTTTTTAATAAGACATTTCTATACTCCCAACAAATTCTCAAAATAAATAAATGATTTACCAAAGTAGAATAATTGTTTCCTTTTCAATTTTCATTAGTTTTGATAAAAATTTTCAATCCTTCAATTATATCACTTATTAAAAAGAAAATGCATTCAAGTCGATTTAATTCAATCAGCAGATTACAAACAAATACTACCAAAATTTGCTTTTTATTAGAATTAATTAAAATTCAATAACCCGATTAAGTAACTGAGTGAGTGTCTTTTCCTGGCGCAAAATCCAAAAAAGAACATACTGCGCCGAACGAATGCTTAAAACCAGAATAAAAGATGTAAAATATTCATTATAAAATTATGATAACCGAATTAAAAATATAAATAAATCAAGATTACATTGAAGAAAAATCACAGAAATCTTCCTGTGAAATAAAAAAAATTTCACAATTATGTTTAAAGAACAATATATTTAAAATGCAACAAGGCATATTTTAAAATGGTTAAAGTCCTATTAAGTACTAAAGTAATTACTAGAAAGCATTTGGACTGTTCATAAAAAGTCATTTCGAAAATTAAGAAATGTCAGTTGTTATTAATAAAGTTAAAGAATGCGATATGACTCGGTATATACTTAAATAGGTAAAGGTTGCATAGATACGTGTAGCTTTTTTCACACTTCTAATCTTTCGAGAAACAAATACACCTCTCTAATGTGGACTCGATTAATGTCCTGGAGACTAAAAAATGCAGTGATTCTGGAGTAACTCAGGGTCGACAACATTCCTGCACACGCAGTTCCGTTGGCAATTCCATAAGTTCAACCTGTCGTCGGAAGACATGAACACACCCAGCATAATTCTCCAATATTGTTCAATCCAAAATAAAATAAAGAAATTTGAATTAATCTCTAAAAATAAAATAAATCAAGTTGCTAAAAAAAAAAAAAAAAAAAAAAAAGAATGAAAAATGTAATGACAATATTGAAACTCCCAGTAAAGAAGCTTTGTTCTAGGAAATTAAATGCAATACACTTCGAAAGGCCCATATCAAAGATATCAAATCGAACAATACCCACACACGTTGATTTATCAGTATTGACATCCGCAACAATTTTCAAGTATTGGAATCTAACTTGCTTAAGAATTCTCATCCTTTGTCGATAATTCTGTTCTTCTCTTCCCTGAACCTTTTCTGGACCATTTTACCATTCCTGTTAGTGGGAAATGATTTCTGAGATGCACCCACTGCAGAAAATTACTCAAATCTCGATAACCTGCCAAATCAACCTTTCAAACATCTTTCCCAGTTTTCTCATGCAGCAGCTGTCTACTACACAGCATACTTCTATTATCTGTATATTCGGCTCTTGAATGTGTTTGTTATGGATATTTTCGTTCATTCCTCAGCTGTTTAAGATATTCCACTTATTGAGTAGTAAGGGTGCGGCGCAAGTGTTAGTCTAAAAGTGGTTGGGTCTTCGTAATTTAGAAACAAAGACACATTCCCAGACTGAGTTTGCCACAGGTGGTGGAGAGTACTATCCAACACGGAGGAGAGTACGAGCAAAGACATATTTAACGAGCCACCATTGATGAACACGACGTCTCTTCGGTTGGATTCGAACTGAACACCTTCCGATGAGATCGAACGACCTAACCAATCAAACAACCTCATTTTATAAATATTATTCTTGGTGAAACATTTTGAATGCATTAAATACACACATCTCATGATTTTATATAATTTATAACATACATAGAAATTATTGCTGAAAACCTTATATTTGACCGTTTTTCTTATTTCTATTCCTTTTTATACATAATTTAAAAGAATGGCTATATGATTAACTTACAAGCCTTAAAAGATAACATTAGTTCGGCCGTTTTGTTAAATCCAAACTATGTAAATTAATTACAATGCAAAATAAAAAGATGAATAACAAATTTGAATTAACCTCTAAACACAATAAATGATTTTCCTAAAACTAAAAAATAATGCTAAATAAAATATTTTTATAATCAATTGATTGTGTGTAACACATCGATTCAAAGTACTTCACAATGTTTTGTAGAACTGTAGATGTAGCCTTTCTGAGAGACTATTTACAGACAGTTGGCTACAAAAAAATTCACATAAAGATCCGCAATATAAATAAAGGAGCATCCAATGTTGAATCGAGCTTAGAACCATTCATGCTTTTTTTTTTTTTTAGTTAACTTTTGGCAACAGGGCTCTTTCGACGGCAAATCAATGTTTTTTTTTTTTTTCTCCAATTTTTACTTAGCAATTAGCTACTATTTCTTCGGTAGGACACATTCAAGTTAATAACATCTAATATCCACATCGGTAAAATTAAGTTGGAAAAGGCTGCCAGCTCTTGTTTCAATTTTGAAACTTAATCCTGTAAAACATTTAACCCGTTAACTGACATTTCATCGGAAGCTATGTGTCATTATTTTTGGATAAAATTACTACAACTATATTTATGAACGAGTAAAGAGCTCCTCCTCCTGTCCTTTTTATAGAAGAACTCGTCATTCAAAATATCAGTTCATTCAGTATCGTTTTAACTGTGATCAACACACATAACTAGCGAATGTTTTTTTTTTTTTTTTTTTACTTCCTGAAAATAGAAAAACGATTCCATGAATAAGCAGCAAAACGAATCCGTATTACCCTTATCCTTACATAAATAGCTACCAATTACCCTCGAAGCGGCAATTTGTTTGCTACTTTCAACAATTTAATCTCCACTCAAAAGAAACTCTTTATGTTTCCTCTTTCAAAAATTTGTGCTATCTTCACAACTTCTGCTACTCGCTGCATATTCTCTGGCATGTCCCTTTCTCAGATAAATTGTGCGTTGCAATTATTATGAAGAAATGAATGGATGCTTCAGAGAAGTTATTATTAGATCCCAATGCGGTTTCGTTTCAAAAGTCTTATTAGGAACGCGTCGCTTCGTTTAAAAAAAATTCTTGACGAAAAAAAAAAAAAAAAAAACGACTAGTTAAAAGCTTCAGACAAAACAGTGGGATATATAATATTTATTTATCTTTACATAATTCTATAGAAAAACACATTCATTTTTTTTTTGTTACGAGTAAATTATCAATTAAAGAATTCAAAAAGAAGTAATTGTCTGCATCCTCTTAGAAACAAGATATCAAATATTCTTCTACACATTTGCTTTTAATAATTGCATTTGTAATTGAAGTAAGTAAGGTAATTATTGTTTAAAGGAATATTCTTCATTTTAAATTCATAATGATAGACATCTGAGATCCATTTCAAAACTGAAATGTATAAACATTGCTGAAAAACAGTTTCAAATATAAGTATCATATATTATATATTCCTGCTTACGACAATTATTGGTTTTCATACAATCCTGTTCAAAAATAAATAAATAAAAATAATAATTCCATGCATACAATATAAAATTTTTAAGTTTTTAATATAAAAATAAAATCAAAAGAAACTACGCATTTTTCACTTTTCATTTACTTCTCATCTTTAATATATTGTTATTAATTAGCTTATTATCAATCTTTTCTGTTTTAATTCCGGCACACCCAGATAAAGATATCTACTATTTTGATTACCTCTTTTAAATTTCATTAGACCTTATTTTAATTAATATCCTATATCAAATAACATATTAATTAAAAGCCTAGTTAATATAAAGCATAAAATAATTTCCGTATATTTCTTACAAATAAGTCTTTTTATTCTGCAAATATACATAATTTATATATTTTCTTTTAATCCTGACATATTTATATATATCTTATAATGTATTTTTAAGGAACAAAATACTATATTTTATTAATATATAAATTTTATTTGATATTTCTAAATGAGGTCTTTCCTTTTACTTTAGAAAAACGAGCAAGTTTATGTGGATATTCAATACTTTCTCAAAGTTTCTTTTGAATATTTTCTCCACGAACAAAAGAAAGTAAACAATTAAAATGATGATAGTATAAACGTTCTATTAAATCTCCATATATTTATTTTATAGTTTTAATTTCGTTACCTGAACTTCGTCTATAGTTAGAAATCTCATATTAATATTCATTAACTTAAAATATAATAAATAAGATGCACAAAACAAATGTATTTATACTTGTGTGAAAGTATTAAATCTTTACTCTGAAACCCTATTTATAATTGAATTGCTGGTTCTATTACTTGCTTTGATTAGGTCAACTACTTTTCAAATGACTGTACATCAAAGTAATGGAACTATCTTACTTTTGAATGAGAGGAAATATACAGCTGTCTACAATTACAATTTTCAGTGCAAAAGTTTCACTTCGAAACATTAAAACGAATTTTTGGGTATGAATAAAATCAAATGTGTGTATCTATTAAGTAATTTATTGAGTATAAATTCTTTCTGAAGTATGCACTTTATGCATATACCAATTTCTAAACATAATATTTTATAATTTAGCTATATGATAAGCCTGACATATAAATTGACTATCTTTGTCTGATACGAATTAAAATAAATTATCTAAGACTTAAATGAATACATAGCCAACTTGCATAATTTGGTATATCTTGGTAACCAAATCATGCAAAAACCAAATATATTCAAGTTGAATTTTGCTGAATATATATTCTAGGCTATCATCATTAAGATAAGGTTGTAGGATTAACTTAATGTGACATTTTTCCTGTTAGCTATTTTCCAATTATTATTAACATCAATATAAAACACACTTTTTGTTAAAATGTACGAAAGTGAGCGAATTCTAAAGCATTTATTTCATATTTGTAAGTTAGGAGATTTAAAGGAAGATTTATATCTTTTTTTTCCCTTTAGTTAGTTTTTCCAATTTTTTGTATAAAATTATTGTGTTCAACCAAATTAATCGATGCAAAATAATGGCTTGTAAATAATGGGATTTCATGAGAAATACTTCTTGAGCTATATAATTTTTATTACTCTAAAAAGGAAGAGTTAAATCAGATTTAAAATATTAAATTCAAAATCAATGAACCACAATTTAATCACAGACACAAAAATATTTAGATATTTTTTTTACCAATCAACTTAATATTCTATATGCATACGAGCAAATAGATTTTATGGGATTTTTAAACGTATACATTTTCTGCTGATATTCCTTTTATTTAGAAAAGGTACTCAAAGAACACACACAGATAAGGTATAAACGAAGAAAGTTTAATTTAGCTGTTCATATGAAGTTTTCTATTTAGGTTTAGGGATAGCTACGTATCTCCGAGGTAAGTATACAGTTTTCTAACTGGAAAATAGTTTCGACACACCTAGTTGCACGTACTAAAAGTTTTTTTTTTTTTAATTCTCTACCAAACAGTCTTTAACTTTCATCTAAAATTAGGAGGGATGATCAATACATAATTAACATTGCAAAATACACAAATATATATAGTGAAAACTTTAAGAAATTTATACTGTTATGTTTATGATTTGGAATTAATTTATATATAAAATTAAAATATGAGGGTTTTTTTTTTTTGCTTTCAAAATAATTGATATTTTTAGAGCAGGTTTTTATTTTTATATTGCAGAATTTTTTTAAGTAAACTTTCATTATTTTATAATAATCTTGAAGAAAATTTATTAATAATCTCGATCACGCATTAGTAATTTTTATTTTGCTGAACTTTTTTAATAAAAATTGAACACTAGAGCAATCCTTTTTACAATATTCTGGGATTAGTGTTTTTGTGTTATCTCCTCTCAGTTTACAAAGAAGATAGCTTCAATCCCGATCCATGAATAACAGCATTGTATGCTTTCTGGTTGGAATGATTTTGTTTCTGTGCAGATTGCATTGTTGCTCGCAGCAGTAACATCCTCCCTCCTTTTTTTAGGAATCGAGCGAGAGCTATAAAGACTGTTTGGTTAACCGTACTCGTTGGAAGTTCTCTTAAAACTGTTTCTATCTGGGTATGGTTAGCTACACGGTTACTTCCACCAGAAAGAAAAAAAAGGGCTCATGTAAGTAAATGCTTTTTGATTTATCGCAATTTGCTTTACCATGCAGCTTTGCCAACGCTAATTGTAATATTAATTACCCATGCATCCTTTATAATTTCATTATATAAGGGCTGATTTCATAATTCATTGTACAAGTCGATTTCGATTCATTCTGTAAACTTAAATTTGTGGCGTCAAGGAAATAAACGTTTATTTTCTGCACGTTTTTGGATATCATGTTTATATTCAGCAATTTTTAATGAATAAATGAAATGCGCCTCTGAATGTGTCTCAATAGTAGAATGATGTATAAAGAAACATGTTTGTTTTGGATGAGGAAAAATATCGGAAAATAAAAGAGTACTAAAAATGAATGCACCTGAAAAAAAATTCAGCCATAACCATGAGCAATGTGATTATCATACATAGAAGAACGCAAATCTAAAACAAAAAACATTTTTCATTACACAGCAGTTATCTGACCTGCTGTTCATGTTCTGAGGCTTGAATACGATTGAAGGAGCTTGTTCAAACCCACTACTACTAACATATTTCAACTTATTCATGGGTGTTTGGATTTTTACTTTGATAAAAGTTCTAAAAATAAACATTAATTTCTCATATTCGAATTGCTTCATTAAAAAATGACTCGATAGATATGACAATGCAAAATCCTGGGTGTAAGCTTTAAAAGTTCCAAAAATAAAGATTTTTATATTAATTTCTTTAATAATAAATCAGCTCGGTTTTTGATATTTCTATGTTTATTCATATATTAAATTTCGATAAAAATAATTACAATTTTTTCAAAAATTTTAAATAATTGTCTAATTTTTTCTACTCAATAAAATAGATTATCGTGTGTGATACTCAAACATAAAATTTTTACGGTCTTTTTAATAACTCTAAAAATAACATAAATTTATGTAAAATAATATCCATTACTTTAGATAATTATAAGTTTAGATTGCTATATTTCTGTTTCTCAATTAATAGTATGTTGTTGTTACTTTATGACACTTGGACAAGCCAAGCTCCCTTTGCCGTTAGCTATGCGGATTTAAGTCAGTAGGGTGTGTTTTTCGTTTGACCAGAGTATCACACGAAGGTGAAAATACGACTCATCTTTAAATGACCTCACCAGTGGATCCACAACCTCAGTTTTGACATTGATCTGAAGGGAGGGGAAATTTTCTCCAGTCTATTACACCCATAGAAACGGCTTCTCCGATAGATGGCCTCACCGGAGGATTCATTCCCTCAGTCTTGACATTGATCTGAATGGAGAGGAAATTTTCTCCAGTCTATTACACCCACGGCTCAACGATGAACCACAGGATTTTGGGTTCCACAGATTTAACGAGCTCGTATATGGCATGTACTCGGTGGGTGTTTAGTATTGAGCATCGAACCCCACCCTACAGGACACTTAGCTGATGCCCTAACCACTACGGTGGTCCTTGTCGATAGTATTTTTTCGTCCTTCCAGAGCAGTTTTCCACTGTCTGACCCTGTCAGTCAAGGTAATCTCCACAGTTGAGATTTTTGATCAGTGCATTTAAAAAGTTCTTAAAATCCAAGGATATAATCTCATCTGATGCAAGTGGAACATCAAATGACATGTATGAATATAATTAAATTACATGGAATATTTTTAAATTTTTGTTTTATTTTTTATTAAATATTGTAGTGAAATTTGAGGTTTTATCTTGATGATTCTCAGTATTTTGAAAGTAATTTTATTTAAAACAGGATTCAAAATGTAGTTTTTGCTATGAATTTAACATATTTTAGCAATTTTTAAACCTTTTTAATGTTTATTTAGCCTTTATGAGATACCTACAATAAAAGTTAATTCTTTATTGGAATTTCTTTTACGCTCCAAAAGAAAACTTTTAACATCTTCCATATATCAACATAGGTAGTAAAAGTTTGCCTGTTATTTATTTTGATGCATATGTTAAAATCACACGAAAATTACAAGACTATCATCGAGGGAATTTGAATTGTTGACTTTATGTAAGTGAAAGCAAAATATGTTAGTTTTTATTGTCACAAATGAATTCCAGAAGCCTTGTAAAAGCGATTGTTCTTCAGATAGTCTAAATATTGAATATAAAATGTTAACTGCGAAATCTTCAAAAGTTTCGGAATTTCTTTGAAAATAATTCTATTGTGATAAATGCTAATATAATTTTAAGGTAAGCACATTTGTTTTAAATACTTGTGATTTAATTACGTTTATTAATTTCTTTCAAGAAAACAAGTATTTGAAAGGTACAAAAAAAAAAAAAAAAAAAAAAAAAAAAAAAAACAAATTCTCTTCTAGTGTTTATTTAGAAAAAATTTGGAATTTCGTTTATCTAGATCAGAGATGGCGAAGCAGTGGCACGTTTGAACATTTTTGATGGCATTCTCAAAAGCAAAATTTATTAATAAGTTACCTTTTTGATAAAAATGAATTAAAAATTATTAATCTACAGTTAATTTATAATTTTTGATTTAAATTTGTAGCACTGAGTACCTATCTTAGTATGTAAACTAGAACCGTCAAATATTCATTTTATTATTAAAATATCGCATGAATTCGCTCGAAGTACATAAGATGCGCATAAGAAATTTTTTTGCGTATATAGTTTCGTCTTCTAGTGTTATTGCATGCTGCCGTCGCAGCGCTCGAATCAGACGACAGACTGCATTAGTCAATTTTAGTAAACTATCATCTTTGAAACTTCAGTGACTTGTTAAAAAAATATAATCGTTTATTGTAAATAGATATAGTGTTATTTTTAGGTAAATATTTCTACACATTATTTCATATTTTATATTCTGCATTCGTTTGCAAGAACATATTGCGTCACGACTGAAGTTTTAACCAGTAACAACCTTAAAGTATTAAAAGTTACTAAACTTATAATTTATTTTGTTTATTTTCGAACAATAAAATATTTTGATATTATAAGAAATTATTTTATCATTGAATCAGTGTAAAATATAGAAATAATTATTAAAATGAATTATATTATTTATTATTTTCTTGTGTTGATAATATTTTAATGTGTGACGAAATATGTTCGTGTAAGCGAATGCAGAACAAATTATTTATAACAATATTATTAAAATATATATATTTTAGAATTTCTTATTATGGCTAGTTCAATAAAGAAATCGAAATTATCCAAACATATAGTAGCAGAGAATTTCAGGCTTTGTGAACCGATAGATACGGTAGGATTGAAAAGGACAGTAAATAAATTTGTATTTTATGTTCTAAAACTGTAGTCTGTAGAACATTGTCAGTAAAGCGGCATTATGAAACCAACCATAAATTTCTTATCGATCCAAGTGTAGAAGAGCAAAAGGAGTATATATGACGTGCTTTAAAAATGCTCAAACTGCTTCTTTAATGAAATATATTGGAACTCAGTCAAGAACCACTGCTACTAGTTATCAAGTTTCAAAAACTATTGCTCAATATGCGACACTTTTTAATGAAAGCGAATTTTTTAAGTGATGCTTGGCTGCAATGTGCACCATACTTATTCCATGATTTCGAAAACAAAGCGAAACTTATCCAAAGAATTAAAGACATGACGATAGCTAGACAGAAAATTTCGGGTATGGCGGAAAATGTAAATTTTCAACAAAAAATTCATATAAAGTCTTGCGATTTTATATCCATTTGCCTTGACGAGTCAACCGACGTAACAGGCTCTGCTCGCTTAGCAATTTCTGTACGTTATTTTCTCATCAAGACATTATTAAAGAAGAATTAATAAGTTTATCAACATTAACAAGAAAAGGATTAGGCAGTTTTAATGCAGTTTTAGAAAAAAGAGAAATATATACTTCTAAATTTGTGTTACAAGTGACGGTGCCCACAGATGAGCTGGCTGAAAAATGGATTAATAAATTTATTTACAAAACGTATTGGACACACAATTCTTGATTTTCATTGGATTATTCACTAACAAACGTTATGTGCCAAAACAGGTTTAAAAATGTTTGATGATGTTTTGAGTTTTGTAACAAAATTAATCAATTTTATATCAGCACTAAATAAAAGAAAATTTCTAGAATTGTTAAACGAAGTATATAAACTCGCGCCTTACAATAGCTTACTTTTATACAATAATGTACGCTGGTTAAGCCTTGGAAATGTTTTGCCAAAATTTGTAGATTGTTGGAGGAAATAAAATTATTTCTAAATAATGAGAGAAAATTATTGATCAATACAATCAATTGTTGGATGTTGAAGAAGGGCTAGCAAAGTTAATTTTTTTACTGATTTATGCTCTCACTTAAATGAATTAAATAAAAAACTACAAAATGTTAAAACTGTCATATTGTTTGACTTAATCAAACCGTTCGAAGTCAAAATACAGGTTTTTAATCGTGACATTCTTTCAAATTCGTATAAATATTTTCTGAATACATAAATTTTTTTTCTGAATGTGAATATCATGAAAAGCCAAAAAAAGTCATTAACGAAAGAATTTTGAATAGTAATTCAATCCCTGATTCAGGAGTTTTCTGCAAGATTTACGCAGTTTAAAGAATTTGAAGAAACTTTAAAATTTATGTTATATTCTGATACAAAATACCATTTGAAAAATTAAATTTAAAAGTCCTTGAGTGGTTAAATTTTAATGAATTAGAAATGGAACTAGTAGAATTCTAGTCAAGTACCTGGAATTCTACTCCATTTCTAAACCGTATGGGACCAAAAATTTGTTGATTTAAGAAATAATTTAAAAATTATTAAAAGTAATCGATTATATTGGATACAATAAATAAAATTGCTAAAGATGAAATTCTAATTACATGGAATTCAATTCGTTTAATTGTTTAAAACTATTAGCAAAGGCAATTTTATCAATATTTTAATTGACATGAATCTCTGTTTTCATAATTAGATTCTATAAAAAATGAAATCTAAGAATATAGAATGACGGATGAGTATGCATATTGCTATGATGTATGAAGCAGATGTCAAATCTTTATCATCTTGTATACAGCAACAAAAATCACATTAAAAACAACTGCGCGTGAATTTTGTTTCTACTTTTTGTAAAGCATTCTTTAATAAAAAATTGTTTATATTTGTTTATTTATTTATACTTACGCATAGTTTCACCACGCTAACATTTCCAAAGAAATTTTAGTGTCGCACGTTACCTATTTAAAATAAGATTTTTTTATGACTTTGTGGCATGGCCATCCCTGATCAAGATCTTTTAACATAGGATTTCTGAAACATAATTTATAAAATAAATATGTTTTTACAAGTTAAAAATGTTTGCATTAACTAATGTAAACCCTATTCCACGAAGTCTTTGAAAAAGTAAAACGTCAGAGTCAATCTAGCAAATGAAGGTATATAGTTCATTCATAAAAACGTTATACGAGAATTATTTGATAGTGTGTGTGTGTTATATTTTGAAAATTATAATTTTATGGAAGAATCAGAGTAGACGAATTCCAAAAGTACGAAATAAGAAATTTGTGATTTTAAAGAAAAAGTCTGTGAGAAATATGATTCAAGTTTTTGAACATATCGAAGATTCATTTCTATGAAATAAAATAATGTAAAAAAAAAAAAAAAAAAAAAAAAAAAAAGAATTGAGCTTATTTAAATTTTGAATTTGAGACTATCGAAATATGTTAAATACGTATTCTAGTGTAAAAATTTTAGCAATAAATAAAAATAGAATGTTATACAGTTTTCAAAATATTCGGTTTAAAAATCCATGGATTAGAAACTTAATCATTAATATGCCTAAAAAATTGATAGAAAGCTTTATATATTTATCAATGTTATCCGTATGGCAATCATTTTTAAACATCAATAAATAAAAATACGAACATCTCGTTATAAATTACTGCCCATTTGATTTCATCTATCAAACTATCAGTCCCATTAAAAACTTATTCATTTTAATAGTTTACTAATATCATCAATAAAGTATTTGATATTGCAATTAAAATTCTTAATACGATTGCAATTATAAATTAATTTTTCTTTCTTTCTTGTTAATACATTCATACCGTGAAATCTATTGAGCTTCTCAATTCTAAAATGACGTCGTTCGTAACCTTTTTTTATTTTTCCTAATTATTATGTAATAATAATGTGTTTTAGAGTCTTATAATTATCAAAATTAACAATATTTTATCATTTTAATGATAGTGTGATTGCTGTTTGATGATTTCCTATGAGTGATATAGTTTAAAAATGAAGGTATTCACTTGCGTTTCACAAAGCTCGTTAAGCAACAGGGAAATCGAATCATATTCATAACAAGCACGACAAGAATTATATTCAAATATTTACATAGATGAATGGCAATCTTGACCGAAAGAAAATGTATACTAAAAGAAATCAGATATTATTGTAATTTTTCTTTCCAAAGCTTCATAAATAAAAAATTTTCTTCTGCTCCAAAATATAATTTAATGATATTTTTTTATTTCGTCATTTACATGTGTTTCTTAATAAATACCTTAATTTTACAATTTTTTCGTTATTTTCCAATTTACTCTCTAATTCTGAACACGCATCGTACCATATATTGGGCACGATTTCTCTCAAAAGCTGATGAAATTACATGTCCAATAAACGATAATAATAAATAACAGAAGTAATTTTTGTCTTGTAGAGTTTGTCTTGGAATACATATTTATTTACAGACATACATTTATATGAATAGCTTCATTTACAAGTTAATTAATTTTATTTTCATTTAAATTCACTAAACTTCAAATTTATTTTAAGAGGGGTTCTTTTAACTCTCCTTTTTTAAAAAAATATTCGTCTTACTACATTTTCAAAATTACTAAAATTTAATTTAGCCTTTAAGAAACTATCGAAAATGTATGATGTTTGATTTGATCATGAAATTATTTTTATTTGACGCAATGGCTATGTATTTTTTCTGGTGATTTTTTCTTTTGTTTTTAAGTCAGCACTTTAAAAGAATGTCCTCTACATTTATTAAGTTAACTTTCTATTTTTTCCATAAATTTAATGTTATCTACAAAAGAGAAATTTAATTATAAAACATTCAAAGCGAATTATTTTTGTAAAATCGTGCATCTATTTTTACCTGAAACTAAATTATTTTTTATTTATTTAATTCTCTTCTTTTTGATTATTTTATAAAATTAAATAGTTGTTAGAATATTGATGCACTTTATTTAGAAAAGAGAAATAGCATTTATTTATGCAACATTACATATTAAGTCAGTATTTTAAACTGATTCAAAATGCTTCAAATAAAAGCTAAGATTTTTTAAAATAATAATAATAATAAACTAAGCATTATTTAAATTCCATTATTCTTTTTAGCTGTTCAAAATTTAAGTGCGTAGAAAAAAATTATGCAAATTCCTTCATAAATTTGTTGCAGTTGCAAAAATTTTGTTATTAAAAAATCTTTGATGTAGGTATTTATTAAACAGCAAATGATCAATATAGAAGTTAAAAATAAATGATTCATTCGTTTTAGAAAGGTAATATTTTCAAAAGTATCATTTGTTAGTGTATGAAATATTTGTGAAAAGAGCCCATCAGATTTATATTCTGCGTTCTTCTCTTTATGATTGAAAGTGTTTCGAATTAAAAGAAAAGGTTCAAAATAAATCAGCAATAAGTCATTGGATTTAACACACGCAAACTTATAATTCTAAACATTTATGCTTACAAAACTTTATTGTAGAATTTACAATAATTGATTTACTCTTTTAAAGTATTTGACGTTAATCAATGTTTATTAACATTATTAATCAATATTTATTAAACAAATGCTTTCGCATCATTATTTTCCCATATATTCTATTTATAATTGGGTTTTAACAATCAAAGGTTATTTATTAGGGTTTTAAGAAGCAAAATATATTTGGTAAGGTAAATTTATACTTTTATATGTGCAACGCAATGACTCTGATAGAATATTCTTGGAAATCTATAATGAACATTTCTTTGGAGTGCCGTGCGAGTTATTTATATGTATATACTTCATAGCTGGGGTGGCCAACATGCGGCTCTTTGAAGGATTATTTGTGGCTTTCGATAAATATACCCGAGTTCCTTTTTTGTGTTATAATATTTTAAAAAAATTATTGTCGTTCCGTATATGTTTCAAAATATCTTTTAAATTACTGACAACAAATATGAAAGACTAAGTGCCACGTTGTAACAAATTTCATCTAATTCCTGGAAAACTGCGCGAACGAACATAAACAATGGCATAATCACGCATTGACATTGTGCTCTGGCGAAAAACAATTGGTACCACTCTTCCTACGGATATAATTGGTAATCTGGAATTTTCGGTAAATTAACTGTAATTTGTTTCGTAATATGTATCACGTTTGTTCTTGTTTTAATAACATGAAGCTTGCCTTTTCAAAATTTCTTTATTTATTTACAGTTGTTTTAAAAATATCACAATAAAAAAACGAAGAAATAAAATAGAAGTTTTAATGATGAGAATTATTTTATGGACAATAAGCATTACGTGTTATTTGTATCTCTACGTAAAAATATTATAAAGTGAGCAATTTACATTGACATTATGAAACCTTCAGTTTTCTAATCAGTATCCACCAAATTCCCAAATTAACATCAGATGAACTTGCTTATTAATATCAAAGTTATATAAGCAGTCAATTTTAATGACCCATAGAAATCAAGTTAATAATATTGCTGAAGCCAATTTTTTTCACTGCCTGAAATATTGCTCATGCTAAACGCCCGCATGGAGAGGAAAAGTTTACTAAAAAAAACTTGGAAGATGTACTTAAAGTTTGAGATCCAAGTAATGCAGCATTGCACAAAATTGTTTCTCAAATTCCCATATCGAGACACACAACCGAACGACGCATAACTGCAATTAATACATCTCTGGAATATAATTTAAAAAATGATTTGAAGCACTGCATTGCATTCACCTTAGCCCTTGACAAATCAACAAATATCATAAATGTTCGGCCATTGGTAATTTTCATACGTTTTGTTTCATCTGACTTCATTTCTAAAGAAGAAATATTTGCACTTCAAGAGTCAACCTACGGTATCGATATTAAAAATGCATTAGATTCCATAGTGAAAACTTTTGATGTGCCTCATGATAAACTTGTAAGCAATGCAACTGATGGAGCTCCGGCAATAGTGGGTAAAAGGTCTACTATACTGCGAAATTTTTTATTGGGTTTTTAGGAGATGATTTTCAAATTTCATAATTTGTACCGATTCAATGCATATATATTCTATGCAATATTCGCTGAGAATATCTCGTTATAAAATATTTAAAACATCCTGATGTTATGAAAACAGTATTACACATTGTAAATTATATTCGCACCAATACAAAAAAAATCATTGACAAATAAAAAATTTCCTTGAAGGATTAAAGAAAAAAGAACTTCCAAATAATTTCTTTTGTATTGTTTGATGGTTATCTAGCTACAATGTATATTAAATTGGATTCGTAGATTTGTTTGATCCCATCTGCATTTCTAAAATAAAAGGAAATAACCTATTCAGAATTAGACAAGACATAATATTTTTGAGTGATGTTTATGGATCATTTTCAAATACTGAGTTTAAATTTGCAGGGGGAAGATAATATAATATCCGACCTCTCACACTTCATATATTTAGTTTTTGAATTAAATTATAATTTTTTCAAAAGGGCATTAAAAATACATTTTGTCATTTTCCTCGAATTAAAAAAATTTGTTCCAATATTAAACAAAAATAACTCAACGAATATATAAAAAAGATTGAAGGAATGTCGATGAAATTCCAAAATAGATTTCAAGTGTTGAAACATTTTAAATCATCTCTTGATTTCCTTCTAAATCCATTTGAAGTTCTGGAGAATTAGAATTAATAGAGATGTAAGGTGATCAAGCACTACAATTAAAATATAAATCGTCGCCAATCAATTAAAAAAAACTGCTTGTCAAATTATTACAATATTTTGAACAACGTGTACTTATGGGAATCGTTTTATTCCAATTTAAAATTCGTGATATCCAAATACCGATCAGTGTTAACTAATTATCATCTCAAGGAATTATTGAAAAATTTTGTCACCAATTATTCACCGAAATTTAAAAAATGATCAAAATAAATGAGTATAATTTTTAATATTTAAATGCAATACACATATTTTCGGCATTTATTTATTTGTTTTCAATATATATATATATATATATATATATATAAAATATATAAATATATATTTATATATATATGTATAAAATCTGTATATGTATAATATTATAAAGTATATTATTGAAGATTTTCAAACATTTTCCACATTCTTAATGTTTTTCCAATAAACAGTATTAAAGTTTTGAATCTGGATAAATGAAAAGAATGATTCAAGTCATTTGCAAAACATATAAGCTGCAATTACCAACAAATTTACACCAGAAATGTAAATGTTGCAAAAACTGCAATGAGATGATTTTTGAGCTATCATATTAAATTATATGAAACTATGTACTGTAAAAAAAAAGCGAATCTCTCTTAATGAAGCTATCGTTTTATTTAAAAATAACGTTAAACGAAGTTTACTTCAAAGGAAACTTTTTATTGTTATTATTATATTCCGTTGAACACCAATAAAAAATTTTTTACGAAATATTACTAGAATTGAATTATTAGTTTTCCAATTAAAAAATATATATTTTTTAAAATTTTGGTGCGCAAGGAATTGTATATTTAAGTTTCCTTCTAAATTGATTGTTTTTACATAAAATATTTAGAAAATTTAGGCTTAAACATTTTTTTTTCTGTTCCAATATTTTATTATTTTGGTTTTAAATTTAGTTTGGTATTAGACAAAAAAAAGAAAATGAAAAGGAAAACACTTGAGGTTTTATATTTATTTCTAATTTTAATTTTCCGAAAACGAACTTACCCTAGTTATGCTGTGAAGCAAGCCGTATTTATTGCGCTTATTCAACACATTACTTCCCTTATGGAAACTTTTTGAAAATTGTATTGCTACTCAAGAATATACTGAATAATAAAATATTTATTTATATCACAATATTTGATACTTTAGAAATATCTATAAAAGCCAAAAATGCTGTTTTTCCTTGCAATATTTTTTAAAGAAACCTTTCCCTGATGCATCTCTGGTAATTGAGTAGCCTAATTTTAAACTTGGACGTCTTGCGCATTAACAGTTCCTGCCGCGGGGTGAGATCCCTTCTGGGAATGGGGAGATTTCCTTCAGTCCTCCCGCTGATGACCGGAGCATTTTTAGCTGCTCCCCCCTCGCGGTCCTCAGCTTGTCTGGAAATGGAAGAGGCACTTTCCCTGGTCGATGAAAGGAAGCATTTATTTGCACAAATCGAGTACATTTTTTTTTCTCTTTTCTTTTAACATGAATTATTTTTGCATTCACTTTTGGTGTCAGTGCTCCATAATGGAAGTAATATATTACAGTTGTGTTGTGCTTCTTATTAATGTATTCATTTTCTATTGTGCTCATTATTAACATATAACTCAAAGTTATCTATTTTATTAAAATATCGTAACAGAGAATGAATCTCATATCTTCCTACGAGTTCTGTCAGAATTTATTTAAATAAAATGGTTCTATACTATTATCTTAGAATAAAAATATTTCTAAGAAATTAATAATTTCATCACTTGTCCATTTATCTGGAGTACTTACAGCAGATTTCATTTGAGGAGTTTATGTTACTAAAATATGATATTATGCTATTGCCGTCAGAAAACTCACAGATTTAAATATAAAAATAGATAAATATTACTTATAAATGGAAAGAAAAATTTCTTGCGTGTACTTTTCATGAAAAAAACTGAAAAATTATTTCTTAATTTCAATCATCGATTGTTGAAATTGTGCAAACTGGCAATGAAAGGCTCAAATGCAAAATTTATTGATTTTTTTTAAAAGTTGAAGAAATTGAGAGTCTAGTGCAACAATAATTTTATTTTTGTATAACAATTATTTCATCATAACAGAAAAATTGTAGTACAAATGTTTTAAACAGTCACGTATTTGTGAGCATGTAAAGCAAGACAATAAATATAACTTTTATATTAATGAAAATTGTCCATCCATTGTCAGAACTTGATGAAGAAAAGAAGGAAGAATTTTTTGTCTCAAAATGACAGAATTCTAATTTATGTTAATTGTTTAACCTTATGGTATTAATTATCCATTAAAGTTTCCAATCTTTGTCTGCAATGTTCTACTCTGAATGATAATTAGGAGGGTTTTTAGAGGTTTAGATTACGGATACATCGATCAATACCTCAAAATTTTATATTTCGCAAACTTTTCATATTGCTCTTTCTACTTTCACAGCAATTACCGATGAACATCAAAGTTTCGTTACCATCAAGCTGCCATTGTACAGTTGAAACTGAATAGAAATGTTCAT
The DNA here is from genome assembly GCA_030067965.1 of Latrodectus elegans. NCBI lineage: Eukaryota > Metazoa > Arthropoda > Arachnida > Araneae > Theridiidae > Latrodectus > Latrodectus elegans. Next base: position 1,284,269 of record CM057814.1, read on the forward strand.
ATTGCCGACCATTCAGGCTAGAAGTAACATTCTAAAATTAATCTGGTTATTTAGTTTTGAAAAAAATATTCTCAGGAACTATTTAGTGTCCTTTATTTTTCCTAAACTACTTATTTTTATGGAAATCTTTGAAGATATAAACCCATTACCTATTTTAGTTTCAATTCTGAAAGAGTAAAGTGCATAAGCAAGTAGAATAAGATTGATTTCCTTTGCATTAGAAATTGGATATTACAGTGCACTTTACTTGAAGAGATAAGAAAGCACTGATATTTTAAAATAGTTGTAAATATCAATAAATGTGATATTTTCATATCTCTGTTTACATAAATGTTTAGTCATGCATATTTAAATAATGCTAACTGATCAACATTTTTAACAATTTCCTAATCAATTTTGAATATGCATAATGCTTATAAAATGTTTAGCTCGAAAATGTTTTACGATGGAATTATTGCAATATCAACAAAATTTTTATCAGTTTCTTATTTGAAATGAAAATATATTGAAATATTTCTTATAAAACTTTAAATTACGATTTTCTAACAAAAAGACCTTTTTTTATCAGTAATTAGATAAAAAAATTAGAACACCTATTTATAATTGAAAAATTTTCATCAATATTTTACAAAAATTTCACCTGAAATTTGGCGTTCATAAAATTTTGTAAATTATTTGTAAAATATTGCAATTTATTATGCAATTTTATAAACATTAAAAGTACGCGATAAGAAACATTGTAGCAAAATAGGGTAGTCTCCGATAGATTTCAAGGCCCGACGATGCCATTGTCAGTTTTACGTTGTTACAAATTAATTCTATATAATTATCACCTTAATTGGTACTGATTTTCTTTAATTAAATACCCACTCCGCTCCACTTTTATTTTCTGCCTGTCCTTGAAAGGCCGGTCACCTGCACTGCATTGATTTGAAACTTGTAATTAGAGCCCTGAACATTATTTCTGCTGCTGTTATTGGCACTTCAAACAAGGTCTATTTACCATAGATATATCTCCTTAAAAATATATTCGTTTTTAATGAACTTCTTAATTAATGAAATGAATCTGTATCTTTCCCGTAATCCATTGACTCAGTAATCAAATGTGCTTCTTTTGCTTTATTGTTTAAACAACAAAAAAAATTATTCTTAGCGAAAAATCATAATATTTTTCTAAAAAAGATTAATTGAAGTAGCAAGCTCGATAAATTTCTATAGTTGTTGTTATTTATCTCAGGTTATCAAGCTAGGCTAGACAACCCCCATAAAACCAAAAATATCTAAAAAAATGATGGGTCCCGAAGGACATCGTCTTTTTTCAAATTTAAGCATGTTAAGATGTGTCCAGGGGAGGCCATATCGACGGAACACGAAGGACAGTCTAGAAATGTCCTCCGCCCCTGATGAGAGGTGATTCCTCTCTTGTGCCCATTCAGATAGTGGGAAAAGACAGTTTGGTAAGATCTAAAATTGAAGGTCTCACCGGAATTTTTATAGTTAATTTAGGAAGCATACTTTTCCATTAGTAAATAAATTTGTCCTATATTATATAATTAATTTTAAAATTCAATTGGTATGTTTAATAAATAAATTCATTTAATAATAGATTTAGTTAACATAATATATATTGATTTTGTTAATGCATTCAATTCTTAGCGGTTCATCAGCATAATTGCTTACCTTTCATAGATTTGTGTAATACAGTTTTCTGCTATGTAATGAAGTGAAATTGTGACTAAATTATGTAACCAACATAAGTGAATAAATCAACGTGTTTCATTGAAGATGCTTTGCTTCCATAATGAAGAATAAACATTAGGTAACATTATAGGATCTTACCACAGCGATACTTTTTATAAGAACATTGATTTACAATTTAACTTTCAAATGAAGCAAAAACAAACAAAATTCAAAACCTGTTTATTTTTCTATATTTTCAAAAACTCTCTTCTTTAGACAGTGAAGGGATCTCATTTACTATTCTACGCAAAAGGAGCAGTTTTTTGCAAAATATAAGATATCTCCTTTGTATTTCTTAAAAACTTTTAAAAATGATATAAACACATGCTCGTTAGAAAGTTTTTGACATTCTCAAGTGAGAAAATCACCGCTCTTTTGGCATGTTTTTCCCTCTCGTTTCTGGTGCCCAGAGGAAAATCAGCACCTTTTCCAATCCCTGTCAAAGTGTAACCCAAGGGTTAGGGATGGCATTTTGAAGAGGAAGCCAGCATTTCTCTTCTTAATGTCACGGTTCCAGTGATTGATGATGCTCGAAGGTATCTTTCCTTGCTGCACCATCCACACGCATCTGAAAGTTAACAGCTTTTTATTTCACTACTCCTGGAGGAGTTTTTAACACTGTCTTCTATTTCAGTACCGGCATCTCTCTCTCTCTCTCTAAGGGTGTATACCGAAATCATTTTTTGAAACGCTTGTTCTGAGTAAAAAAGGCGGGTTCCCAAGAGAGCAAGAAACAAAATATATTTTTCATAAAAGTGCTGAGGCAAGAAATTAAAGGATATGTGTAGTATCTGATATAAGTTGTTAAAGAAGGAATATGTTTTTCCTTCAGCAAACCCTCTGGGGATGCGATGAAGTATTTTGGCGAATACCGCAAAGGATCTTAAAAGTTATGAAACAAAAGACAGATAGAATGCGTCAGAAACAGCGGATTGAAACTTTTTGAAGCAAGTTTAAATCTCTTAAAGGCAATATTTTACCTTTAAGTTTAAAGTAATAAAAGTATTTATTTCAATTTTAAATTTATAGCGATTAAACACTATCTATATGTAGCAAAGTAAATAATCAGTTTCATGTATACCAAATAGAGAGAATATTTTATTCATATATTTATCTAAATTCCTAAATATCAAAGCTATATAGCTTTTATTTTTACAATTAATATTCTTTAAAATTTCATGAAAATATAATTACAATCATTTTCTAATTTAGCGTAATCTTAGGTATAATTAAAATATCATCACATAGAACTAATATGATTTCATGCAAATTTTCTCATCGCAAAAGGATATTAAATAAAAAAAGAAAGGAATGAATTAAAAAAATAATAATGATGTGTTAAAAAGTAAGAATAGAAAAAATAATAATATTATGGGATAAAGGACATAAGAAATGATTTGCAAACATAAAATTTGTTTTTTATGTTATCATGCAGATTTCCTCTAAATAATTCCTTAACAGCACTTTAGCTATTGTGGGTTCGTAACCTTTATTCTAAAACTAACAAAAATTGTAGGATTTGTTCAATGGGTGTGAATTGGCTTTCTTTCGTTGTATTTTTAATAATAATTTGTTTGGTTTATTTATTTAAATGTCATAATGGTAGCATTTAGTGATACGGAATATGATAAAAATTCAAAAGATAATTCAAAGATGTCCTGTATTAGATTGTCCAATAGTACTAGTAAAGAATGATAATGCAGTGTTATTGAGATTTAAAAATTATTTTAACCCTTTCTCATTTATTTTGATACTAGGTGTGATTTTTGTAAAAACAAATTAAAGATAAAATAAATATAAAATATTTTAAGCTGTTTTTCAAAATTTCATAACAATATATAAATTGTTTAATTTGTTAAGCCATATCAAACGAACAATATTTCCAAACACAAAATTTTCCTTGGCTTAAAGGAAATTTTGAACATTCTGAAATACATTTGATAGAGAGTATAAAGGAGAAGAAACTGATAATAATCGTATACAGTATGTTTCTAATAAATTGATTAATCGATTCAATAACTTTTAGTAATATAAAATGTAACTTCAAACACAATTTTAGAACTGATGTTCGCGTCAACCATACCTCGAAATGCATTATTAAGGAAATTTACTCAAGAAATGTGAACTTGCAATATTATTTTGTAATAAAACTTTATCACTGAATACCATAAATTCCATAAGAATTTTAAGTACTCTATTGATTTAAAGATCATTTGAATTTCTGAGAGGCCAAAAATAAAAAAATAGTTTACAATTTCTAGTAAAAGTAAGCTTTAAAAGCAACTTTATTTACATATACCAAAAATAAGATGATTAATATTACTTTAAATTCCAAATTTCAAGTTTTGCCAAGGCACTAAAGTTAAATTACAAATAATTTAGAGTAAAACTCGTACGAAAAATACAAAAAAAATTTTTATGAAAATAACTTTTTCTTAATTAACTCTAGTTATCGCACTAAGAAAGATAATTATAGTGACCTTGATATATATAATAATAATTTAAAAGAAGTAAACCCCACACGCAAAAATGTACTTGTAGTTTTTAGAAGATAACTTCAAAGGAATAAAAATATGCATTTATTCTTTTTAAGTAATGACCAATTAAGTAAAATACGAAATATTAACGGATACGTATTTTTTTTCCTTGTTATTTCATTTGAAGATTCAGGTTGTTTAGTAAAAATTGTATGGTAAAAAAAAGCAAGTAAAGCTCTACAAAATAAACATAAGTTAACCGTAGATTTTAAATATATTATACCATCTTTAGAAAAATAAGATTTTTAATGATATAAATTCTAAATAAAGTCTTTATGCGAAATCTGCTAAAAAATTTCCATACTGGAAACGTTGATATTTTAAAACATTTTTATTCACATTGATAATAATTTTTTTTTAAATATTTATAAAACTCCTTATATTTTTCATTTTTCGCTGAATCAATATTTAATAGGAAAAATTATTAGAAAAGTATCAGTTTTTTTTCTTTCTGTATAAATTAGAAACCATCGTAATTTTATATGTAACAAAACACAATTTATAGGTTTTCATAATAAAAATTTTTTTTAATGAGAAAGCTTACACTTAGAGCTTTGAAGAAAGTCATTCATCATTTTGTGAATGGTTCGCTTCAATCCATTTATTTATATGTATACATTTCAACCCATTTATATATATATATATATATATATATATATATATATATATATATATATATATATATATATATATATATATATATATATATATATATACTATTTTCAGTATATTTTAAAAAAACAATTTTCGCTGGTCAAAATAGGAAAGTTTAAAAAGTATTCTTATTAGTAAAAAAGGCAAACGTTTTGCAACTTCTTTATATTGTTTTTTAATAATTATTTTATTCTCCATATCGGTTGTGTTAAAACAAAATATTTAATTCTAAAAGTAATTTATATATTTTTCACCCGCAAATCTCAGGATTTTGTAAGGGAAAGCTTCCAGTTGTAAGGGAAAGATATGCCGGTCAGACCATTGATAATAAATAGCCTATTTTGAAATTCTGTTGCGATGTAACTAGTATTTTATTTTTTTTTATAAAAAATTAACAATTCATATTGATTTCTAAAGTCGGAAATATTGTGATGTTAATAAATATCATAAAAAGAATATCAATTAAAATGGCTCGAATCAAATGAATAATCTATTTTGAAATTTGAGTCATATTTTATTTAATTTCTTTTGTCTGTTTAATTTTAGATACAATTTACTGTTTTAAAATAGAAATAATGTATTCCTATAATTGAAATTGAATTAGATTTGCATTCAAATTGCATAGAAGTTGAATGAAAGATTTATAGCTAATATTTTGTGATAATCAGATATTTGACTGACTTTCAGGTAGTCAACTTTAAATCATTTAATTTAATTTCTTTTGTCTGTTTAATTTTAGATACAATTTACTAGAATAGTGTTTTAAAATAGAAATAATGTATTCCTATAATTGAAATTGAATTAGATTAGCATTCAAATTGCATAGAAGTTGAATGAAAGATTTATAGCTAATATTTTGTGATAATCAGATATTTGACTGACTTTCAGGTAGTCAACTTTAAATCATTTAATTTAATTTCTTTTGTCTGTTTAATTTTAGATACAATTTACTAGAATAGTGTTTTAAAATAGAAATAATGTATTCCTATAATTGAAATTGAATTAGATTTGCATTCAAATTGCATAGAAGTTGAATGAAAGATTTATAGCTAATATTTTGTGATAATCAGATATTTGACTGACTTTCAGGTAGTCAACTTTAAATCATTTAATTTAATTTCTTTTGTCTGTTTAATTTTAGATACAATTTACTAGAATAGTGTTTTTAAAATAGAAATAATGTATTCCTATAATTGAAATTGAATTAGATTTGCATTCAAATTGCATAGAAGTTGAATGAAAGATTTATAGCTAATATTTTGTGATAATCAGATATTTGACTGACTTTCAGGTAGTCAACTTTAAATCATTTAATTTAATTTCTTTTGTCTGTTTAATTTTAGATACAATTTACTAGAATAGTGTTTTAAAATAGAAATAATGTATTCCTATAATTGAAATTGAATTAGATTTGCATTCAAATTGCATAGAAGTTGAATGAAAGATTTATAGCTAATATTTTGTGATAATCAGACTGACTTTCAGGTAGTCAACTTTAAATCATTTAATTTCAATTAATGATTATTTGAGAAGAAATTTACTCCTCTACATATATATATAATCATCGATAGAAGTATGTTTCCTGTACATCAATATTTATTTAAAATCATATTGCCAGGCAACATGAGGTTTTACATAAAATATGAATATATACTGTTTATTTGCAATAACTAAAATTGTTGTATGCATTGTATAATCAATATTATGCTTGCGCATATGTAGCTTTTCTATATAAACTAAATTTACTTAAACACCGTGCTTCTCTCTTAAATCTGTTGTCCTACAAGTTTTACAAAATCATACTTAATAATGCAAAATGATATTTTATTAAATTACATACATAGAGTTATTAGCATGTAATGATGCTCATTTGAATATTCAGGATGCTCAAATTCTTTCCGTTCTTAACCAATACCTCAATCTTAGGGAGGAAAATTCTTTTCCAAATCAATCCAAACCATTTTAAACAGTCATGTCAAGGCCCATGTTGTCCTTGTACGAATGATTTAAAAAGATTTGGAGAATGAGCTGACATTCCACTGACTAACTAAACCAGAAGATAGATTTGAAAACTACCTCAAACACATGCTTCCATTTTTCAGTACCTGTCTTCTATCAGACTTCGGTGAAATTTGTCCTACCAAGCTAGCAATTACTCTTATGGCTACTTCTACTAAAGGATTGGTCTGGTAGAAGCTCTTTGCAGGGATTCCCTGGTGCAGAATAAATGAACTGGGGGATACTTAAGTAAATGGTTGAGAAGTGTGGCTATTTCTTCCCAACAGAAAAATAAAACCAAAATTATCTGAGGCATAATATAGTGAAAGTAATAACTAAGAAACCGCCGAAGTACCACTTTAATATGGTAAGGGAATACAAATCGTCAAACATTCACTGTAATATTATTTTTTGAAATGAGAAAAAATTAAAGTCTCTCGAATTATTGATGCAGACTGCAAAGCTTTAAGGAAAACTGATTGCTAAACAAAACAAGAAAAGTGATGCAGATGCGAAGCAATTCTGCATTGTAACATATATCGTATACGCATAAGCGTATGCTATGCGCTCAGCGTTTTTTGTGTGGGGGGGGGCGTATACATTGTTCCTTAAAATACCCTCATTTAACTTATGATATTTATATGTGGCTGTTTCTGTCACATTTTAAAAAAAAAAAAATTAATATTCTCTCATTTAAAAAGAATACTTTTGTATAGAATTGTACAAATTTTTTCATCATGACGACCTATAAAAAATTATCTTAGAAATGATCATGCCGGTGACGATGTAGTGTGAATTTAAATGAATGCCAATTAATTTGCAGAGTCTTCCAGTTACTTTAAAAAATATAAATGCATAAATTATTTTGGCTCTCTCTCTCTCTCATAAATGAAATTATCTTAATTCTCTTAACAGGTGGGAAACTTTACTTCTGATTTCAGACATTGTATGAAAATTTCTCAATATCTCTTTTAAAAAGGAAATTTTTAATAAGGAAGGGCAAAATTTCCTTTTTAAAATAGAAACCGAGAAATGATAAAATTAAACAATGATTAACGCATAAAAATAGATTATAGCGTTGTGTGCCAGCTCTTACACTGCGAGCAATTATAGAAGCAAAAAGAAGTAGCATTCTAAAACTAAGTGAACTACTCATTTCTTCACAGAAAATACCATTTTGAGCAATAATAATTAGAGCAGACTCCCTAAAATAAAAGGGAATTCAGAAACAAGGTAAAAGAGTTTAGTTTTTATCCTTTAACTAAGAAATAGATCGATATTTTATGGCACTGGGGAGTGTAGACGCTTATGACGATTTGTAAAAATCGGTGTTGGTGAATCATATAAATAATAAAATTCTTTGATGATCATTATATGAAGATTTTATGTGTCCAGCTTTTGCATAACTTATCGTTTCATTCGGAAAAGGTTTAGAATGTAAAAAGATATAATTTAGTTCATAAAGTATCAAGAACAGATTGCATTACAAATTTTTCTTTATTTCATTATCGACAAATCTGTTTGCGAATATTTATTTTGTGGCAATCAAGGCTCACACTAATCCCACGTGCATAATTTCTGAAACATCACACTTTTCAGTCACTTAACTTTATTTATACTGCATACTTTTCATTGATCAGCTCATTTACTTTGTAGGGAGGGAGGAGAAAACACTCACGAGGTGAAAAAAATTTCTTCAGTTGCGAAAGAAAATTTTCGTTCCATCTCAGTCGTTTTAGAGAGTGTAACTGTCGTCAAATAACGGAGGTGTTCACTTTTGCTCTTCATTTTTTAGTTCCAAATTAACTTTATGTATTTTAGCATCTCATGCAGCATAATGAATTGATTTTGGTTTTGAGACTTGACAGCATACTGTGGAATCGATGATTGACTCTGTAAAGAAGCAACTAAGTCTGCTGTAAGCAGTTCTGAGCATCCACTTTAGGAAGTGTTTTCATGGATCGTAAGTCACATCAATGAGTTCTTTTAACTTCTGTAGACTTGACAGCATATTGTGGAATCGATGATTGACTCTGTAAAGAAGCAACTAAGTCTTCTGTAATCTGTTCCGAGCATCCACTTTAGGAAGTGTTTTCATGGATCGTAAGTCACATCAATGGTCGAGAAAATACTTGGATGAAACAAATCCTCATTGGTTTAGAGGCAATAAAATCTACCAATTGAGAAAATACGAACAAATTTCTTGAATGAAGCACCTTTAACCGTATAGATAGCAATTTTTACAGTATTGATCATTTCGGTTTTCATTCGTGATACAAATACATGATCGTATTTTGGGTCTCTGTTTTTTGCATGCTTTGAAGTAAGTCAAATGTTATATTTTACGCACCACTTAATGCATGCCCTAGCTGATCTCATTTGCCGAATCTATTTTTTACTGAAAACTTTAAAGCAACTTTTGTCTTCACAGAATATGAACGAGGCTCAAACCGAAACTGTCATGCACGTCGCAAGAAAGTTTTATGAACGTTATATCGGGCATTACCTTATTGAGAAAATATTATGAACGTCATATTGGGCATTAGCTTAGGAAAAAAATATTATGATCGTCATATTAGATCACATAGAAAAATTTAAAGAAAAATTATCTCTTATAACATTTAATTTCTTTTTAAATTCTTCACTTTCAACGGCCGACAAAATTAAAACCAGAAAATTCTCTTATACGCTTTCGATTCGACCGATCTCCGTCAGAATCAAAAATAAATTTATGTAGAACTTTTACTATGTCTGACTTAATAATCTGCAATGCTGTGGCGAAATATTTGTTTGTTAACTTTTATTATCAACAGATGGCGCTATAAGCGCATGTTAGATTTATATTCATTTTGTGATAGTTGAAGAAGAATGTTTTAATTTTTGGAATTTGTTCGATTGTAATACGTGCGTATAGGTTTTTTAGAAGGGATTAATATTCTATGTTTTATTTTATTGAATTTAGATTTTTAGAGGCTTTCAGCCTATTCTTTTTATGTAAATATTGTATAAGCATTTATTAAAATATATAGAAAATTATGCAAGCTTTTGCACCTTTAGTTATTGAAGTTGTTCTCAATGCTTAATTTTGATTTTCAGTTGTTAGTAGAAAAGAGTAAATCTTACATTGGTGCATCGGCCGGGAAGAAACCCAATTTTGATAGCTAGATTAGTATAGAATAAAAATTTGCTTAGTAATCGTTAGTAATTGTTAGAACCTTAATTGATTTAGTTCAAGGAACATCGGATAGCATTTGTATGCGAAGACTAAAGACTGCAAAAGGTAAAGTTTTTTAATACTTTTGTTTATGATTCCAAAGCTTTAAACAAAAAAAAAAGAGCTACACTTCGCAGTTCCATCACATCTATTTTCAGAAACGTTGACAAATTTATTGAAGATAAAAATTGTGACGAATTATACGATTGTTTGGAACGGTTAAATTCTAAAGAAATTGTAATTAGGGATTTAGATGAGAAAATTCAAAATTTGATTAAAGATGATGATTATAGTGAATGTCGATGGATAAATAATAAAAACAAATGATGTTAAATCCAGACATAACTATTTGATTAATAAACTTAATAAAATACAATTAAATTTACATTAGACACCGCATTAGTAAGAAATTGAAAAATTAACAATATGTGACAAAGCAGCGAATGTTCCGCTGCTAACGCTCAGTTCAACGGCCGAGAGCAGACTGCCGAGAAGCGTCTCTGCCCAATCACCTCTGTCGGCCAAGAAGGTTTATTCTTCCGCGCGTCTTGTATTCATCCGCGTTGTTTACCTTTTGACACCGCAGGCGGACAGCCTACTCGCGTAGCGAGTGTAAGGCTATTCATGTCCGCTGCGTAGTGGAACCCCATCACGGAGAGGCAAAGAGCCCCCCCCCCTGCTGGGCCTGGAAAGTGAGAGCTGATCCAGTAGCCAAGTAGATTGCAGACGGGTTACCACTCTGTCTGACCGATACTGGTCTGTCAACTATTGTCTTTTTGCTCGTCCTTGGAAAAACCAGACAAGCCTATCCACCAACCCAACGTGTATACACCATTCCCCGTTTATTTCACACAAAAAAACAACACAAAGCCCGACCACGAGGTGAGGCCCACACAGTGAGCGTTACCTTTACAAGTGCGGGCTGGGGAGTAATGCCCTCATGGGGGACTTTGTGGGAAGGTGAGCCGTATTTGCGCTAGTCTAGAGGGAAACCATGAAAACCTCTAGAACCCACCCCGAGCTGGCATGCAACTCTGCTGCGTTACAGGTAGAGCTGCAGCACTCTCTGACGACGATGGTCTTGATACAATGTTTGGTTGATCGCCGGAATAATAGTTTAAATCGGCGTCATCCTTTGTCTTGTTTGGGTTGGTGGTCGCGGTTTTATTTGCCTTGCAATGCGATAGTAAAGTTCGTATCTACACTGCCGGGTGTCTTACGCGCTGACCCTGTGTTCCGGCTAGTGGTGCCGCTTTCATCTGGAACATTAGTCTGTAACCCATTTGATTGCACGCACTCACTTGCTGGTTCTGTCACGTTGTGATCTAACATTGACCGTCTGAGAAACCACTTTTGTGGCCGGCCAATGTCGACGATCACTCTGTTTGACAATTGTCACTGGGAACTCACAATTTCCTTGGTCGCACTGCACTAGAGTTTGTGTAATCGCTTCCTCGGTCACTGCTTGCCTCCAGACATTGTGGATTGGTCATTATTGGTTTGGCCAAGAGTCCTCAATCTCACTGATGTGTTGATGTATGTGTTGTTGTATTCAGGTTGATTGGGCTCCTTTGCCTAGTCACTGCCGAGGTAGTCAAATGGTCCACTGCATGATGGACGAGCTCCTCAATATGGTGAGGTCTGCCATGTAGTTGTGTAATTGTTTATGTGGTCCCTGTATTCCTCAAGAAGGTGAGGCCTGCCTTGTTGTTTGTGTTTCTGTTGGTGTATGTTTAAGCACAGGGAAACTTAATCATTTACATCTTCTACCGCCACCGGTTTTATTAATTCTAGTTTTCTAATTATTTTTATAAGTTTGTTTTGCGCTGTTTTGTTTTTGAGTATTATATAATTCACTCCACGCTGCTACGTTGTCCTCCGTTGGCTTATGTAGGTGGTGTGCTGATGTTAGCGGGCAATCGAATGCATAATGTTGTGGGTTTCCTTCTTCCCCACAAATGCAATTTCCTGTTGTGGCTTTCCCCAACCTGTGAACAAAGGTTGGGAATTGGCCGTGGCCTGTAAAGTATTGGGCTAATTGTTGCTGGCCTACCAGTCGCTCTGTGTTCACTTTTGGGAAGAAGGTATGTGTATACCTGCCTGTGTCTGCTGTGTCCCACTCTTCTTGTCACCGTTTAAGGATTTCTTTGAGTACTAATTTTTTCAGGTGCGACTGTGGTAGCTTAATTGTTTCATCCTGTGGCATTTGTGTTGCCCTTTTAGCTGCTTTGTCGGCCTCCTCGTTTCCTATTATTCCTGATGCGCTGGTACCCAGTATAATTTAATTGTACGTTGTTTTATTAGTTCAATTAATAGTTTTTGTGTTTTTTTAATGTATTTGTTCCTTTGTTTGTGTTTGGCTATGGCATACAGGCTCGAAAGGCTATCCGTATGTATGTGTGTAGTTTTTGGGTTGTTTTCTTTAATCCATGTGAGTGCTTTATTAATTGCATTTATTTCTGCTTGGAAGACCGAACTGTTCCTATTCATTTGCAGGTGAGTGGTGTTAATTAATTGTGTATTATTATAGACACAGATTGCCGCACCAACACCGTCCTCAGTTTTGGAGCCATCAGTGTATATATTATATTGTGGCGATAGTACTGACTGTGTTGGGGGGAGGTTTATAAATTTTTCCATTATTTTATCAGCTGGGTGGATTGGGTTTATAGCAGCTTTGGTCTGATATTGCTCTGTTTTTAGCGTTATTGTGCCTAGGTTAACATCCTCATTGTATCTTAGCACGTTTGCCACGATCGCTTCCCTCAGTACCTGGAGATGTGGTATCACACCCGCTAGGACGTTGAGCGCTGCTGTAGATGTTGTTCTGTAGGCCCTTGTTATTCTTAACAAGAATTGCCTTTGTACTGTCTGTAGTTTTTGTGTGGCTTGTTTGCCTAAGTTACTTCCCCATACTGGTGAGGCGTATGTGAATATTCTTTCCGCTACCGTGTGATACCATGTTTTTAGAAGTTTTGAGTTTATTCCCCAGGCGCGCGGCGCTACTCTAATTAGGTGTCCGTGTGCTATTATTGCCTTTTGTCTAAGTGTATTGATGTGTGCGAGCCAGTTGAGATTTTGGTCCAACGTCACATCTAGGTATTTAATTGTTGTTACGGCTTTTAATGATTTGCCTTCTATTCTAATAATAGGTTCTCTTTGTAGTTTATGTGGCTTGGCAAACGTGATTATGTTGCATTTATTTACTGAGATTTCTAACTTGTGCGCATTGCACCATGTCTCAAATGTTGTGGCTGCCTTCTGCCTTATTGTCTCTATTATTTTCCTGGTTTTTCCTTTTACGCTGATCAGGAAGTCATCAGCAAATGCTGTAATATTGACCTCTGGTGGTGTTGTTTTCATTAAATAATCGTTTGCGATTATTGTCCATAGTATTGGTCCCAAGCACGATCCTTGTGGGCAGCCTTTGTATACTTTGTGTTTAGCTTTTCCAGTGCCCCAGTCGTATTGTATGGTTCTGTTTGTCAGGTAAGTACTTATTAGATTTATTAGTGGGTTTGGGCAATTTAGGTCAATAAGTTTGGTATTTATATCCTGCCAGTGAACTGAGTCGAACGCTCCCTTAATATCAACTGAGATTAATAGTGTGTATACTTTGTTTTCTCAGTTGTTTCTTATTTGTCTTGTGATTTCCTTGAGTGCCATTTCACATGATCTACCTTGTCTAAATCCGAATTGTTTGTTACTTAGTTTATTTTCTGTCTCAAGAAAGTGCAATAGTCTCTGACCAATAAATTTTCCTAGTATTTTGCCTAGTGTGGGAAGGAGGCAGATGGGTCTATACGACTCCGGAAGTGTTTGGTCTTTTCCTTGTTTTGCAAAGTATATTACTTTTGCTGTTCTGAGTGATGTTGGGAAGTGTTGCAACTTGAAGCATTGTTTAGCCCATTGTGTGATTAGTTGTGGTGTCGCGTCTACGACCCGTCTCCAAATGAGATAATCTAGGTCGTCTGGTCCCGGAGCTTTGTTTGTGCAGAAGGAGTATGTTGCGTTTCTAACCTCCTCCCTTGTTGGCATTTTTTGTTCTTCTGTGATGTTCACTGGTGTTCTGGGTTGGAAGGGTACTGGATTGCTTGGAAAGTGGTGTTCTGTGATTTTTTCCATTGCTGCTTTTTTGTTGGGCGCTATGTTTCCGTCCTAGCTGATTCTTAGTTCGGTGGGTTTGAAAGTTTTGTTGTGAGCCATTTTAAAGGCGGTACCAAATGTTTCTGATTGATTCGTGCAGTATGCCTTCCATGCTTTCGCTTTTGCGTTTAGTATCGCCTTATTATATTTGGAGCGTTCTTTGCAGAACGAAGTTCTCCATGTGTTTTTCTTCGCCGTCACTGTTCCTATATCTGCGGCTTAGGCCCCTAACCTTGTTTCTTTGTATTGCTAAGTCTTTAGTCCACCATTTAAATTCTGCTTTATAATTGTTGTTTTTTAATTTATAGTTTTTTGTCGCTGTGTTGTGTACTAATTTAATTAATTCGGATGTGAAGTTATCTAAGCTGTCAGTGTTATTAATATCTTTTAAAGCTTCCGCTAATTTTCTTGTTTTCGTTTTAATTTGTCTTTTAAATTTTTCATGGTTCCCGAATTTAGTTTTTAATTGTTTATTTACTACAGTTGATTTTCTATAGTCTATGTCAAATCTAATATAATTATGATCACTAGCTGTGTGTGTGTGTCTTCTACGCGCCATCCTGTAATTATGTTTAGTGTATGTAATTATGTTTAGTGCGCTACTGTTTGCTATTGTGAAATCTGGGTTGCCCTGTGCTTGTGTTGTGCGGAAGATTGGTATATTACCTGTTAGGTTGGCTCTGTGAAAATCGTTATCTATTAAATAGTCTATTAGTGTTGTGCCTCTATCATCTTCGAAGTTATAGCCCCACAATTGTGATCTTGCATTCAAATCTGCACCTAATATGAATGGACGTGAGTGGTCTATTAGGTGTAACCATTCATGGAGAGCTTCGGCCAAATCTCCATATGGTCTGGCATACTGTGTTCCTATAGTAATGTCTCCATCCTGTGTGGTCATTGTTGCGAAGACTGCAGTTTCTGTTGGTGGTAGTATATTAATGATTACTGTTCCAGTAAATACTAACCACGCTTCCTTGTTTTCGGAATGGCTGTACGTCCAACTGTTTGGAAATCCGTACAGTTTTCCGTTTCCTACGTACGGGTCCTGAAGCAGGGCTATATCTATTTTATTATCGTTTATATATGTTGCCGCTAGTGTTGTAGCTGCTCTACTATTATGTAGGTTAATCTGTAATCCGCATTTTGTTTGTGTTTGTGTCAGTACTTCCTATTGGTTTTGGTATAGTCGTCATATTTATTGTCTTATTAAAGTTATATTTATTATCTAAATATTAGTTTGCTATGTTTTGCTTTAAATGCTGAAAGGGAAAGGTTAGTCCTGAAGAAGAAGATATTTGATTAACCCTATTATACGTTCTACTAACCTTTACGTTGGCTTCTACCGCGTCTTGTGTTTTGATCCCTGTGTACCTATAGGAAGAGTGTAAATTGTGTGTATGTGTGTTTTGTGCATGTTTATGTGTCATTTAGTTTCTTCGTGTTGTGTATGTGTTGTGACAAATGTTATACCTATAGTAACTGCATGTCGTAGCATATGTAGGATGGTCCGTGTTGTATCTCGTACCGTGTTCATGATTTGATTGTGCACAGTTGATGCATGTGTGTCTGTCTGTGTGTTTTAGTGTGCAGTCTTCTGTCCTATGCCAGCCACTGCATTTGCCACAAAAGTCTGTTTTTACATTGTGCAGTGGTATGGCCGAATGCTTGACACTTGAAGCAGCGCCTAATTGCCCTATATAGGTCAACTTTAACGGTGTGGAAGCCGTAGTTGACAAATTTTTGTTTGGCCAGTAAGTAGGCCGACCTACGTGTTGTTTCAACTACCACGTGCTGCAAATCTGTGTTTGTTCTGTGTGACTTTAGCTCAGTGATTGTCATAGGGAAGTGTTCCTGTGTAGTGTTTAGTTCCTCGTGTAATTTGTTAATTATAATAGTGTCATCGACCTGTGTCGGGACATTAAAAAGTATTATCTGTGTTGGTGCCTCCTCAATGTTTATTTTGTTTTCTTGTAGTGTTTTCTGTAATGTTTGTTTTTGTACTGTGTCTTTACATTTTATGAGGACTTTGTTTTGTTTTACTTGTACCTTCTGAGGATTTATTTGTGTATTGATTTTCTGTAGTGTGTTTATGATTGCTTTAGGTGGTGTTGTTTTTGTAGTTTTGATAGCTATAGTGCTTGGTGGTGTAGGTATATTTTTTACTCTGTCTGCGTATGATCCCCTGTATGTTGTGGTGTTGTTGTGTACCTGGGCAGTCGGTGTTGTTGGTGCTTGTATGAGCTCTACTTTGTCGTGTACCTTTGTGATTTTATTTTCGATGTTATCTATCTTGTCGTAGAGCTGTTCCACCCGGCGTACTATGTGTTCTTCGTAGCTTCGTATTGTCTCGGGTTCCTCTCTGGAGTCTTTGACTCTAAGTAAACTGCGTCCAATTGTGGGTGCGAGAGGGTGTCTAGGTGATAGTGGTGCTGGCCGGGTTTTTATTTCCTTTAATATATCGTTGTAAATATCGCCGATTCGCTCTATTAGCTCATCGGCAGTGTCTCTCAGTGACTGCCTTAGTGCATATTTGTTCCCTGTCCTATTGTGAATTACTCGTGTTAATTTGTATAGGATATCTTTTAACGTGTCTGATACTTGTGGTTGTAGTTGAATGTGCTCTGGTATTTCGTGTTCTGTGCTGTCATTAAGTGTCTGTGTGTCTGTGTTTTCTGTTTGTGTTTCTATGTTTGTTGTGATTATATTTTGTGCCATGTTGATATGTTGTGTTTACTCGAATGTGCCAATACTATAATAGAAAGTGGTTACTTTAGTTATAAACAAACAATAAATAGTAAAGTGACCCAGACACTCTTATCCTCTTTGGATAGTAACTATCAGCTTTTTGTTTGATTTCCCTGAGAATTAACATTTATAAATATAATTAGAATAAAAAAAGGTTAATTAGCCATTTAATAACGGTGTATTTTGATTAAATATTAGTTGACAATTTAGACAATGTGTTTATTTAATTGAGAAATCAATTAGGCGAGTGGAGGGAGATTGATTCTTAACCAACCAACCAAATTATTAAAAGGTGCGTGCACGGAATAGTAGAAATTTGAGCTTGAAGCACCCAATTAAATTACATTAATTCAGTCACTAACATGCAGGGGGCAATAGAACTAGTTTTATAGTTATAGTAATTTGTTTAGCACGTTTTATTTATCGTTTAAGAATTTTAACTAAATATATATAATATAATACATTAGTTAAATAGATATTTATTACATTACCGTCGGTACGAAAAATTAAAAAAAATTATGTTACAATTTAAGCCGAGGAGGAATAATTAACTGTGGGAGGCTAGCTTGTGAATTATTTAATCGAACTTAAAGATACATTAGAGATTTAGCCAGAAAATTTATCATTTGTTTTTTAAAGTTTTTGCCGTTACCATGTTTTTATAGTAAGTCATTCTAATAATGATTACGTCTTAATAACCTATTATTTCTTTAATATGTTCATTTGCATGCCAGAAACTGTGTTTATTTTAAGGAGATAATAACTTGGTGATTGGGTGCATACTGATTAATTGTCCGAAAATGTTGTCTTCATGTTAACTACACTAGTTAATTTTAGGAATGTACTAGGTTGGTCAACCAATCAATATCTATATATTTCGATTATGTATTAGTAGTTATATAGGGCAAAGTGTTATTTTAGTGAAATATCAATTAGGCGAGTGGATGGAGACTGATTTTTATTTACTTAACAATTTTCAGTTTAATTAAAGTAGTGCGTGCACGGAAGATTAGAAATTTGGGGCCATAGCTCCCAATTAAATTACATTAATTCAGTCATTAACATACAGGAAACAGTAGAACTTATTTTATAGTTATAGATTTTTGTTTAGCAAGTTTAATTACCCTTTAAGTATTTTAATTAATTTAAATAGTACATTAATTAAAACGATAATCATTACATTACCGTCAGTACGAATAATTTTGACTTAAAGTTACTATTTTTGCCTAAAGGAGTGTTTTATTGTGGGAGGAGAGCTTGCGAATTATACTAAATAGGCTTTAATATACTTTAGAAAATTAGCTAGAAATTATTACTTAGTTTAAAATTTTGCCGTATCCATGCTTTTAGTTTAAATCATTCTTATAATAATTCAATCCAGTTATTGACGCTTAATATCCTATTATTTCTTAAGGATGCTCATTAGTATGCTAGATACTGTGTTAATTCTCAAGAAAAATTTAATTTAGTTAGTGAATGCTGACTGATTAATTAACCGGGATTATTGTCGCCATGATCAGTTTATTAGCTAAACTTAACCATGTACCAAGATGTAGTTAGCCTTTTAATGACTATGTATGTCGATTATATGTTAGTAGGTAAACTAGTCAGTGTGTGTTTAAATTAGTGAAAAACATTTAGGTGTGTGGTTGGAGACTGATACGTAGTATCTGCACGTTACATTAAAATATACGCGCGCGCACAGAATAACAATAACAATATTTTGGGCCCAAACACACTATTTAATTACTTTAATTCTGCCATTATCAGGCTGGAAACAGTATAGTATAAGTTAAAATTATAGATATTGGTTTAGCAGTTTTTAATTTCCTTTAGCAGTTTTATTTGGATATAATAATACTTTAATTAAATAGAAATTCATTATATTACAGTCAGTAATATTTAAGAATATTAGCCCAAAAATTTTTCATTAGTTTTATAAATTTGCCATTTCCATGCTATTTAATTAAGTCATTCTTATAAAAAGAAACGAACATGTTTTTCGTTTAATAACCTATTATTTCCTAAATATGTTCATTTGCGCGCTAGTAACTGTGTTTATTTTCAGGAAATATTAATTTAGTGAGTGGATGCAGACTGATTAATTGTCTGAAATTATTGTCACCATGTTCATTATATGAGTTAGTTTTAAAGTGTACATGGTTGTGGTTAACCATTTAATATCTATATATTTCGATTATATATTAGTTGTGATACTAGGCAATGTGTTTATTTTAATGAAATATCAATTAGGCGAGTGGATGGAGACTGATAATTAATTGCTTAACAGAATTACAGTTTAGTTGAAAAAGTGCGTGCAGGGTAAAATAGAAGTTTGGGCTCACAGCATACAATTAAAATATATTATTTCAGTCAAATAATTTTTTAATCAGTTAATAACCTTTTATTTCTTATAAATACTAATTTGTATGGAAAAAACTGTGTTTAAATTCGAGAAATATTAATTTGGATAGTGGATGCTGATTGATAAATTACCCGAGATTGTAGTCTCCGTGCTCGTTACATAAGTTTAATTTAAAAATGTTCAAAATGGATAAACCTTTAAATAGCTATGTATTTCGATTAAGAATTGTTAGATATACTAGACAATGTGTTTATTTTAATGAAATATCAATTAGGCGAGTGGATGGAGACTGATAATTAATTGCTTAACAGTATTTCAATTTAGTTGAAGTAGTGCGTGCACGGTAAAATAGAAGTTTGGGCTCAAAGCATACAATTAAAAAATATTAATTCAGTCAAAAAATATTTTTAATCAGTTAATAACCTTTAATTTCTTATAAATACTAACTTGTATGGGAAGAGCTGTGTTTATAATCAAGAAATATTAATATGGATAGTGGGTGCTGATTGAAAATTTATCCGAGATTGTAGTCTCCGTGTTCGTTACATATGTTTATTTTAAAAATGTGCAGTATGGATATACTTTTAAATTACAGTGTATTTCTATTAAGAATTGTTAGATATACTAGGCAATGTGTTTATTTTGATGAAATATCAATTAGGCGAGTGGATGGACACTGATAACTAATTACTTAACAATATTTATAAAATAGCGCGTGCACGGAAAATTAAAGAATTTGGCCCCAAACACACAATTAAATTACCTTAATACTGTCATTAAGCGTTGTTTACCTTTGGCGTTTGTTTACATTCTGCGGCGGGACCACTACAGTAGCCCCCCACCAGCGATAGCGAGATTTCTACCAGTAGTCACAGGTACCGCCTGTTGAAATGCACACGGCGACCTGAGCGTGTAACTGTGGTGGTTGGAATGGTATTTGCAGATGTAGTTGTGTTCTCTTCTGTCGTTTTCGTCTCTTGTTCGGAATGAGGCACAGGATAATCTTCATCTTTCGCAATGTAGGCGGGTTTAACACGGTCTATATTTACAGTATTTTCCCGTCCTCGAATGAATAGCTTGAAGACTTTATCTCCTCTCTCAATGACATGGAATGGGCCCTCATAGGGCGGTTGTAGACTCTTTTTTTTACAGTGTCTGACCGTAGGAACACATGAGAGCAGTTTGAAAGATCTTTGTTGACAAAAATTGTTCGATGCTCCTGTCGTCGTGGGTAGGTTGGTAGCAATTTCTGCATGGTGTCCTTCAGCTTTCCGACGAAGATGGCTGGATCCGCTGTTTCAGATGATGGACTTGGAAACTCTCCAGGTAGCCGGATAGTCGTTCCGTATAGCATCTCCGCTGCCGTTGCTTGTAGCTCTTCCTTCCATGCTGCTCGGAACCCCAGCAGCATGGTAGGGAGAGTTGAGGTCCATTGAATGGTTGCCGTGAGCTCTGATGGCTGCCTTTAATTGCCTGTGGAATCTTTCCACTTGGCCGTTTCCGGCTGGATGGTAAGGACTTGTGTGATGTCGAGCAGTACCCAAGAATTTGGTCAGGGCATCGAAAAGTGAAGCTTCAAATTGCGGACCCTGGTCTGTTATAATCCGTAGAGGTGGTCCGAATCTTGCAATCCATCCGGCGTAGAAGGTTGTAGCCACTGACTTCGCTGTGATGTCGACCATAGGGTAGGCTTCTGGCCACTTTGAAAAACGGTCGACGCATGTGAGGCAGTATTGACACCCTTCAAATGGAGGTAGTGGGCCGACTATATCAATATGTGCATGTTCGAATCTGGAGTTGGGTTGCATGAAAGTTCCAAGCCTGCTTTGGGTATGACGTACAACCTTTGATCGTTGACAGTCCAGGCATTGCTGAGCCCATGCTCTTACGTCTGCCTTCACTCCCGGCCAGACAAATCTCTCTTCCACTAGCCTGACAGTAGCTTTAATCCCCGGGTGTGAGATAGAATGCAGACTGTGGAATATCTTTTTTCTATCCACTTCAGGCACGAATGGTCTAATGTGGTTGGTGGATGTGTCACAAAACAGCTCAACTTTAGGATCACCTATTGCAAAAGGTTGAAGCATTAGGGAGGATTTATCAGGATGTAACAATAGCTTTGACAGTTCCTTGTCACATTTTTGGTTATTAGCCATTTCCTGGAAGTCAATTTTTGATGGTGTTTCTAACGTTGCAATGTCTATCCGAGAAAGAACATCTGCAACCACATTGTCAGTTTCCTTCACATGCTGAATATCGGTGTGAAACTGACTGATATAATCCAAGTAGCGTAATTGTCTTGGCGAGCACTTGTCCTCCTTCTGTCTGAAAGCGAATGTGAGGGGCTTGTGATCAGTAAATATGGTAAATGGGCGACCTTCTACCATATGACGGAAGTACTTCACAGCCATGTATGCAGCTAAGAGTTCTCTGTCATAATCACTGTAATTGCGTTGGGATGGTGAGAGCTTCTTAGAATAAAATCCAAGTGGTTGCTACTCCTTGTTGATCTGTTGATGCAAGGCGGCCCCCACAGCTGTATCTGAAGCATCCACAACAATTGCCAATGGTGCATTTAATACAGGGTGATGAATTGCTGCTTCTGCCAAGTCTTGTTTACATTTTTCAAAGGCAGTTTCAGCCTCAGTTGTCCAGTTTATTGTTGATTTGTCGTTCTTTTTGGCATCCCTTAGGTATTCATTTAGAACTGCTTGAGTTTGTGCAGCTCGAGATATAAATCTTCGATAAAAATTTATAATGGCTAGGAAACGACGTAATTCTTTAACAGTAACAGGCTTTGAAAAATTTGTAATTGCTGCTACTTTTTCAGGGAGGGGAGTGATTACTTTAGAAGTCACCAGATGTCCCAGAAATTCTACCGAAGCTTGTCCTAAAACACATTTATTGACATTTAGGGTCACTCCATATTCTGAAAATCTCTGGAAGATCCGTTTCAAATGTGCTAAGTGTTCCTCATCATCTTTTGACGCAACCAGCACATCATCAAAGTAAGGCACACAAAAGTCAAATTCATTCAAAACTTTGTGAATAAATCGTTGGAATGTTGCTGCAGCATTAGACAAGCCAAATGGCATGAATAAGAACTCGAAAAGTCCAAATGGTGTTGTTACTGCAGTTTTTGGAACATCCTCTTTGCGAATAGGGATATGATAATATACCTTTTCAAGATCTAAGGTAGAAAATACTGTTTTCCCTTCCAACACTTGTAAACAGTCCTATATATGGGGTACAGAGTATCTGTCGGGAACGGTGACACTGTTAAGTCGACGAAAATCACCACAGGGTCGCCAGTCCCCATTTTTCTTAGGCACCATGTGGAGTGGGCTTGCCCAACAGCTTTTAGATGGTTGACAGACTCCAGAAGCTACAAGGAATTAAAACTCTTGTTTTGCAGCTTTCAGTTTATCTGGTGGTAAACGTCTAGGTTTTGAGAACACTGGAGGTCCAGTTGTTTGAATGCAATGCTCCACTTCATGAACAATTTTATTTGGCACAGTATTTGCTTTAATGAGCATAGGATATTCTGCTAACAATTTGTGAAACTTAGACTCCTCAATGATTGCCTTAACCGCAGAATAATTACCAGCATATAACGTTCCTTTAGACTGCAAGGAGGTTAAAGGGTCAATTAAAGCGCCATTCTTGATGTCTACTACAAGTCCAAAATGGCGTAAAAAATCTGCGCCGATAATCGGCTGAGAAATAGCAGCGATGATGAAGGGCCAGTTGAATGCTCTTCTCAGACCAAGATCTAATTTCAGCAGGCGTTGACCGAATGTTGAAATCGCTGTCCCGTTTGCAGCAAAAAGTTGAATCCGCGCAGGTTGATTGCTTGGCTTATGGACAGTATGAGGAACTACGGACACATCTGCTCCAGTATCGATGAGATATCGTGAAGAAGATGTTTTATCCGCCAAATACAGACGTTGAATCAACGCTTCGCCGCCACCCTTTTGATTGGATGACGGCTTTAGCAGTTTTCCGCATGGAAGGAACAGGGCTCTCGGCATTTAGTTGCTCTTTGCTGAAATCTTCTGTGGTACCAGCAGTGTGTTGGATTCTGCGATTGTCTATTTCGGCTTGCAGAACGTTGATTGCGGTTTCTGGAATGGCTGCGTGAACGGGATTCCAATCGAGAGAGGCGGTAGTTATTTCACACAACATTGTCCGCAAATCCTGTTCAACTGTGGGAGCTGCGACGGCGTTAACTGAGGAAACACTATTTGTTGCCATAATGCCATCTGCCATTTCGGCAAGCTTATCCAAATTGTCGTTTGAAATCGCCAAAATTTGTTGCACATATGTCGGGAGTCTTTGTAAAAATAAAGATTTTAGGAGGTCATCATTTATTTTCGTACCAGCCTTGCTTCTCATTTCCAATAGGAGTCGTGAAGGGCGGCGATCCCCGAGTTGCATTCCAGATATTAAGTCTCTTAGTCGCTGCGATTCCGAATCTGCATACTGGTCACACAGCCGTTTTTTAATAGCGGAGTAAGGATTTACTGCCGGCGTATTAAGGATGATGTCACCGACCACAGCTAACTCCTCTGGTAGTAACGCGGAGACCACGTGATGAAATTTTGTCACTTCCGTAGTGACTCCAGCAAGCGTGAATTGGCTCTCCATCTGTTTGAACCATATTTCTGGATTCGCCCTCCAAAATGGCGGTGGCCTTACGGCGACACGAGCAATCTGTTGATTTTCTCTTTCGTTAGGCATGTCGTTCTTTTAAGTAAAAATCCAAAAATAATATGTTATTTCAGAGAAACCATGGATGATGAGAGTAAAAAAATTTGGTTGGTGTTTACAAGTTAAGGACAGTCATAATGAAGTCTCTCTATCATTCAATGTTATTGTAGGGAAAGATTTAATTTCTAAATAAATAACAAAATTTTGGCGTCTAGAAAATTCAGGACTTATTAATGAGAAAGAAAATTTAGATTCAACCGAAAATGAAGTAATTAAGCATTTCGAATCCAATTTAACATACGAAAACTCTCGTTACAAAGTTAGATTGCCCTGGAAATGTGATATTTTAGATTTGAATGATAATTGGGAAATCACAAAACAAAGGTTCGATCGTCTTAGGAAACGGTTTATAAGAAATCCAGACTTATTTCTTGAATACCAGAATGTAATACAGGATTATTTAAATCAAAATATCATTGAACCAGTAACAGATGTTCTAGGTGAGGAAAACGTTACATTTTACTTGCCACATAGAGAGATAATACGCGAGGATCGAACCACGAGAAAATTACGTATCGTCTTTGATGCGCCATCGCATCCCCCCAGGCTCGACTTCTCTAAATGAATGTCTTCATGTTGGACCTAATTTATACCCTGAGATATTCGACATCCTATTAAGGTTTAGATATAATCCTGTTCGTTTCTGGGTCCCGAAAGGACGTCAGTTAGTCAAAAAAACGATAAAAAGTTGTTTCATTTGCCAAAAATATTCAGCCAAACCTGCAAACCAGATGACAGCACTCTTACCTGAAGACAGAATCCTTGAATCACCTCCCTTTTCTGTTTGTGGTGTTGATTTTTCTGGACAAGTTTACGCAAAGAATTCAAAGGATACTTAAAAATCCTACATCGCATTATTCACATGTGCAGTAACCCGAGCCTTACATCTGGAACTAGTTTCAAATATGTCGACAGATTCATTTTTACTTGCATTTCGCATATTTTTGAGTAGAAGGGGAAACTGTAAAGTCATCAATTCTGATAACGATAAAACCTTCAAGAAGGCTAAAAAAAGAAGTTGAGAATTTTCTGGAAATTTAGAAGATGATGTGTTTAAGTATTTTATTGCCAAAGAGAGAACTCAGTGGAAAATTGTCATTGAACGAGCCGCATGGTGGGGAGGCTTTTGCGAAAGACTCGTGAGATCCATCAAAAACTGTTTGAGGAAAATTATGGGAAAAGCGTTGTTAACATTCGATGAAATGTCTACTCTACTCGTCGAGGTAGAAACTGTTCTTAATTCACGACCTTTGAGCTACGTTTATAATGAGAATGATGTGCCACAACCCCTTGACTCCAATGCATTTCCTGAACTTTGGACAAAGTGATCCTAAGTACCTTCTAACTTTCTCTGAAATTATCAATAGTGAAATTATCTCTGAACAACAAGAAAGACTCTCTTAAAAAGAAAGCGCTATCAGGAATTGCTGTTAAAACAGTTGTGGTCTAAATGGAAACAGAAATATTTGTTAAACCTTAAAACTGCCCATTCTTTAAAAAATCCTGATTTTCAACCCGAACTAAAATTAGGTGATGTGCTGATTCAAGGAAATAACAAAAACAAACTGTTATGGAAAGTAGGCAGAATTATTAAAGCCGTTCCTGGACGTGACGGTAAAGTCCGATCCTACGAATTAAAAACCGGAAATGGGACTTTGAAACGAACTGCACAACATTTATATCCTCTTGAACTATACTGAACTCTAACATTTCATATATCTTTTTTATTTTATTTAAATATTGAATTGAATAATTTGAATTTGTTTAATAACTTACTTTCTTAATATTTGTATTTATTTTGATAATAATTCTTTTTAATTTTTTATTTATTAAATGCCTTCCTATTTGATTTTTAGATAAAATTTTTATGTTTCTTGTATACTCTAGATATTGAAAGGTAATATTGATATTGATGTAATTTAATTCAAGTATTTACCTTACTTTTTTTTTTTTTTTTTTTTTTTTTATTACATTTTTGAAAAATCTGATTGACAGAAATTTTGCTTCTTAGAAGTGTGAATTTTTTGTTTGTGAATTTATTTGAATAGATGAACTCCTGTCAGAGTTCAGGTGGGGAAAGTGTGGCGAAATATTTTTTTGTTAGCTTTTATTGTCAATAGATGGCGCCATAAGCGCATGTTAGATTTTATATTTATTTTGTGATGGTTGAAAAAAGATTGTTTTAGTTTTTAGAATTTGTTCGATTGTAATATGTGCGTATAGGTTTTTTTTTTGAAAAGATTAATATCCTATGATGTTTTATTTTATTGAATTTAGATTTTTAGAGTTTTTCAGCCTATATTTTTTATATAAATATTGTATAAGCATTTATTAAAATATCTAGAAAATTATTGGAGCTTTTGCACCTTTAGTTATTGAAGTTGTTCTCAATGCTTAGTTTTGATTTTTAGTTGTTAATAGAAAAGAGTAAACCTTTCAATGCAATGCTATGTCATTTAACTTCATCTTGTGATAAAAAAATATATACATGCTCTTTTCTGATGCTTGACTTGTAACGGTAGTATCGAAAGTTATTAAAATACACTACGTATCGAAAATTGAAAATGATAACACTTTCATAAAATAATTAACTTATCATATCACCTCCTTCTATTCCACCATAAATGTGGGTTCATTGTCAGGCACATTATGTTTGAATGATTTAATAGTGGCTTTGAAGAATAAGATAAAGCTATATTTACAAATGAATATTAAATAGTCCACTCTAACATAATTCGAAATTAGTCCAATTCACGCTATCGCGTTGCTTTTCTGATCGTTTTTTCTCCCTCTTCTGTGTGTCCGGCTTGTTGTTAAAGCGCCCCAGAGCCCTCTGGGGCGCTTTCAATCCCACACACATATATAAGAAATTGGATATGTTATCAGAATTAGCGATGTGATTGAATAGGATTTTTATAACAGAATATGGTATATTACATAGTTTTAAGTAAAAAGTGTTAAATTGTATTGATTGTATCATGCTTAACGGGAAAAGTGTACATTTTCTTTTGAGTCATATTGTTCAAACCTGTGAAATTTTGACTAAATTTTTCTTTTGATTACAAAAAAAAAAAAAAAAAAAATTTCCCCATTCTACTATTTTATTAAATTTACTGTCTATCTATTTGCGATCTTTTTATTATACGACATTCGGATCAGAAATGTCTTTATTTGAAGAGGATGAGACAGTTCCTGTACTCTCAACTCATTATTTAAATCAGTTGTTGTCTCTAATGTGTGTGTGTGTGTGAAAACGTTTAGAATACTTTTTTTAATACCTATAAATGAGTTCATTTAAATTTTACTTCTTCATAAAATTCCTCTTCTTCGTGAATATGAAATAAACGTTCTATTATATGCTTATACTCTCTTATTAGTACTTATAGTTAAGACATCTGTGAATTTATCACACAGAATGCTTTTTACTTCCAAGCAACCAAGAGAGAAAAAATTATATTTTAATACTGGTCGTTATTATCATGATGAAACCTTAGATCGCCATTTCAACCAGGTCATAATAAACCAGAGGGTAAACTTGTGATGGAACTAATTGGTCACTGGAAATAGCAAAAACTTTTTGATGGTGAAAACAGGGATATAATCCAGGAGAAAAATGCTCTTACAAAACGAATGACTCACATTGTAGGCGAGGACTTTTAACCCGTGATCCAATCGGAGGGATTCGCAGGGGGTGGCCACACGGAGGCTGGTTTCTATTCAACGCTTCCAATTAAGAGGAATGAAATTTCCGGTCAATCTGTGGCGGCGGCGATTGAGTCATCGGAATTCAATCCGAGCTGTTGTGGCTGCCACCTCTTCCGCGAACTGGAGGAATTGTGTTTCTCTTTTACTTCATTACCATGGCAACAATCATCTCGGACTTGTTAGCTCCGCCCTTTTAATCTGTCGGCAATTTGTTCCCAGACTTTTGAGTCCATACCTAACGATGCCTTCTTTTTCAATGTGTGATCCAAAAATTTTGATATAAGTAAATTAAATAATTTTTCTTAAGAAATTATACAGAGGTGTTTAAGGAAACCAAATTTATTAGTATACAAATTATGTATTTATATAAGCTAAAAATTTTGCTTAATCGCAGTCTTTACTTTGTGGGTTCTTGGCTAATTAATTCTTGCCAATTTTCAAAATTAGATTTGTTATTTTAGTCGTGTCACTGCTGCATTATTTTGCTCACTTTATTCTTTCATCATATGTTTTCATTTCTATCAATATTGCTAAAATAAATAAATGTCAAAAAATAGATTATTGTAACTAATAATATTAAAAAGATGTTTAATTTAATATAAAAATGAATCAACAGCTTGTTCAGGTTTCCTTTCAAATAATTTTTAGATTTAGAGGTACAATAAAATTATGTGATAATCTAACACGTTAAAATTAAATGTAGTAATAGTTAGATTATGTTATTCAATATTTTTCTTCTATTCCTATTTCCACCAACTACAACCACTAAACACTGTCAAACACTTTATATTTTTCAACCACGTCATTCCTTCTTAAATTAACATTCAAACTTATAGATTATTTTACCACATTAATGTAATAATCTTATGTCATACAAAATATTGATATGCAGATATTATAGTAAACGTGACAGATTTCTGTTGGATATCAGCTTCTAACAATAGAACATTCTTAAACCCCTCAACCATGCATAGAAATGGAATCCTGGCGTGTCTCATATTAATAGAAGTTGCAAGTGATGCCCTCCAATTGTGGATACAAACCGCCCTCTTGTGCTCGGCCTTCGAGTGTCACATCCTTCCCCTGACGCCTCAAGAATGGGACTTTCCGAAGAAGAGTTGTTGAGACAATTCACAGCAATACCTGGCATATGTGCCAGGCAATATCTTGTTATAAATTAATCCTGGTTGAAGCAAAATGAATTGCAATACAGTCGCTCCTAAGTGCAATCAATTTTGTAGTAGTGACCAATAAAGCGATCTGGATGTTAAAGCCCAGACCCTCTATTTTAGGGATGTTTAGCATGCGATTTAAAGCCAGTTTTGTCCTGATAGTCTGTTGCAATGGCCATAATGCAGTGCATCACCGTTATTTGACGTGATTTTCAACTCAAAAGATATGAGTAAGGATCATAATTGCTGCTCATGAATCTGAGACAGCACTCTGGCAGTTTCCTGTTTAAGACCTTTCTTTAGAGGTCTTAAACAGGAACCTTTCATCTAAGAACAGCATCTTTTCAACTCATAAATCGTTCGACGGTTCGGTTTATACTCCCACTTTGTTTCAAGACGATCGGTTTCAAATGTCCTTGCGATATTGCTGCAATCGATCGAAGTTATCCACAATGGAAATGCAATATACCTTTTGATCGTCAAAGGGAGAATATTTTTTATTTGATGAAGGTTCGATAAGTTAGAACTAAAAATTTCGGATCCAGTGAATAAATCGCTGAATTCAAAATTTCATTCATTTGGATATTAAGCCGAAAAATTAAGCCTACAAAAATTCATTACAGCCAGACAACTCGAATCTTAGTATGTCCAGTTATTTCTTTTAATATAAAACGTGGCCAAAATAAAAGAGGCTCTACATCTATTGATTTCTGAGCCTCTGTATGTTTTGACTCTTGGTACATAGTATTCCTCCTTCGCCAGCACAGTTTCTTTATAATTATGTTAGTTTTTTCTACCGATTCGGGTCACTCAACATAGTTTTCATAGCTTATTTTAAAAATAAATCAAAAGAAACTGTTATGAATATTTTCCAATTAAATGAACTGTGCATTGGTTTTATAATCGATCTTGCATTACACTCCGTAAATAATAAACAACATCCAAATGATTTTATCCAACAATGAATGATTTTATCATTTCAGAGTCAGATTTTTCTTAGAACCATATCAACAAGGAATACTTTGGACTGACAATTTTTGGCAAGCGATTCTTTGATTTTGCAATGTTTCAAATATCCATTGTACCTAAAAATCCTGCTCAGTCTAGCGTTTAATGAATAGGTTACAGCAAAAATTACTTATGAAATTATGTGGAAACCTTTTGTCTAACACATCAAAAGTTCCTTTATGCATTAATTGGGTAACTAATATTTTATCCCATAGAAAAGGAAAAGAAACACGCTGCGAATAAAAAGAGATCTGCAATTGTTAAGCAGAATTTTGGAAAAAGCATTTAACATTATCAAGGAAATGGCATGCCGGGGGATAAAATCGGAGTGTCTTTCTCGGTATGTCTACTGAAACTTACTGAGAGAGAGAAAAAATTTAAATGCTTACAAAAAAAATGTAATCTTATTGATAAAAACAAGTTACGCTATTGATTTTAGATGAAGTTTTTTTATTAAGTTTTACTAGATATTTTCAATTTCAAAGTCAGTATTTCTTGTATTCAACTATATTTAACTAACCGGTGATCATTAATATTTAACCAATTATCCTTAATATTAAAATTAATTTTAAATAATATTAATATTAAACTTAATTAACCAGTAATCCTTAAAATAATCAATGAAAATACTATTCTAAATTATTACACATTCTAAAAACATTCACTAAAAATATATTGTGTTTTATAGGGAACAATTCTTACGGTCAATTAATTATAAATTAATGCTATATATATATATGTATATGTATATATAATCACATATGTCATATATCATCATATATTCATATGACGAGGCTGTTCAAACTTATTTTATGCTTGCTATTACATTCTGTGCAGCAACGGATCCCATTGATTCCAAAGTCAGCTGACCAAGCTGCCGGGCTGTTATCAGTCGCGTGTGAACAGTCTTCATTGCTTATTCATTGCATCCCATCAATTCCGCTCCATTGATAACTCATTAATAACAGAAAGGAAGACGCGTTCGAAGGGAACCCTCTGCCCTATCTAAATTGAAGATCTGCAGGGCGTGAGCCATAACTTCCCTAATTCACTCTGGAATCGATAGGATTCGCTTTTTTGATTTCCTTCCCGCTCTTATAATCTGGGCAAGTTTTAAGGCGAAATGAGAGGCAGGATTAGTTAGCGGCTGTAGAGACTCTTTTTCAAGATTCACAAAGCTGAAAAATTACTCCTTCCCTGCGCTTTTGTAGTGGCCAAGTCTTAATTCAAGAGCCTTTTTACAGGGGGGATGATTTCATTGCAATTCTTATTTTATTAATATAATGATTCATTCATTGAAGATTTCTGTAAGTTACTCTTCTTCAGTAATCTATTTCTTATCTTGAAGAAGAATGCTCATATATATATATATATATATATATATATATATATATATATATATATATATATATATATATATATATATATCATCATTATATTATTGAGCATTTGATAAATTATGTGAATCTTAGAGATGATACTTCTTTATCGAATGATTTTCTTTTGATACCGATAAATTTGCTCATTAAAAATAATCATCACTCGTTAGACAGTGTAAAGTTAATTAGAGAATACTAAATCAATAAAATGAATATTATATCCTTTTATATGAAAATGGTAATACAATTCTCTCTTGCAAAGAACATAGTTTTCCCAGTGACATGAAATGAAGATCTTTTCTCATTTTTAGCTAATTTTGATACAATCTCTGGCTTTCTTTTTAAATAATTGTAACTAAAATGTAAATTTAAACTATTCCAAAAAATTTTGTGTATAAAATTGATCGTTAAAATGATGCGAAGACCTCGGTATTATTTGCACTATAGAACTGGAAAAATTAATTCATTCCTTTGAAAGCATCATTATGTTAAACAGTTGCAATCTAAAAATGAAGACCTTTCAGAGTAGATGTGGTTCCCTGCGAATGTCGCAGGCTGTAGCTTCTTCAAGATTTTATAAGCAATAATGAAACTTTTTCATATAACATTGCCATTCATCTTCTCTGAAGACTGTTTCTTGCTCTGTTTTCCGAAAATAAGCATGATCTATTACATGTTGGTAAAATACTGGGCAACACAGAATCAAATCATAACAAGTATCTCATGTTAATTCTAAGTGCTCGTAAATTGAATCTTTTCCGTAGATAAGTTTCGTCATTCACTAAGCATAGTAAATTTTCATAACTTTATACTTATAAGTGCTGCAATTAGAGATAAAGCAATACAGAACTGAAATCGTATCCGATTTAACCGGCTTCTCAAGAGCAATAAAAATACCGGTATGTTGCAGAGAAGAAAACTTGGAAAGCAACCAAGCATTTATTGGATCAAAAACAGTAGGCATTCAAAAGACATGAATTTTATCCTCTAATTCATCGTTGTAAGAAAGTTATTTTAATCGCTCAGCCTTAGTCTTTATTGTTTTCAATAAGCCTAATAGATAGAAGAATGCTTCAAAAGTAGAAAATAAGTATTTTCTTGAAAGGGAAATCACGTGATGTAGGTTTACCAGTTTTGTTTTTTAAATTATTGTTCAATTGCTTTGATAATTTCCCTTTAACACTACTTGTGATAAATCGAATCGACGTTTCAGGTTCATAATCCCTCTTTCTTTCCGTCTATAATTATAACTATTTTCTCTTAAAATTTTGAAATACTAAAAAAGGTAAAGTGGAAAGGAATTACTTTTTTTAGATTTTAAATCTATTTTGTCATTTTCAAGCTTTAAAAAATTTTGTATTAATGTTTAATGATAAGTATCACGTAAATGATAAAATTAGTGCCCTTATATTGCAACTAAAATAATAATGAAATTTATAAAATTTGGAAAAAATATATCCACCTACTACTTTTCAATTAGTATGTCTGATTTTCTTTGCAGGACGCCGTGGGAAAAGAGGAATGAAAGGTGAACCTGGAGACCCGGGAACGACAGTAAGAGCATCTATTAAGGCATTCTTATGAACCATTCGAAAAGTCTTTAATGCCCATTGTAATTGAAGACAAAGGTCATAAATATATAGATTTACAGTCACACTCCCATTCATAAATATTGTATTCATTTTTTTTTCTTCTAAATGAGTGAAATATTTTTCATTATATTGATCCCCATTTCAAATAATAAATCTTGTTATAGCCAAGGTCTTACATTACCTCTCTATTTTATCTAAAGGAATGAAAAATATTTTTTTTAGAGATTTCAGGGCGTTTTTAAGCTGTTGACAAAATTATATTTTCCTCTCAGGACATTTTGTAGACTTGCTGCATATGACCTGGCTTTGTTGACTATTTTGAACATCACTAAACACTTTACAACAAAGCAATTTGGTAAATGAGTTCTTTGTTTAACATTTTTTTTCCTTCAAATGTAATTGCATGTGTTCTGTTAACTTGATCTAATTGCAGTTGTTTAATGGGGTGAAAAAGAACCTTAATAGAATATTTTATTATGACTCAATTCCTCAATTTACGGAATATTTATAAAGTAGTTGTGCTACAAATTAGAAATTCTTTTTTGATTTTTAATGTTAACTATAAAGATGAATTACGAAATGCAAATATTTAAGGCAACATGACTTTGATGTTCTGCAAGTTTTTTCTATATTAATTCTATATGTAAGCCTTATTTGCAATCTAAAATGCTATTTGCAGCAATGCATTGATAGCGTGATACTGAATGTATTTCTCAAAACTCTTTATAGAACTCTAGGCAGTATTTATAACATTTATTATAAGTTTTAAATAATAATTTTTTGTTTGTGCTAAAAAATAATTTCCCAATTCAATAATTATTGGTATTACAAATGTGCTAGTAATTCGATGTAAGCAACTTTCTAAAATTAATTTGATCAGGCAATAATTATTATTTAACTCATTAATTTTTTTTATTTTTTTTTCTATTAAAATAGTCCTTAGCAACATGGTTGCGAAAATTCTTTCTTCCCCAAAACGAGACAAATATTAAAATATATATTTAGGTAACAAATTATTGAATGTTGAATTACATTCAGTTAGTTAAGTGTTCTAAACTTTCTTGTTGTTGTGGCTCTTTATAAAGTTCAAACATTTGTCAGATCAACTCCAATAAGTTGTTGACAGTCAGAAAGTCGATGACTAGCAGGGGATTTTCCTCTTGGGGAAAGTCCGAGACAATCCAGAATATTTCTAAACTTTAAAATATAGGAAATAGAAAAAATATTGGTATACTCAATATTTAAATTTTCATAGTCGCAATATTTTAATTATATATATGTGTGTGTGTGTGCGTGTGTGCATGTACAGATTAGTAACAGTTTAGAAAATGTTATTATAACACAATTATTTCTATAAGGATAAAATAACTTCTAAATAAAAAAAGTCAAATTATCTTTGTTTAACTGATGGTTTTAATGCTCGGTCTTTTAACAATCGTTTCGGGAAAGATTCTGCGTTTCCATAGCTTTGTTGATAAATTGAACTGTTAGTCAATTTATTCTGCACGTGCAATAGTCACGTGCTTGCATCCCTGTTGAACAATCTTTGGTTTGTGCCTTGTTGAAATGTATTTTTGGCTTCTTTAGTCACGTGAGATTACATTCCTAAATAATTGTCTATTTTAACGCTTTTTTTAGTAAAAAGATGCAAATTTTATTTTCTTATTTATACCACCCCAAACCAGTACCGAAAATATTTTTTGAAACCTCTGAAGGATTCTTTGTGTTAGATATTCTGCATTGGTTTATCATAAATCCTGTTATTTTACCAATTATGCTACTTGTTAATTTCTCATCCGACAATATAATCTCATTATCAGCATGTCTTTTCAGTAAATCTTTCTTAGTTTTTACACTTTATTTTTTTGGTTAATCTATGTACTCTTATTTTCTTGTAAGTTTTTAATTTTAAACTTTGCTTAATGATGATATTAGCCCTATTTGTTTGACAAATTGAAGTCTCTTGAAATTTTTAGCAGACTATACGATATTTTCAAAATCTTTCGCCGACACATTTATTATTTTTTTATTTATTATAATTTCATACACTGTGTTTGTTTCATTACTAGGCCGTGTATTCCTACATTACCCTTTTCTTTAAACCTTTTAACTTTCCTTCAGTCCAATGTTTTCAAGCATTATTTGATTGCATAAAATGCATTCAAGAACCAAGTGTCATTAGCATCCATGCAAGGAATGACGCGGATTTTAATTTTAAAAAAACGAATCGTCTGCTCTAATACTCAAAAGAGTTAAAATTAATTGTCGTCAACATAAAAGAAATTTTTGACTAAAAGTTATGCACAAAAGCGTTTTTCGAGGAAATTTCTAACTTATTTATAGATAATATATATAATTTAAAATTATTTCCATTTCAATAATCAAGGAAATATTTTTATAACGAAATAAATTTCATATCACATTTTAAAGTTTTTTTAAAATTGCATTTAGAAACTTTATCCATCTAAGCATATATGTTTTGAATACAGAGTGTTCGTGTCAGAAATATGGACAAGACTCCCTCATGTATGTTAAGATTTCAAAAGATGTGTATTGAGCGATCTCTCAGTAATCGTGGAAGTACTTTGTTTTCAGAACGCGTTGGAATCGAATCTTACATACAATGAAGGATAGTTTTTGAGAAAGGTGATTAAACATGCATTAGGGAATGGAATTAAGAGCATATTGTTTTAATATCTGAAGAATATACATTTGTGCTTATAGCTGCTGCATGAACACTAATCCAAATACTACTGCTTCGAATCTCTGCACGTGGGGTGTGGGATGCAACTATTTGCAAACAAATTGTTGCTTTCCACACTTACCTATTGTTTCACAATCTGGCCCTTCCATCATATCGTTTCACTTGATGTTAGTGACTGTGTTTTTATGAAGGCCTCCGGTATGAAATTGTATTCTGACAAAATGGTGTGGTCTAAAAGTTTCTTAAATATATAGAAATAGCTTTTTGAATATGGTAAAAATATTAGGAATGTAACTAATTTCATTAAATCAATTATTATTAAAATATTCTAGTTAGTTTAAAATCTCGTTAAAGTGAAAGGCTTAGAAGATTTAACACTTAGCATTATGTATAGAACATTTATATTTTTAAATACCTATTAGTTTGATTTTAAACATGTGCCGTCAATTTTTCTAAAGTAATATTATTGAAAGAAGTGTGACTTAAAAGCATCCACTGTAGATTGCAGAGGCAAGACAGTTAAGTAGTGAACTCACACAAGTAGATTGCAGAGGCAAGACAGTTAAGTAGTGAACTCAAAAGATGATATGACTAAGCAGATTCGTAATGTTGCTGCTAGTTTTAAAAAAGTACTTTTAAACAACAAATAATCCTATTGTGTTATTATTCGCTTGACACAAATGATTGCTCTATATATTATTTAAATATATGATTTTTGTTTTTAGGGTCCAATCGGTCCACCTGGTAAACCTGGATTTCCAGTAAGTACTGCTTAAATATCGTTGGTAGTTCATAAAAACGCCAAAAAGATGATATAAAGTTCAATATTTCGATATTAAAACATTTTCATTTAATAATAATTTAAAATATATAAGAGTGTGATTTTTCTTTTTTGATATGAATACCAATTCTTCTCTCTCTCTCTCTAACACAAATTTATAATATTAAAAATAAATCTTAAAAATTTGATGCAGATAAACTGAGTTATTTAGACTACTTTTCCATATATGAACTTTTTCTATATTATTTAAAAAAAAAAAAAATAAAACCAAATGCAAGGTTCAATACGACTTTTTATTTTTGGTTGTATTATATAATCTGTATAGATTCTTAATTGACAATTTAATAAGGATTATTCATAAATACTTTTATGATTTCTTATTTTTCGTCGAATTATTTAATAAGCCTCAAACTTCGTTACATTATGTAAACCAACTCGTAACATAAAGATCTTTTTAGTAATATTTCAACTAAATATATGATTAAAATGAAAGCAGTTCTGAAAAAAATATTATATAAATTTTATGTATAGGATTTTTACAAATAAAAATCTTATGCTGATAAGAGGAATATTTTCACGTGTTCCTCAGCAAATTCCTCTTTCTTTTATATCATTGATGTGGGAACAATTGTTTCATTTCAATGAAAAGAAAAAAAAACTTTTAAAATATTGTCTGGATATTTTCGAATACTTAAAATAATTAATAAAATATTTTATAAAAAGTTACTTTTTCATTTTCTACATTTCTTAGAAATGAATATCCGTTTTAAAGTAGCTTTGGGGTTGCCAGCATGTATCATCGACCAGCTGCTCAACTTCGCAATTTTCTTCCAGTAATGCATTAATTCAATTTGAAGCGTTATACACATAAAAAGTTAATTATACCAGTTTATTTCATATGTATATATGCAAAATTTCCCTTAGTTTCTACGGTTTCATTCGCCTGAAGCATCAAGAAGTTAACCATTTTTTTACTCATCATATCTGAGCTATTCAAAACTTTAGGCCTATAGAGTGAGCAAATAAGTTTGAATGCAACCCATTTCTGTGAGTTAAAATTAAGCCTAATGTCAACATTAAGGGCGAAATGAATGTTCTTCTAAAAGTTGATATTAAGGATCCTCCTTACCTCTAAGGACAACTGGTTGTATTTTTCAAATTTATTTTCCATGTTAATATTGAAAATTTGGCTTTGAATATCTCTCAATGTTGTAAAAATAATTCATTTTTATTTCGCTTTGAGGTGATAAACTGAATGCAGGTCTTCCCAGTTCAAGCTTTTAATAAGGTTTACTCAATTGATATAGACTCTGTAACAAATTCTCAATAAATGTTCGTGTACTTTACTTTTAAATGCTCTATAAATATTTTTTGTACGTCAAAAATTTCTATGAATTTATCATTCAGAAGATAGAGAAACTAATTCATTATTATTTCATTATGATATTTTAAAAGGAAATTTTAGCTTTAAATTTTATTTAGAAATTCAATTGTAGAATAGCCAAACGTTAATACGATTTCACCACACAATCTGGATAGTTTATTTTCATTTGTCATAAATCTAACTCACTTTCTTTTTAAAGATTTTGCACTCCATTTGCGAGACCAATCATACAATAAATCTATCTCGTTCAGATGCTTCGAAAATGAAATTCTGCGTTCTGAATGGAAAAAGTATCGCATCGCAGTTCGTGTTCACACGAGGCAACCACATAACAAATATCGCATTCCAAGAAATAATTTTTGGCCATTTCAATAGTTTTTTTTTTGTACCATTTTACGTCATTGTTACGTCAAAGGCATAAAAGTGATTTCATTAGCACAAACGTTGTCATGAATATTACGAAGTAAAGGAAGAGATATTATGCAACAGTCCTTGTAACCAATGAGTTCGAAATTCTAAATGCTTACACACTTGCTTATGGTAATTTACGATTACAAAATTTCTTTCTTATAAACATCCTATTTCCCCAAAGACTGCATTTGAAGCACTTAGTATGGCTAAAATTAAAATTATATAGTTGACCTATCATATCAACAATTATTAAAAAAGGAAATAAATGGTTTTTAACCAATTTTACTTTTGTATCTTCATTTATTATCCATGTATATCCTGTTTATTTTTCTAAATTACAGGGTGCTATCGGAATAGATGGTCCTAAAGGTGAACCGGTAAGTATTTAAAAAATTTTTGTATAGAGAATTATGTGTAATAAACTTTTAAGAAAGAACAATGATAAATTTTAATATACTGCCTTGAAGTGATAAAAAAATATTTGAAGTACATTTCTCTAAAGATCCACATTGAAAAATAGTATGTGTGTTTCAATTTTTAAGTTACATGAACGCATTACTGAGAGATTATACAATGATACCAAAATATTATTTCTATTTACTAATGCATTATATATTTAATGAAAAAAATTTTTTCCTGTTTTTACAATAATTTAAAATATATAAAAATGATACTGTACATTGTATTTTCATTTTATGTTGTGAACAAATTTATTTCTAAATGTTCTTTTTGTATTGACGAAAAACTTTATAAAAAGAACATTTTAATGATATCCTTTCGTGATTTAAATTTTGCTTTGTGAATAGTATCACAAAGTAAAATTCTTACAGTAATAGAATTCTTATTAGAATAAGAAAAAGTATCTTTAATATTTATGTAAATATTCCGACTGCAAAATCAAGATGAAACTAAAATGCTTTTATAAATGAGTTCTGTATCTGAATTGAGGAAGTAATTTATTTTGAAATAAATGTAAACATAATTTCAAGAAAAACTGTTTCAAAACTTTGCAAGGACTTCCAGAAGCTTAATTAAAATCACTCTTCGTGTAAAATCAACAAATGTTTCCATCTTAATTTTAGTCATAAATTTAAATATATATTATCTTCCATTGTGACTCTTTCGTCACTAAAATAAGAAATTTCTACATGTATAATTTTAATTGAGAATAATCTTAATTTTAGTCATAAATTTAAATATATATTATCTTCTGTTGTGACTCTTTCGTCACTAAAGTAAGAAATTTCTACATGTATAATTTTAATGGAGAATAATCTTAATTTTAGTCATAAATTTAAATATAT
This sequence comes from Latrodectus elegans, assembly GCA_030067965.1. NCBI lineage: Eukaryota > Metazoa > Arthropoda > Arachnida > Araneae > Theridiidae > Latrodectus > Latrodectus elegans. Next base: position 1,323,881 of record CM057814.1, read on the forward strand.
ATTATCTTCTATTGTGACTCTTTCTCTCACTAAGAAATTTCTACATGTATAATTTTAATGGGTTCTTGAGGTTATTTGAAAACGAGAGGAGTTAAATAACACAATTCTTATATAATGCGTGCTTCAGTTTTATAAAACTTACTTTCAACATTTAAATAAAATTTTGTAAGTTAGCCTTGTTACAATATTTTTAATGTATTATTGAGAGAGATATTTTTTCTTCTAGGGTGAAAAGGGGGAAAAGGGAGATAAGGTAATGTCTTTCAATATGTCTATGTTAATAAATAACGATATAGCACTATTCATAACTAAATTTTTATATCCATAATGCCCAAGTTTCTTTAGTTTTACAAGAATAAAGTCATTTTTGTAGAATTAATTCAAGTTAAAATCAGCTTAGTCAACAGGTTTCATGAAATTCAATATAACGAAGAATATTTGAAATTTTTGCGTTCGTAAATCAAACAACTTTTACATTGAGATACACAGCTCAGCGTTAAGAATTTAAAAGCATATTCAACTTTAAATTATATGTATTATAAAGAGATTATTTATTCATAAAATGTGGTATAATTATTAATTTTTATAAACTAAATAGGTTTATTATTTACAATATAAATTTTTCTTGTAAATTATTTCTCTCCATGCCCTTAAAAGCTAGATTCTGATTGAACTTTGTTATTAAATAAAGTTTTGCATCATTTGGAGTGATTCTTGTAGATCATTGAAATAATTGGATGATTTAAATTGATTTAACGGCGTATTTTTCTTCTTTTATAAATTTAATTTTTAAGATTTATATAATTTCTATAATTATTGTATTCTTCTCGTTTGAAATTCATTTTTTTAAATAACTTACCCATAATTTATGTTTTGACTTATATTTACCATTCTTAATTTTTTTTTGCTCTCCTTAAAAAAATTATATTTAATTAAAGAAAAATTATTTCCATGGATTTTTTCAATATTTATTAAGTGAGGTAGCCAATTAAATTTTTGATAGGTAGTAACCTCATGTTTTATACAGTCGAAGTATTTAATATAAATACTTTTTTAACAATAGAGAGAGAATAAGAAATAGAGAAGCTATAAGAGCTATAAGAAATTGAAATGCTCTTAACAAACATATTTCTAAATTATCTTTTATTTTATATTGTTTTAATATTCAGTGAAACAATACAGAAACTTGTTCTCCATTGTCACATTGAATCGAACACATTAATTTATCTCACCATTTTTAACAAACGTTATTTTCTTCGTAAAAAAGGTAATTGACTCATGATGCCACAGTTCTTATTTTCCGAGTAATTTTTACATTTTAAAAGGGGCATATAAATGTATGCATCACACGGCTAAAGAGGGCCATTTGTTAGCACACGTCAGAAACAGACTTCCCCGGACATTTTATGGAAAGAAGGGGTTTATGGGTTAAATGGGTAGGGAGTGGTTGCCTTAATTAAATCAAGTACACTTCAATAAATGCAAACGGTCGTTACACTGGTTAGTTCCTTTCCAACCACTCGTTTTCGAAAAAAATTAATTTGGAGATGCGAAGCTAACTCCAATGTTGACCACATTTTGTAAGACTGTATTGATTCCTTTAACGTCATCTGACCTTAAATAAGTTATGGGTACAGTTAAGTTTTAATTATATACTTATGAATTGTTAAAATGCCTTTATCGATATTCCTATCGAAATTTATAATAAATGTTGCTGTTAATCAATACAGCTGTTTCTAGCGAACTAACACAAAATTTAACAATCATATAAATTATAGTTGACGAATATTATTAGTTTTGTATAAAGTGATTTTGTTTGTATTAATTAATATAATCTAGCTCAAACTGAAGGCTAACCTATGTTTCTTCATTTTAATTCCTAATTAAAAGTCACTTTAAACTATGGAATATTTGTACAATTCATTCGTTATTATTAAAGAAAACGATAACAATTTTTAAATAATGAAACAACTCTTATATAAATATAATTTGAAAAGCATCTCACAAATAATTAACATATATTCAATAAAATAATCAATACTTTACCTATCATGATATATATATATATATTACACACATACAATGGTGGACAAAATTATGGACACTTATAGAAATTTGAAATTTTTATGTTTTTGAACTTTGTAGGAAGCGTTCACAAAATGCAAATTTGTATAGATCATTTTAAAGAGAGTTTATTACTGAATACAAAACACAAAATTCAATTATTTGCAATGCAAAAAAGTTAAACAATAATAGATATACATTACATAGTGATGATTGCAGTGAGTTATCAGTACTTAGTTGAGTACCCTTTATTTTTGATTACAGCTTCACATCGACGTTTCATAGAGCTGACAAGAGTTTTAAGCTCTTCTTTCGTTATTACATGATACCAGGAAACAAATATAGCCTCAATTAGTTCCCTTTTATTTGTTGGGTGCCTCATTCGGACAAGAGTTTTCAAACGTTGCCACAAATTTTCGATAGGATTGAGGTGAAGACTGTTTCCTGGCCATGACAACAATTTAATGCTCTTTGTACGATAGCTCACTTTCGATATTTTTGGCCGTGTGGCAAGGAGCAGAATCCTGCTGAAAAATAAACAGCATTGTTAAGATAGAGATCTCTGATGAAAGGAAGAAGTTTTGGTTCTAGAATAGTGTCAATGTATTTTCTGGCATTCAGCCTTCCCATCGATGACATGAAGGCGACCAATACCATCTGCTGACATGCATGACCAAATCATAACACTAACTGGGTTCTTCACAGTTGCTTGAATGCAGTCAGGATGTAGCTCTTCTCCTATTCTACGTCTTACATATTTTCGTCCATCACTACCGAATAACGATAGCTTAGTTCCATCACTCCATATAACTTGAGACCACTGATCATCTATCCAATTAATATGTTCCTTTGCCCACTGTAGTCATTTTTTTTGTTGTTGTTGCTGAAATTTTTTTGTTGCTGAATTCTACTTCTCAGTCCAACATCTGTTAATCTTCTCCTGATTGTTCTTGAACTGACAGAAACACTAGCATCATTCAGATCACTTCTGATGGCCGCTGATGACATTTTTCTATTTTGGAGACCTTGTCTTTTTATTCTTCTGTCATTAATAAATGTGGTGCATCTTTTTTGGCCTTTTACTTCTTTGTTTTTTATTGAATTTGTCTCCAGATGTATTCATTGAACCATCCACCTGTCTTGCAATTTCAGCATAGGAAAGACCACTTTCTCGTAATATATAATATTACATCTCTTTCTAGGTGTTTAATCTGCTCTTTTATTAGATGTCATTGCTTCCTGACTAAATATTAAAAACTTTTACAGAAATTCCTACTTGTAATTGCAGTGTTTAAGAAACAGTTCCTCCTTCTACAGAACAAAGCAAAATAACTAATTGTTTCATGTGTAAACATGATGTCAGCTTCTACTGGCAGTTACTAACATTTGATTAGTTCTCAGAACAAAAACCGTGATTGGCCAGGAAAGCTAGACATTACAAACAACTTCATAACTGTGTATTTAATTTATATTAAAATACAAATAACTTTTTTGTATTAAAAAATAATTGAATTTTGTGTTTTGTATTGAATTCAGCAATAAATTCTCTTTAAAATGATATATACAAGTTTGCATTTTGCGATACGTGACATTTTCTATAAGTATACAAAGTTCAAAAACATAAAATTTTCCAAAACTCCAATTTTGGACAGCACTGTATATATAACTTCATATTTATTTAGAAACTCCGTGAATTTTCAAATGATTACAATCAAATTTCGTTCGAACACTAACAGAGTTTAACTATCCCAGCTGGATATACACACATTTTAATATAATTTTTTCATCTATTTGAATAAAGAAATAACTGAAAAAGAGATACAGTTGAAAACCTGAGTTTTGTAGCATTCTTCATGTTCTAAAAATAACACTACTTGGTTAAAGTTTGATTTAAAGATTGTAAGACTAAAAATTATCTCTTAGTGTAATATATCAGTAAATAAATAAAATAAATGTTAAACATAAACAAGAATTGTTTTTAGTGAGTAAATTGTTCTTTAAAAAGACATTGATTTCTTTTTATGAAGTAATAATATGAATTATGTTAACAACATTTATGTAATGTAAAACACATATCGATAAGAGAATGGGTTTTACATCAATTGTTTATCATGTCAATTGTTTATCGCTTATGTTCTTAATTTCGGATCCATTAATGTACACTGGTGTGCAAAACTTAAGCAACAAGTGCGTTTTTTGTCATAACTCTACAAGAAATCATCCGATTGACATGAAATTTGAATATGATGTACATTATTCTGTACTTAAACGATGGTAAAAGAATATTGGCTCAGAAATGAATAAAAAGCTTAAAGTAGGGTATGGAACAAAAAAGGCTTTATTTGACATATAGTGGCGTTACACATGATTGCCTGAAGAAGCGTAAGTACAACTGGCAGATGTTGCCTAGTATGGGATGTGCCCTCCCCTTATTGTAATTGTTGCTTTGCATCGTCTCTCCATGCTAAGCACCAGATTATCCAGGAGTTCTTGGGGTAAACGTCTCCATTCCTCCTTTAACGCTTCTTTCAGCTGATGGGTGTTACCAGGAGGATACTGTCGTGTCGCAAGACGTCTCCCTAATGATTCCCACACATGATCTATGGGATTTAGATCTGGGGAGTAAGCTGGCCAGTCCATTCGTGTGGTATCTTCACTTTCCAATAGCTCTTGAACATTAGCAGAACGGTGTGGACGGGCAATGTCATCCATAAATATGAAGTCTGGTCCAATGGCCCCTCCGAACAGACGCACATGGGGTAGGATTACCTCATTGCAGTAGCGGTCTCCAGTTACAGAACCTCGATCGAAGATCTGAAGCTCAGTCCGCCTGTTCTACATAATGCCACCCTAGACGAGAACTCCAGGACCACCGTAACGATCTCTTTCGGTGATGTTATTATGATGAAATCGAGCTCCAACCTCCCTCCAGATCAACTGACGTCGAGAATCGCTTGTAGCAGTAAAACGACTCTCATCTGTGAAGAGGTCGCGACTCCATTGATGAGGTGTTCAGGTTTCGTGTTCTCTGCACCACTCTAAACGGTGCCGCCGATGGCAAACTTTTAAAGGTATGCAGCGTTCAGGACGTCTAGCAAATTAACCACCTTTGTGGAGGCGTCTGGACACTGTAAATCTTGATACTTGTCGTCCTATGGCTGTGCACAGTTGCTGAGATATGACGCTCGCTGACTAAAAACGGTTTCTTTTCGCCTGGAGGACAATGTAACGGTCAACTTTTGGTGTTGTTTTCCTTGAACGGCCACCACCAACCTTCCGAACAGCTGTACCAGTAGTTTTAAAGGCATTCCAAGCACGAGAAACAACACTTTTGTTGATCCCGAACTCTTCGGCGACACTGGTCACATTACGCCCTTCCTCAAGTTTCCCAATCATTCTTCCTCGAGTAAAGTCGTCTAAATGATTTCTTGAAGACATTTTCCACAAAACAAACCACTTGCACTTACAGCGAATGTCTTTAACCACGGTGCTCTTCATCCTTTTATCACAGTTTTGACTTGCGCGCGCCGACCCACAAGGTTTACGTACACTTACATCACCTATGGCGTTTTATTTCGAAAATTTGCATGCAAATAATCTTTCTATTGAATTACGTGCATATTATATTGCAATTTCATGGCTATCTTATACTTTGTTGGGGAGCTGTGGCCGAAAAACCACTTGTTGCTTAAGTTTTGCACACCAGTGTATAAAACAGTTTTAAGCAAGTAGTTCATCAAGGTACTGAGAAGGGTTTCATTGAATAATTGCCTTTCCATGTATCCTAGAAAATTACTGAAGTTCCCTCTAATAACTCTTGTTGTTTCAAAATATTAGAAAAAACTTCATGCTGAATCCATTGAGCTAACATTCACTTATACTTGTGTAAACATTTATCTAGAATAAAGTCTACATAGTTTTATAAATTCGGAGTTTTGTTACCATACAATGAGTCAACCTATTACCAGAGTATTTGATATGTCCTTATGTGAATGCAAAGTTTTATCATTAATGCCTTTATTATGAATCTGTATAGTTTAATTTTTCAAAATACATTTTTGATATTTTTTAAGAAATTTATTATTAATTTTTAATGTATATACAATCATATTTAACATGCTGACATACGTGTTAAAACTTATTTACTATAATTTTATGAAATAATAAAATGAAAAATGCTTCAACGTCCTTTCCCTTGATTAATAAAATAAAAAACAAACAAATTTATTTCAAATATATTTCGAATAAATATAAAAGCCAGCAATGAATCCTTATATCAGACTCTTTATGAATGCAGAAATTTAAGTTTCCTCCGCATTTCTTAATAAAAAATATACAATAATCCTGAATTTACAATCATCGCATAAAATGACAAAAGATTAATCTTTGCGGATTGGAAATAATTTGATTAATTATATAAAAGAAGAATTTTATATTTTTAAATAATCTTATAAATTTCAAACTACTTCCAACGTTTCGTTTATTTTTAATTTACTTTTCTTGTATGCTTTTAAAATGTAAATTAATTTTCTTTTTAGGGGGAAAGTGGCTTTGACTTATTCACTACAACAAAGGTAAGATACTTAATTCTTTCGAAAACAAATTCTACTTATCACTCTCTTTTAACAAGATAACCTTAAAAAATAATCCTGAAGATTTCATTTCAAAGTTAGAAATGAATTCCTTGTTTTGTTTTTTTTTCCACAAAAAATAAACATTCCGAGAATTTGCATATCTAATTATACGCGTTTTTAGAATAATCTTTATTATGAATAATTCGAATAATAAAGGACATGTTCAATTGTTTTACTGATATGAATCAAAATTCTTCTTTTTTCTCGTTTTATAGTGTTGTTAAAAATGTTGAGTTTTTGAAAAAAGTTTAATTTATATATCAAAAATTATTTCATCAGTAAAAATTTCATTTTTGTATTTGCATATCTTTATAATTTTTTAAGCATAACTTTGATTTAAATAGGAATCCGGTTAAAAATATTGAAACATCTGTGAGCAAATAAATGTTTAATGTTTTAATTATTGTATTAAAAATATTAGTTATCTATACAAATGAATTTAATTTCCTAGTTTTGTTAAATAAAAAAAAACTTTTCACTTTCAATGTAATCTGTTAAATTTGAGGAATATCTAAAAATAATATACATAAAAATACCCATTCTTCATTTTTTGAATTCTGCACACTCATCTGAAAGAACTCATTTTTAATAAAATGGATCAATATAACGCGTTTTGTATACTGTATTTCCGACATAATTGCAAAAATCAAATATGTGTTCTTTGAATTTAACTTGTTTTTAAAATTAAAGTTTATTATTGGTGAACAATTTTCAGTAATACTATAATATTATTTTTAAATTTGTACTTAATCAATGCTTAAGTTATATAACGTTATTAGTTTTCTCAAAAAAGGTACCTATTATGTAACACAGCATTAAAAAACTTAATTTATGTTAACAGAATTGGGCTTTATATTTTTATGTGACTAATTTAAGTTCTCCACAGGTTTTGGATGTAATATATATTTAAATGTCAATAAAAGAATTAGTTGTAAAAAGTACATTAAGCACACTTAAATTTCATTAATTTTTGGAAATAAATATCATATCTATAACAATATTATTTATTACACACACTCTTAAGCATCAACAATTGAAATAATATAAAGATGACTAAAAATAAAAATCTGATTTCGTCAGATCTAGTTACCACATTTTCGTTAAAAAAAATTGAAAAAAGTGACCGATTCATCCCTCGAATAATAAAACCTTCCTTAAATCTGTCAAAATGCTCATGAATGGAAGAAGCTCTCAAATGAAGTGGTTAGTATGTAGTTTTTACCCTCTTAAAGGAATGCATTGATTATTCATGCTGTTGCCATTTCCAGGGTGGAAAAAGATCCATAACAAGGCTTCACGGCGGAACCATCGGCTACGCTGAAGTTATAGCTATTAAGGTCAGTTGTGCTTCCAACGATGACTAACCCCTTCATTAGCATTGAATCTTTCTCTCTCCACTCCACATCACTCCCTTCCCATAACTGCACCTCCCTATCCTTCCCTCACGCACGTTCGATCAACCATTTACTTACGTCGCCACGAATCAGTCTATGGATTTATGTTCTGTTGTGTGCACTCGCTGCAAAATGTTTCCTTTTGTTTTAATGTTAGAATAATGTCTTTCAAGAAGGACATCATTTTTTTATTCGTTTCCATATTCTTTGTATTAAAATATTTAGAATCCCATCCCACTTTAAAGGGTATCTTTCTGTCCCAAATTTTGAATCTCCTCGGCGTATTGATAAATAAAATAAATTGTTGCAAAATACGGTGTTTATACAAATCGTAAGTTTTTTCATTAACCAAAAGCATTTTCGTACACCATGGCCAGTAGTATTTTTATAGGAAATCAAACTAAAAAGTGACTCAAGTAATATAATAATCAACTGTGTTTTAAAATCGAAATCATTAAACAATGATCTGAAATTAAATTTTTATGGTGGCCCCTATCTTATTATTTAAATGCTCAATATTAACATTCAATCTTAAAGGATGATTAAAGATAAATTAAAAATCTCTCATATATTATAATATTAATAAATTTCCTCAAAAAATATAACTAAATAAGAGATTTGTGAGAATAGTTTGAATGTGAGAAATAGCGAAGATACTGAGATGTAGTTGACGCAAGGTTAATATAACTTGTTATGAAATATTTGTCCTCGATAAAACTTTGTTCTAGATAAACGCTTGCTTGTTTGTGAGATCGATATACAGCAGTATTCGCAATCAAAGTAATTCTTCTGCATATATTCGAAGATGTTTAAATGAATCTTGGGTAAATATTACAATTTTTTAAAGAAAGTTATTTAAGCATTTTTAGGTTATATTTTTAAATTTATTCGAATTTAATACTAACATACAAATGTAATCATGTATCTGATACTTGTAAAAGAATGTTGAATTAATATTTACCTAAAATTATATTTTTAAATTTCTTCTTAAAATTACAATTTTTTTAAAATACATTACAAGAATAAGCTTATAAATATTTAAAAACTTTAATGGATTATAAACGGTTTTCAAGCGGCTATTCAATTGTCTACCTGATTTGTATATTTCAGTGAGAATATTAAGAGAAAATAAGGAATAAATGCATTTAAATTGTAAATTTTACTTAAATCTATTACTGAAAAGTGACACCTCATTATTAATAGCTCATAAGAATATTTCTCTGGTTCAGAAAATCATGTTCGCATATATTATAAAATTAAAATTTTTAAATATATAAAAGCTGTATTCTAAAAAAATTTCCAACGTAACAGTAAAATTTAACATGTGTTGACCAAGTATCAAATGATTAAATTTATAGACTTCTGTGAAGTGTGGTTTCTGCCAAAATCAGCAGCCAGAGTAGCCGCCATTGTTGGAGATCACCGTATTGATTCAGAAAGACTTTGGATAAGTTCTTGGTGTACAGCTGACCATGCAGCTTCCGCACGTTGCCAAAGTTGATCTGTTTTGGCAGCTGGGGATGTAATCTGGGCCAATCATTGGGCAACCACAGACCACATGTTTTCTCTCAGTGAAAGATCCGAAGAGCGTGACGGCCAGGAATGCAATTTATTCTGGAGATTGACGAAGAACCCTTGGACAATGCATGCCACGTGTGGTCGAGCATTATCGCGTTGAAATATGGATGTGGGCACACCTCAGAGATGTATCACTGGCTTTTAAAGTATCGGCAATGTGTACTAGAGGAGTGCGAAAGATATATCCACAATACCACGCTATACCATATACCCGGTAGAGGATCAGTGTAGCGGTGCAAAACGCAGCTGTTTAGTATCTTCTCACCACGATGTCTCCAGACCAATGCGACCATCGTGGTGCTGCAGACAGAACCGTGACTCGTCTGTAAAGACAATGTAATTCCATTCTGCCATCCACATCCTTTCATCGTACCATTGGCGACGGAGACGCCTGTGGTTCTGCGTCAAGAGTAGACGAAGCACTGGACGTCTTGCGGACAGATCACTCTGATGTAAACGGCGTCGAATAGTACGCTGTATGATGCGTTACAGAGTGAATGTGCTATGGTTCGTGATGTGGCTGAGCGATCCATCACTGTCATGCGCACAATATTCATGTCATAACGTGAAATGGTGCACTGAGGTGGATGCAATGGTGTACGTCAGTGCTTCATACCCTTCTGTATCCAATGAGTACATATCCTCATTACAGTTGCTTAGTTCGTCCAGCAAGACTACGGATTTCTCTGAAAGATAATCTATAATCTCGTAAGGCCACTATCCTTCCTCTGTCGAACTCGGATACTTGATCAAAAATGATCATTGTTTTCTACAAAACATATAATTGGTGTTTTTTTAATCCACAAGGAAAGCACAATTGCCGAACTTGAAATCGTCGAAATCTCCAAGCCTTAAATAGCGCTTTGAAGTGGCAGCCTGAAAATCTAATCACCTCCGCTAATGCATGTTACAGGCTTCTTTGAGGATATCGCACTTACGATGGCCGGCAATGTGTGTACATATATAATATTTTCAGTTGTAAGAGTCTTCAATGAAAGAGCTTCATGATACTGTTGCGTGTGTGTATGATTGAAATGCATATATACGTGTGTATATAACTGAAATTAAAATATCATGAAACAGCCAAAGTTTTAAATGAATGAGTCTCTTTTTAATAAATATTATTTAAGTTTCTAAAAAATATGCGAAAAAATTTAATGCTTCGTTTTATTATTGCTACATATAAAAAATGTACTTAAGACCTTAATGCTAAAATTATATATGTAAGTACAAAAAGAAAGTGCCATTATAATTCGATTCTGGGAACAATAGTTTTTATTCATAATATCTGAGTATTCTTGAAAGACATTACAGTTCATTTATTTATTTATTTTTGTTCTCGCGTGATTTATTATTTGTTGCATTTATTATTTGCACTTTTTATCCATTGCACATATCTTTGTCTGCTCCTTTTCATTTTCTCATGTCTAGGGATTAGCTAGCGTAGGTGTTACAGTTTCACCAGGTGATTTGTTACTTTTAAAAGTAAGTATTTATAATTTTAATGATTGTTTCGCTTTTATGAGTCGTTTTGTTGAGAAATTTATTAAGATTAAAAAATTTTGTTATAGTAGGAAATCCTAAAATAATTTACGGCAATATAATTTCTGATGCCTCTTAAATAATAGTATTTTTTAACTATTTTAAAACAAAATCATAAGTAAAACTTGTTTTCTAAATTTTTGAAAATTTTTTGTATATTAAAGATTGTTATCTTAATGTATAAATGCAGTGAATATCTTAAATAAATCATAAAAACATGCTGTATGAAATGATGAATGGGTCGAGTCTTATTTTACACAAAGAAGTAAATAAACGTCCATAAAATGCATAAACTATTCTTTATATTATGTAGTCAAAGGATATCTTTTAAAAATTATTTCTTTGTTATTTCGCAGAATTTCATTAAATATGCTTTTATTATGTTTGTATTTAATCTTCTAGCAATGTATCTCATTTCATTTAACTTTATTCTTCTTTCGCCCAATTCATCGAATTTCTTTTAAGCAAGAACTTTTCTGTTAAAAATATCGATTTTTGTCCTTACTTTGTTCATTTGAAGGGGGAGCCTGGAAGTCCGGGCCCGCCCGGCCCAGCTGGACCTCCCGGACCTACTGGATTGCCTGGTTTTGATGGAAGAGTCGGACTACCCGGCGAGCCGGTAATTGACTTAAAAAGAATTTTAATTTTTATTGTTTAATTTTTGTCCGCTTTTGTATATTATTTTTTCGCTATTGTATAAGATATCTTTTTTTCTCCTTTTTTAACATATAAAATCTCAACAATCTAAAATGGATTGGAAAAACTTCCATTTGGATTTAATTTTAAGTTTTCTTAGTTTAATTCTCAGTTTTCGTGATCTTTATAGCGCGATGTATATGGTTATTAAAGGTATTTAAACTAAATTCAATGTCATTTCTTTAAAAAAAATACTTCTTTTGTGAGTTACAATAGTTTTTGAATTGGGAACTATGAAAAGCGATAAATCATAATCCGTCTTCTTTAGAAACAAAGATTGCTAAAAAGTTTTAGCTACATCTTTTCTCCATAGGTCGCCAAACATACCGGAAACAGTCGCATAAATGCAGAAAATGTTTCATGTCATTTTCTGAAGAAGGGTTTGCTTCATGCAACCTTTAAATAAAAGAAAATTCTCTTTTGAATAATAATTAGTAAATTACATTGAAATAAGTAGTAAAAGTACATAGTCGTAAAATATGTTTAAGAACATGAAGAAGAATCAAATTAATGAAATGTAAAAATGACATAGAATTTTTATAATATTTATAGTGGGTCTTCATGCAAATTTTCTTGAGTAAGTCAAACAATAAAACATTCAGAAATTTATTAATTTCATTGAGTATGATTCATTTTGCTTGTTATTTATTGGGGTAGTATTAATGTATCACATTAGCCTCAAGAGTCCAAGAAAACTTGATGAAATTAATTTGAGCAAAATATTTGCTCCTTATTTAAGATAGTAAGTAATAAATTTTTTACAATGAAATAAAAAGTATTTAATATTTTTATTTTTATATCAGATAAAAATAATGCTTTTTCTATAAAAAATATAAATCTATTTTTTAAAGTAAAAAATTCTATTACATTACTTTATAATGGGGGAGACAAAATATTTTCTTTATCTATATCTATAATGTTATTACAACGCTTTATACATCTGTAACATACCATAAAACGAACTACTCAATTGTTCTGCTCTTTCAGATAGAAAATGCGAAGCACTTAAAACACTTTAATGCACGAAAATTTGAATTTACTTATACACACTCTACCATTATTTATTCTTTTCAAATATAAAAATGGAATTTGTTAAAGGCTGTGTCTTTATTATATAAATATTAAAAAATGACAGATGTATTATGACTCACAGCAAACATTGGATTTTTCAGGGTCCTCCTGGAGAACCGGGAGCATCAGGTTCATCGGGCCCCGTGGTGAGTCCTTCAAAATTCTTATAAGTGCAGAAGACAAACGAATGCTTTCATTTTTAGTCAATGTAAAGTGAATGACAAGCTGTAACTTATCCTTCAAGATTCATTTTTACGTTATTCTTATAATGCAGAAGACAAACGAATGCTTTCATTTTAGTCAATGTAAAGTGAATGACCAACTGTAACTTATCCTTCAAAAATCATTTTTACGTTATTCTTATAAGTGCAGAAGACAAACGAATGCTTTCATTTTTAGTCAATGTAATGTGAATGACCAGCTGTAACTAAACTAACTTTTTATTAAATATCCCTATCTACAAAGTATGTCAGTTTTAGAAAACAAGCATAATTCGGTAGGGAATTACGTAGATAAAAGGAAGCTTAAATAGAAACAAAATTTCCAATTATATTTATTTAAATTCTCAATAATTATCAGAGTCTAAAAATTTCGTTAATCAATTGTACTTATTTAAGATATTATAACAAAATTTTAAGTTTCTTCACTATCTTTAATTTTTCTTTTTCTTGCTTATAATATTTTTATCTTTCTAAATTCCATATGGCACATTATTTTATAATTTTTTGGTTAAACTTCCTTTACCTACAGTTTTTTATCTAAACATTTTAATAAGATACTTTAACCCAAATTTCGCAATGAATATATTTTTTTATCAAGTCATTTACTTAAAAGAGTAATTACTTGAATTATATCAAATTTTAAAAATATTTTGGACCTTGTATTTCGCAATTTTTTAATATGAGATTCAATTAAATATAGTATTTTTATGCTAGTATTTATTTTACTTTTATTTTTTATAGGGTCCAATGGGTAAAGACGGATTGCCTGGACCAAAGGTTAGAAAGCTAATTTTTATGGATATTTTATTTAAAAATCAAGGCAGTGTTGAATTCTTCGCTAAGATTTTAATATGGAGGAAATGAAATTTTATTTTATAATTATAATCTTTATTTTATGATAAAAAATATCTTTTGGTTTATAAAAGGAATTGGTATGTTTTCCAAATTATATTAAAATATTTTTTTTATCAATATAATAGTTGGGTATTAAAAAGATATAAGAATCTATGTTTTGTCATTAAATTAACTTTTTTCTCTTTATATTCAATAGAATTATATTTGAAATACGGAGTTTTTTATATGAAAATCAAAATAGTAACTAAAATTGTTATTAAAATTTATCAAATTTATTTTTTTGTCAATAAAAATGCATCTAAAACTCAATTTTTAAAAAATGGATAGTGTGCGTCTTCTTTACTTTTTTTTAAATATTTTCACATATTATTAAAATAATCCGCTCCCTTAGCTACACGTCGTCAATTGGCAAAACTCAATTTTTGATCGATCCTTGCTTATTTTTTATTGGTTGAAAAATTAAAAAGAATATTTCCCTTATGTGATGGGGCGGTATTGTTCTAGGGTGAAAAGGGGGATCGTGGCTACATGGGTTCCCCAGGACTTCCCGGTAGGCAAGGGGATCCCGGATTACCTGGCACTCCTGGTCTGAGGGGTGTTAAAGTGAGATTATGTCTTTCTTCATGTCTTTATTTTATTTATTTCCTTTGTTATTCTTTTGTGTATAATTACTGTGTTATGAAACAAACTTTCATCCTACTCTATTTCATGTAAATCTTTTTTGTTTCGATTCTTGTATTGTCTTCCTTTTTGGGAGATTGTTTGTATTTCTCTGTTCACCAGTTTGTTTGTATGCCTTCCCATTCTTTATTCGTCTTCATGAATATTCTACTTTATTACCTGCTTTGAGCTTCTGAAATTATATATATTAAACTTTTGAAACGAATTATATTTTTAACTGTAATGAATTTAATACATGTTTGTTACAGTAAACATTGTTCCAATATTAATTTAAATAAAATATAATTACATTTGTGCACACTTGACAAAAGTAATAAATAATTTTTATGATATTCCCTTCACATGACCAATCGTCCTCAATTGATAGATGACCAATCGTCATCCAGTTTAAAATAAGGAAGGAGCTCCTAGTAATACGCTCAAGTTCCATTTCCTATTTTAAACTAAAAGAAATCTCAAGACAGAAACTTCATTAAAACCTTTTGCAAAGAGCGAATTCCTTACTTTCCATTGCGTTAAAAACAAATATTTTGTTCTTGATGTAACGATTTTTCCTCTAGCCAGACTTTCTGTGCATTTGCTTTCTATTTGCGAATAGCATACAATTTGAAAACAAACGTGGAATTTCCTTCAGTGTTAATTCATACAAATTTAAAAATGCAAATAAGAGATAAAATATTTTTTTAAAGCTCCACCACTGAAATGTAAAATGTCATGAGAAATAAATGCTTCCAAAAAATGTAATGCTAAATTTTGTTATTGCAATTCAGAAAGTTTTCCAGTTGTAAAGGAGTCCAACTATGCAGTTAGCTTGAGAACTAATTATCTTAAAAAGCTTTATTTAGTATTCTAAATATGAATTTTTAATATTCATTAAAAAATTACTTGAAAGAATTTGCTGAAAACTAATTTTATGTAATACTTCCTTAAAAACAAAATTTATAATTAATTCATAAACTTCATATTTTTATTTTAAGATAAAATAAAGTAGGCCTTACATCCCAAAATTTGAATATTAAAGGATCATTACTTCTAAACAGAAAATCTTTTATATCAGTGTACTAATACAGTAAATTTTATTTTTATTTGTTACTTAATTAGCTTAACTTTAATTTAAAAAAACTCATAGATATAAAAATGAAAACGACAAGTACTAATCAGACTATTCTACAAGATTAAAGAATAATAATATGTTAAGAAATTTTGCAAATGAATCAGGCAGAATATATACAAATAAATATCACAAAGTGCATTGATTTCATTGTAGAAACGCGTCACCTGAAATGTCGACTTTCTGAACTTTTTCGTTGTGTAGAAAATATAACCTTTAATTTATATATGATTATCAAAGTAATGGAAACACTTATGAAAAAAGTGGTATTTTTAAAGACAATTCTTAAACTTTATATTATAATAATAACTTACCCGTTTTTTTATGAATAGATATGCCTGTACTTGAAAGCTATTTATGCTATCTCGAATTTTTTTTTTTTTTCTTTTTCGAAAGCGTAAAAGGACATTTTCAAAGAAGCAGCCCATTTAAATGACAGAATATACCGAAAGGTAGATGGAAAAAGACCAAAGGATATTGATTGGATGTCAAGAAATCGAGCAATAAAAGCTCATCAGCATTTGGAAACACTTTCTTAAAGAGGGGCTCTGAAGTGTTGTCTCATAGCAGCCCATTTAAATGACAGAATATACAGACAGGTAGACGGAAAAAGGTCAAAGGATATTGATTGGATGTCAAGAAATCGAGCAGTAAAAGCTCCATCAGCATTTGGAAACACTTTCTGAAAGAGGGGCTCTGAAGTTGTGTCGCGCCCAGAAGGGTCGCAATGAAAGAGTGTTTGCCTCGCTCTTCCCGAGCACCGGATGGGTACACCGGACTATGTGTGAAGGTGGGTGAATAAGCAACGGGGCTGAACCCTTCGCAACCTGAAAGAAAGAATTACTGGAGTGAAATTCTAGCTTATCCCCTATGAAGGAATCATTTTTCTCCAGGCGATGGAATTTTCAAGGATGATAAAATATGCAGCAAAACAATCACTGTTTGATGAGGCTGCCTTGGCCTGCATAGTAGTCCGACCTCAATATAATGGAATTATTTTGGAGTACTCAATACGGAATCTCTACGCTCCACCGACATCTCTCCCAAAGCTTTCACAAGATCTACTTAGAAATAATGATTCTTTTCTTCAAACTATTGTATGCATCGATTCTCAGGCTAAACCAAGTTAACAATGGCATCATATACCTTACTAATAAGGGGTTCTTTATTCATCATTATTTTGATAACTACAGTTTTGATATTTCTCTTTTGAACTAATAACTTTCTTCCAACGTTATCTAATCAATCAATGCTCTTCAAATCAGAAAATGTTTGTCAGTATAAATATAATTAGTATTATAAATACAAATGTGGGTGATAAAAGTTCCTAAATATTTATTGGAACAGAAAATGCAGCTAGAAAATTTTTTTTTGAATCAAATATTATTTGAGGAGGTAAATAAAAAATAAATTTCCTCAATAAAACTGTAATATATGATTATAAATATGCAGTTTAAGTTGTTATTAAAGTATGTAAATAAAAAATTCTAAATAATTACTCTCAACTAATGACCATTTTAAGGTAAGAAATTTTTTTTAAGCCGTAATTAAAATTGGAATAAATGTAAGGTCAAAATTCTCTCTCTTTTCATTTCATTTGAAATAACCATAAAATTTCCTTATTAAGATTTTCTTTATTTACGTGAAAGAAATACATTATAAATTAATATTTTGATTGGAAATGTATTAAGAAATCTCTCAAGAACCAAGCATAATATTTTCATGTTTGAGATATATTTATATCATCTAGTCTTACATTTAAGAGAGTTTATTTAATAAAATAAATAGTAAAATTGATGAACATATTTATTAAAGTTGAATAAACGATATACATAATACACTGTTATACACATTTTAACGAATTTTTCAAAATACCATTTATGCCTTCGTAGGCATTAAATTGATGTTACATTCATTTAATCATATTTTGTTTTCTTGATTCTTTTCTTATTGACGTTAAAGAATTTCAAACCGGTGAATTTTTAATAAAAAATGTAAACTAAAGGAAAAAAGCATTTTAACATAATTTCTTAATATTCCAACCATGGCATGAATCTCATGCCTTTCTCATAAATTTAGTATTTGATGTCTTGTCAAGTTGACAGAGCTAGTCATCCGGCCGCAGAACAGTTAAAAATACCTTCATTATCGAGTCGCGAGAACCCGAGTGGAAGAAATTTATGAGGTACTTCCTTTTCACTAGGTCGTCACATCATTAAAAAGTGCCGTCTATTCAGCAGCCACCTGTGTGATAATTCCAATAACAAGTACTTCTTTGAAATTTATTCGTAGTGTAAAATTAATTAATCATCTAATTGACTTTTTGATTTCTCAAAGGCTTCATATATATACAGAGAGTATTCTTCTGGATTTATTACTGGCAAAAAAACGAATATATTGCCACTAATAAATCCGTCCTCGCTCTTTTTCTCCATGTAAAAAGTTCGTTCTTAACAAATCAGAGACGTGTCAAAATTTCTTATTATTACGGAAAGGACATTATTATTTTTTTTTTTTAGCAAATTGATCATTTTATTAATTAATTATTAAACGAATGAAATTCTTTAAGTTATGAGCCAGGACAGAAAAGTGCAAATCTTTTTAGTAGCAGCAGAAACATTTTGAGTTCGAAACATGACTAGAAAAATGCATTTTATCTACATGTGCTTAATTGACTGGGTATGTTATAAAAATTCAATAATTTCATTTATGCATGATTGTAAATTTATGCATTTGGTTGTACATTATTTTACATGCAATAGGATGTAGAAAATATGTTGGCGTCAAAGTACACGGCTGTATTTGAGCAAACTGAAAAATTTTCGGAAACCTAACCGACACATTGTGAATGAATTTGCATTAGTATATATTGAAACAAAATAAGATAAATGGGACGAGTATATACACACTTTATTTAAACTCTCAAAAATAATTACATTCAAAATTGTTCGCAAAAACACCACCGAATGCTATTTTCTTGACACGAATACAAATAAGGTCATTATAAATTTTTATATGGTCAAAAAAAAAAATAGTTTAATATTTTTGATAGGAGAATCATTGGTAGGAATTTTTAGAGAATATTTCTTAATTCCATTCTTCACTTTTTTCTACCAGCATACTCCGTTTTACAGTTTTGACAAATATACCTTTATAACAGACCAGCAAATCATGATGTGCATTCAAGCCCAATTATTGCTTCAGTTCTATTCTATGGTATCAATTTGATTATTGGTTTTGGTATAGAGAGTGAGAAACAATTGATTTCGGTTCCAATTTATGAAATGAAAATTTTCATTTCTTGGAAGGAATGAAATGTGCTATCTATTTTTAGTTATTCAATTTTTAATAATTTACATTAAAGTGAACTTTTAGGAAAAATAATTAAAATAACTGCAATCAAATTATATATCGTTCATGTTATGAAATGATTCCTTTATCTCATGAAATGGGGACTAGGACTTTAATTAAAGGACAGTTTTTTGTTCTGTTTTAAATAAAATGTAATTTTTATAACATAAGCTCAGCTTTTTATGTTGTGTGGTGTGTTTCAAAAAAGTATCTTATATACTCTCCATTGATAATTTAAGAGATGCTAAATCTTTAAAGGCTATAAATTAATTTTTCACCTTACATTTCACAGCTTTTAAGAATTTCAATAGTTTTATAAGTAATTTTTTATCCATAAAAAATAAATTGTATAAAGATGGTATAAAAGAAATCGAAAAATCTTTCTTCAAAGGTTTATTTGTAAAAAAAACTATTTTAGTATATAATTAATAAATACAATTTTATGAAACTGCTAATAAAACCGAACGCGAGTGACATATTTGGTAAATACGTTGTTGCTCTTGTATATCTACAGTGTTTAGCAACGCTGCATCATATCTATAAAATTTGCCACTCTAAGAAAATCTGACACTAAAATTGGGCAATTCTGGGAATAGCCAGCCAATCCAGAATGTGGTCAGGAGTGACCTGATGGTCAGTACACTTCAAACTGGCTAGTAAAATCATTTTACCATTAAAACAGGACATAGATCTCTAGTGTAAACTGATGAGCACGGTGATGGCCGCCTACAACACTTGAGTTAGAACGCCTGGCTCTTTCCCCGGTACCAATGGTGAACAGGTGTTATTGTTCAAATAGCATTATAACAGTTTTTTTAGCTCTCGAGAATAGCTATAAATGAGTGCCTTAATTATATCTAACGGCCAACACCAGTTATCCTAACTATCTGTTGTTGTCAACAAACGGCGAATGGAGCCAATGGCACTTCTGGAAACTAAGCAACAGCCTGCATTTCTCTTAATTATTTTTGTTGCACGTTCTTGATAGAAGATATAAATGCCACTTCCGTTTGTATATACTACTTCCAAAAACTAAACAACAGCCTGGATTTCTCCTTATTTTTGTTGTACGTTCTTGGTAGAAAATATAAAGCCCACTTCCGGCGCAGTCATCTTCAACTTCCATCCGTATATTTTATGAAAGAATCTTCAGGGCTGTTGTCAAGGATAAGTTATTTTTTTTAAATGGTGACAAAATGTATTATTTTTGACAAAACATAAATTAATGACTAATTATTTATACTGATTTTTTATGTATTGGCATTCATTAATGATTATTTGTGAAACTCGCGGACTTCTTCTCTGAAGTGCTGGATTTGTAGAAAGATAAAATTTAATTCTTTTTAAAAAATTTTATAAAAAATTTTTATCGCGAAATTTGTTTATTGATTAATAAGAGGTTTCTGCTCACGAGTTATAAAATGTATGTAAATATTTAAACATAATTTCTAAATATTTGTATCGATTTTCATAATATTCTGCATTTTATTTTGAACAATTATAATATTCAGAAAATTTCCAAATATTTCGGATTGATGGTATTTCTAAATTAGTCGTTTATTCAAAGAATACAAGAAAAATAATTTTCATTAATTTCTTCCGTCTATCACTGAGATAAACGAAATAAAATTTTTATTAAAATTCAAGTTACTTCACAGAGAGATTAGTTAATCAAATTAAATTGTCAAATATGAAGTAAAATATGTATTTAGAAGCTAAATGCGCATTTTTGCGAATATTGGAGGCATTTAGTCTATATAATTTCAGAAGCTTTTTTTAATATTTAAAGAGTTGTTTTTAAACGAAATGCTGCTCCTTATTTATTGAGATTTTTCTTCACTTAAAATTTAAAATTATAGGGAAATCCTGGAAAAAATGGATCAGATGGTGCTCCAGGGCCTGCAGTAAGTTATCCAGAATTTTTTTCTCTTAACCAACTATGTTGTTCCGTTTTGTTTGGATTAATTTTCTTAACTAGTCTTAATTCTTTCCTTCATTTTTTTCAAACTTATAATTTCACTTTTCATGTAATGAAATATTTTGGTATTTATTTTCCGTGTTATACTACTTTGTTTCTTCCGTTCCCAAATCAATTTTTAACTCGCTATTTTTATGGTTTAGTTCTGTTCTCATATATTTTATATTTTAATTTTTCTTTCTGTTCAGATACTTTAAAATTTTACATCTGATATTCTTTAATTTTTTTTCTTTATATTTCATAGTGGGTTTACATTATTTGTGTTCACACATTTATACTATATAAAGCGAGGTACAACAAAGTCTCATGGAGATTGTGGTGACACATTATTTGTACATCAGAGTGAAATGGATAATTGTTCGTTTCAGGGTGAAAAGGGCGAAAAGGGAGAGAGAGGCTTAACTACAACATTAGACGGAAATGCTTTCCCCACGGGATTTATTGAAGGCCCCCCTGGACCACCAGGTCCCCCTGGACCTGCTGGGCCACCAGGACGGAAGGTATGGAAACAATTTCCTTTTCTTTCCCGGCGATTCTCTAATTCTTTTCAAAGGAAATTAACAAAACTTTTCGTATAAATTTAATGAAGCTTTTTTCAGCCTCTTTTCAATAATTCTATTTTCGTTTTAATAAGAAATATTTTCCATTTGAAACACATAATATGAAATGTTTATGCTTCACTAAAAAGAGTTATGAGCACTTTATAAGGTAATTAAAAGATAAGCATGTATAATGATTTTGTTGAATAAATGTGATTAAAATATTTTATAGATGTGTGCATAGCATTAAATATAGCATAGCTTTCACTAAACACGGAAAGTTGAAATAAATTATTTATTTGGCATATTATGTTTCTGAATGATGGAAATAAATTTGTGATGTTTACTTGATATATTACACAACTATGCACCAATAATCATTCGAAAACATTTTAAGATACGGAATTTATTAAACATACAGGTTATGTTAATATATTTATTTTAAAAATTATACCAATTAAGTTTAAAAAATTATCTGTGTAAAAAACACTGAATTTAAACTTACTATTTGCATTTTGTAAGATTTTTTCCCCAAAATATACTATTTTTGTATGCCTAAATTTATGTACTCGTATTATTGTATTTTTCCTTGCTTATATTCATTATGAAACAGATTTAATTTGCTTAAAATATTACATGTAGATGAAAAATAAAACTTTTATTTCTTTCAAAGTTATGTTCCGGTGTTGTCTAATTTTCTACTCTCTAAAATGGACCATTAAAGCAAATCAAATATAATTAGTAAGAATATAATTTATTTTATTTCTTTGAAAATTTAAAACAATGGCACTTCTAATTTTATTTCTTAAGCTTTTGATTGTTATACTTGGACCTTTAGAATAATTTTCTTTTACGAGATTAATTTCTCTCACATTTGTTTTAAAAATGAATATCATTATTATTATTTTTATTTCTATAACTTTATAGCATTTATTATTTGATTAAAAAACATATTTCAAGTTAATTATTTCTTATAAACAAGTTAATTATTTCTTATAAATTTCTAATTAAATGAAACACTGTAAAAGGATTTGGTACATTAAAACCACTATATCCAAAAACTCTGTTTTCAGAATTATTTAAAACACGTCATCAGCATAAAGATTTTATTTTATATTTCCCGACCTGTCTTTAGATCTCAGCTACAGTCTAGTGCTTTTCAAGTCAAGTCATAAAATAAAAATACATTATACTTTGAATATTTGATTTTAAAATATATGCTTCCATAATTTATAAGGATTTTCGAATAAATCTGAATAACTTATTCGAATAAATGTGATTTCATTTCATCGATTTTTATCTTTTAACGTCATTATATCAAATAGAAGACTGGAAAGAAGGTATAAATTCGATTCGTGAGGAGTGCATTAAGCTTTGTGTAATGTTTCATTTTAGGGTGACACCGGAAGTCAGGGTCCGCAAGGAGAGCACGGAGAGAAAGGGGACATGGGGGAGAGGGGTCGTCGAGGAAAAAGGGTATGATAGATCCTATAATACCGACTCTTCTGCTCGCTTCCTGTCAGGCTCCTTCTTTTTCTGCTCTTCAACCGACACACATTTCCTTTACCCTTGCACTGTTTTACACTTGGAGGCTGACGTCAGGGAATCCAAATTTCATATTACAAAAATCCTCACTAAATAGCTTCAAGATTAAATTTTTCAGTGATATTATTATTTTAATTTTTTTCAAAATATTTGGCAAAAATTTAAGTGCTTAAAGAAAACGTGCACAAATTATAGAACTGAAAGAAAGATGAAAAAACATAGCTTTTATGACACAAATTTATTTATTAATCATGAATAATTGACTTAAAATATTTCTGATTTATGTAAAACAGTTCATGAAATGATTTTTTAAAAACTAACGTACTTATATTTGAAGATGCTTAACCATTCTTGAATAGTATTGACATTTTAAAATGATTATAAAAAAACTTTTTCGAGCTTATCTTAGAAACTCAGAGGTTAACTGGCAAAATCTTTGCCAATCACTTTAAAGATGTCTTAAAATAATGGCGTAATAATTTGGTGGCCAAATTTATCTTGATACCTTTAACAAATTGTGAAATATCTCCATTCACAACCTGTCCTAATTAAAAATCTCTGATAAGATTTATAAAATAGTAGGTGAATCCTTAAATTTGTGGCTTCACATGAGATAATTCTGTGAGTTGCTGATTTATTCAATTATTAAATTAACTGGACCGTTAGATATCGACAAAAACAATTCAATAAATATTAATTTTTTTGAATATTTTTATTTGAAATGTTAACACATGAAATAAATTTTCATCAGTTTTCTCAGAATCTACAAAAAATTTTTTTATTACCATAAAAATATCGCTCGTGATTATCTTATTTGAAGAAAAGAATGGAAAATCTTCACTCCAGTTAAGTCTAAAATTTTAAATAAACATTTTTCTGTATGCATCAAGCAAGGTATTCCATATTAAATAAATAGCTTTCTTTCGGATAGTTTCTTATGATTCTTGAATCGTTTTCTGCGAAACTTCATTTTTCTATGGAATATGTGTAATTTTTAATTATGAAATGTTACTTACAATTACAGAAAATTTTATTTTAACTTTTTATGCAAAAACTATTTTTTAAAGTGTAATTATTATAATTTTCTTGACAATAGCAAATATTCTTACAAAAAATGATGTCCAAGTTTCAATGACCTGGAATTTGAAATCGATATGTTGTTGCGATAAACATTGTTTTCGGTTATACAATATCTCATATTCTTTGCTCATTGTTGAAAACATTTCACCTTCCCTTTAATCTCCTGGCAAAGATAAAGACGTAATTTTTATGCATTTCATTTCTTTTCATTCTATGCCACCAACAAAATTCACGAGAAAGTTTATCTGGTAAAATTTTTTTGCAGAAAGTTTGAATTACTTTACACGTACTAAAATGATTTAGAACTTCCAAGTGGATTCAAATTTCAGTTTCATTCAAATATTTCTCTCAATGATAATGAATATTTATTACCTCAAAATAACTTAATCATCATGAACTTGTCATTAAACCCTATCTTTACAGTGACATCATTTGAAAGAGAGACGTTAGCTAGTCTTTCTAATAGATTTTTGAATAACCAAAATTTTAATGTTTTATGAAACTGCTTACACAAGAAAAGTATAAAGATCGAGTTGTTTGGTGGGCTACGACTGAACGAGGGAAGGTGTGGGCGTAGCCGCCAGGATATGTGCTTGATGCCAATGTATCAATAAAAAAGGATTTTCAACAGTATCTTGTGGGCATTTCAATGCCTTGAGACAGTTATCTGTAATATGATTTATAATAAATCACGTTTCAGAAGTTCATTCATTCACTTTCAACCATATTTTATTCATCATCTTTCGCAGTTGACTTAAATTTGAAAATCTTTTGGCAGAAATTAAAAGAAAAACGGGTCGCAATAACCAAATCTTTATTATTCATTTTATGAATCTGAATTTATCACAGGGAAAGATTAAGCTGAAAATATTTTAAGTTTCCCTGAAATTATATTTGCGATTCATTCTCTTTTTTAGCCTCTTCCATTTTTAGTGAAATCCTCAGTTCTCTTCAAATGCCTCTACTAAATCTCCGATCCCGAAAAAAAAGAGAGAGAGAGATTTTCTTGTAACGCTGATTTTTTTTCATACAAACCTTGAATTTTTTCCTTTAAAAATATATATAAATAATGCGTGTTTTCTTTCACAATTAAATATTTAGAATAAATTTCAATTAACATCAGAAAATGCAGAAGTAAAATTTATTTTCAGTTCAACTATAAGCATGTATTTGAATTTTGTTTCTAATTCGGTCTGAATTAGAAACAATCCGTAGGAATATAAATCGCAAATCACATAAACGGTATAATATATAATAGAAATATATTCACAACACAAAACTTAAATTTTTAAATAATAAAGATAAGATTTTAATTTAATTTTTACTCAAAATAAAAGTTGATTTATTTTAGTTATCTATGAAATGAATTAATTGTTCATTTTTGTAATAATTTGTTATTTATATGCTCTCAAGAAAGAAATCAAAAGGATGTAAATTTCACAGCAAGAGAATAAACATTCCGTCTGACGAATATAAACAAAACAGACATTTTTAATGCAACGCCATCTATTGGAATGTAGAATTTCTATTAAATTTACCCCAATTTGCTATTTACTGTTTTCCGTCCCAATATTCAAAACTACAAAATAATTACAGACATCTCGTAAAAAAAGTACAACTCTAAAATTTACAATATAGTATAAATTTTTTAAATTATAAATTGGAAAATAGTTAAAGAAATATGTGCATTTGGAATCGTTTCCAAATTCAAGTATGTAAAAAATAATAATAAAGTAATAAATTAAAAAATAATGAAAAATTTAGTAATTGAAAAAAATTCGATAACTGAAAAAAAAAGAATGTCATCATAATGATTTATTTTCACAGATGAATTTTGTATTTAACTCAAAATATTAAAATTATATTAATATTATTTAAAAATATTAAATAATCATCATTATAAGATTTCACCCAAAAATGTTTTGTAAATAAATCGCAAACATTGTTTTACTTTGATCAACTTACAACGCTTACAAATTTTTGTTTTGAAATTAATTTTTAAAAATGTTAATGAATGAAAAATGCATTGAAAACCTTGAAACATTACTGGAATGTTACTTATTAACATGTGATCCTTTCAATTTTCAGTAAGAGTGATGCTGCAAAGGATGCATTTAATTCTGTTATTATCATGTGATCCTTTCAATTTTCAGTAAGAGTGATGCTGCAAAGGATGCATTTAATTCTGTTATTAACATGTGATCCTTTCAATTTTCAGTAAGAGTGATGCTGCAAAGGATGCATTTAATTCTGTTATTAACATGTGATCCTTTCAATTTTCAGTAAGAGTGATGCTGCAAAGGATGCATTGTCAGAATATTCATAGTTTAAAACGTGTGTAGCACATTATAGAAATTGCTCTCTTAATACTAGCTTTGTATGAAACTAATTTTAATTCAAGATGTTTAAAAACTCTCATAAGAATTTGATAAACATTTAATAAAATACAGGGTAGTCATACTTCAATACTGGGTAGAAAAATATATATTACAAAGGAAAAGTAATTGATGCTCAAAATGGAAATAATGGGTGAAAAACTTATTGTACAGTTTTTAAAGAGTTTTCGGAGAAATCATACTTTACAAAACTTAAATAACAGATGTACTGGAAAATGTAAAAATAAGCTTTCATATAAAATGTTCCCTTCATAATTTTCGCTGTTAATATGTTCTCTTTAGTAAAAGAGAAGCAATATTTAATAAGACATTCGTTTCAAAGATTTTGCTCCTCCTTCTCGTTGAAGTCAATTTATTCCTTCTTTCTATGGTATTATCAGATGAATAACAGAGACATGTGGGGTGGGAAACCTATTATATTAGGAGCCCCAAAAGAACATAATGAAAAAAAAAGCTGCGTTTCTAAAATTCAATAATATATATTTAAAAAGATCTTAATCAAATCGTAAAGTGTTTAATATTAAAAAATATAACCAAGCAATTTTTAAATAGGATTTCGGTAAATTATTGCTGCGCGTTTCTTTTACAGGCAAATAAATTTTATCTCTTGATTTTTTAAATGTAATTTAACTGTTTTTAAACATTTTCTTATCGTATCTAAAAATATTTCTTACAAAAATAAATTATTAAGTTAATTTTTTCAATTTGACTAGATCACACACGAAAATTTTAAATTGATGGTGAGAATTAAAAATTTACACATAAACTTATCGAATATTATACTTTCAATTACATAGAAAAATAAGCTTATAAAAATATTTTGAGAAAGAAACATTTTTTAAGAATAAAATTTCAATGTTAATTTATCAACAAATTCCGTGTAACATTGGTATACGACTTCAATTAATAGAAATAAATTAAAAAGTAGTGTTATGAATAAATTAAATATCGAAATAAATTTGTCTTTCTTTTTATTATAAATCAATGCATCTAAATGAATAAGATGCTATTCTAAAAATTTTATTAAATGAGCAAAGCACTGGAATATTTTATCTTTAAATTGTTTTCTATGTAAGTAGAGAGAGTTTTTGAAAATATTTAAGACCTCGTAAGAAATTTAATTTTTTTATTTTAAAATTGTTGCTCTCTTTTAAATTGTTGCTTGCTGATTTAAAATAAGGCTTAAAAATACTCATAATATCACTTTCATTAAACAACGTTCATTTGAATACATTTCAAAGACTTGCATGTAGTTTACATAATTTTTAAAAATCTTGCCTTTTTAAAATAACAAAACCTGATTTTTTGCTTTCTTTTACATATGAAGTGAACTGTATAAATACTAAATTTTTAATACTGTGAAAGAATAAAGGAAGCATTTAGCAATGTTTCGGAAAATTACATCTTTGAATCCAATTTATATTCCATTTCCATGTAATGCAGTAACCAAAATCCTAACATAACTGATTTTCACAAAACCTTTTTTAAAATCTGTTCTCTCTCCTTTTAAAGTGACAAATATCTTTCTGACAAACTGATGAAAATATTTCTGAGCACTCGCATATGAAATTATTAAGAACAGTTTTCATTTTATTTTGAATTTAATTTACATTTGCTTATAAACATTGATAAAACCCGATTGTTTGAATTTAATTTACTTTTGCTTATAAATATTGATAAAGCGCAATTGTTTGAAATTTACACACGTGTCGATAACTTAACAAATTCTGAGAAAATCTAGGTAACTCCTATTTACACGTACAATTGAGGATGTAAAAATAAGGTTGATATAACAAATTATGAGAAAATCTAGGTAACTCCTATTTACACGCACAATTGAGGATGTAAAAATAAGGTTATAGAATCGTATGATGATTAATTTAGATAATTGCTTTTCTTTGAAATTAATCACCGTCAGATACTTTTTATAACTTACTTTCTTTGATTAAAAAAATTTGACATCAGGCAATTCTTTACTGCATTCACCTGTATTTAATTTTATTAGTGTATTATTATTGTTATAAATCGCTTAAAAAGGATGCAAAAATTATTATCTTGTTCCAGATATTATTTTCAATAATAATATTATATAGGTATTTATTTTATAGTTTAATTCAGTAAAACAAGAAATTAATTTTAATTTTATTTAAGAATTGTAATTTTATTATTTTGTAACAATAATAATCATTTTAGTGCTATAATACAGGAAAATCATGTTTTTAATATCATTTTATTCAAAGTTTTAAACAGAGACTATAATAATTCCAATGTTCATAAGAAGCTTTCTTAATGTTTTCAATTGTATCTTTCGCATATGTGAAATGAAGGTCTGCTTGCCTGCTGGATTCTTCTTATAACCTTCTTCATTATTTTCTTTTATTTTATTTATAATTATGTATATTGCATAAATTGTCAATAAAAATATTTAATTCGAATACAATTTATACATGTGCATTTTATATTTATTGTAGTCACAATATTAAATTATATCAGTATATTCTTTCACGAAATACCATGACATTCATTATTTCTATTTGCAATAAATTATAACAGCATAATGGCAAATGAGCTTGTTCCAGATATTAAAAATGAATACTTTTAAATAATATTCCTTTTTAATATCTGATAAATACAGATATTTTTCATTTTTAATAAACTTTTTTTGTAAATAATTCATTTTCTTTAGATTTTAAGGAGATGTGCTTTATCAATTGTTTTTGTTCAAACTACAGAAAACAAAGCCAATATTTGAAATGGGATATAAAATAAAAAATACTAATTACATTTTTCATTTTGAAAAATGATTTTAAAGAAATAAGTTTTTTATAAAAATTATTTAGAATATCATATAAATCATTTTTCGTCAATTGGATTTCTTTGTTTATACAGTAGCTTAATAAATCATCCCAGGTCTTTCGGAATTCTTATTTTACAAGCACAAAAAAAGAATCAAACATTCTTGAAATCCTGCGATCTTATCTTAATAAGAATATTTTAAATCTCATTTATCAGTCTGTGTAAAAATCTCATTGAATTTGAATTGTGCACTTTTTAGTGTAATTTTTTCTAAAATCTTATTATTGAGTATAAGAATAAAAAAGCATGCATATTTCGAAAAATCAATTAGATAAATTTTATTTTCGTGCTTATTTTTTGTTGTTTAACATGTATGTTAATTAATTTCACATGAATGCATTTATTTTGATATTATTTTCTTTTCATAACAAATATTGTTGACAAAATATTGGATGATATATCATTCATATGAACTTGATTTCAATATTTGGATTCAAAATAGCTTCACACTATTCAATTATCATTTTTGAAAAAGATATTTGTTTCATATTGAATTTTGCATGATGAAACCATTGTAAACTTATTTACTAATATATTTTCTCATTATACTCATTTCATATTGATCAATTTATGTTTTTACGTTTAGTTCCTTTCATCTTATTTGCTCTCTTTCTTATTTTACCCTGACATCGAACTGTAAGTATTTTTTTCTATCATTACAATGTCTGTAATATTAAAGCATGCTCAATTTTAGTGTTAAATATTTGGAATAGATAAAACATAAAATAAGAATCTATTAAGATCTCAGATTAATACTCATTTTAAAAAATAATCTTACTAATATAAATATTTAGGTATCCTTTATTTTCTGGTCTTTATAACCTGAACACAAAAGGTAATCTTAGTAAAAACAGAAAATTTTCTGTCACTAAATTATTTGATCCGATTCTATGGTATGTTTGCATGGAATTTTGCATAACTAATTAATGTACGTGAAAATAATATTGTTAATGGAAAAAATCAATAAAAAAGTTTCTTTAAATTATAACATTTTAATTTACTTAAAAATAAGTTAACCAATTAACATCATGAAAAAAACATTAAATGTAGTTAAGTCAAACTTGCTTCTTGAATTTATACATGTTAAACTTAGTGTGATATATATATATAATACATATAAAATACGAGAAATATTGCCAAAGATTAAGAAAAAAAGGATTAATAATCATGATTCTTTAATAAAAATTCAAATATCCTTGAAAAGTACAGTAATTATCAAAACAAATTTTGTATACGTAAGCACTTAAGTTTTTTCTTACAAAGTCTTATACAGAATAAAACACATTTAAGAGTTGAATATTTTAGTCTGAATGATTTTTTTCAATTATAATTTGGAAGATTACTAATTATAATTCCACTTTTATTATGAATAGCTTTATTTACCTGCCTCAAAAGTTTCAGTTAATTTTTTTAAATAATGTTATTGGCAATTACTCTTTTAATTTAAAATAATAACTTGGTATCGTGATTTTGTGAGCTAAAATATTTCCATATAAATCTGATGTACATTCAATAAGGTTTTGAAATTTGAGTTTTCTTGCAGCTGTTCCAAAACTAATAGAAAAAATTAATTCATAAATAATAAATTTCGTATTTGCTTTTTCATTACCAAACTATTCGTTCAAATTTCATTCTATTAACAATACTTTAATTTGATTTTTAATCACATTAGCACAATTTTCCTAAAATTTTGTAATTTAGAAGCAAATTTATTTTTGCCTTTGAGTATTTTTAAAGTTTTAATATCTGTTAATTAAATTGAACATTTCACAAAACAAAAACATTTATTTTCTTAAAGAATGATAAATATTTTCTAAATATAAATAAATAATTTATTACATAAAACTGCAGAAAGATTCCTTTAATATTTTTAATTTTTTACAAAAATTTCTATAGAATTAACACTATTTTTTATTATAATATAAATCAAATTAAATTTTCTTATTCAATAATGTATAAAGCTGAAAAACAAATCACAACTTTTGTTTGCACAATCAAAAAATAATTTCTTTTTAAACTTATGCAATTATTTTGAAAAAACCATCATTTTGAGTTTGCAAAAAATATCCTCTAAAAATTTCAGTAAAGCAACGTTAAAAGGCTTTCTAAAAATTCCAAAACTAATTCATATTCTTCTTATTCTTGTATTTTCTTTCCAAATCCTTTGATTACCGATAAATACAGATAGAAATGTGTATAACTTTTTAAACTATCAGCTTCGATGGCTCCTTTCATTTCAAATAAAATGCAAGATTGCTTGAAGCGTAAAATCAAATTAGCGATTTTATTCACTTCGTTGATTAATAATAAATCTTCACAGATAACAAAATACAATTTCTTTGACTTTTCGATGGAATTTATTTTTAGATCTAAATAAAATTTGATTAGAAAAGTAATTTTTTGTTGCTTTTTTAATTCGTTTCTTAAAATCTTCTGTTTGTTGATATCATCAAAATAAGAGTAAAAATTTATCTATATTTTATTAGAATAATTTATAACATATACGATTTATTTCATACTTTTAAAAACTTTTTTGAAAATTTCTAATTAAAATAAAGAAATCCATAAATATAACTTAAATAAACCATTTTAATAAAAATAATTTAAAATTATGTTAAATTTTGTTCAGAAATAATTTAATAAATTATTTTTATATTCTTTTTGAAAACTTCAGAAAGAAATCTTTATTATTCACAAATATTTGCTCATTAATGTTAAAATTGCTTTTCCTTGACCTTATTTAAATTTGGGTTTGAAGTTTAAATTTCGGAAGGATCTATCAAATATATTTACGATTAAATATATTTCATCCTTTTTCATTGAATAGGATCAATAATCGAATAGAAAAAAAAATTCAAAATCGATATATAGGCTTTTAAAAACTCTGTAAATCATTTGACCAACTCTACATTTATATTGTGTGACATTATTCATTTTTAAAAAACTTTGAAGTATAAGGTCACAGTATATAATAATTTTAATATGCCTTGAATAAATTGATAATTTCCATGTATTAACAATGGACTTAGAAGCTGCTGAGCCTCAGGATAAGGCAATATAAAATTGCTTTCTTTATTTTTTTTAGTGGATAGCAGTTTTCTTTGCTGTCAAGTTGTTGAATTTTAAAATAAATTATAACAGCTGAATAAATAAAAATCAGCAAACAAAATATATATTGAGACAATATTTAAAGTTTTTCTTCATCAATAAATTTATATCTTAAGGAATAATTAATCTAATTAATGTGTTGTTAAATTGAAATATTCTGCAAAGGACTCTAAAATAAGAAATAAATTTTCATCTAACAATTACCGTTTGTTTTATATTGTTTTAACTGAAAGGTAGGAATTTAATTTCTGCACTTAGCCAGATAGAGAAATAAATTTTGGATTTAAAATACTCTAAGGAAATTAATTTTAAACCAATATTAATCGTTGGAATTAAATAATATTAGTACTTAATGAAATAGTGGGTGTTTTGTTTCGCAAAAATAAATGGAAATTAATGGATATTTTTAGAGGAATGCTATAATAAGAATAATGCAGTTTTAGTATCAATGGAAATACATATTTGATTTGTGACAGTTGTGCTACATTTGGCGATGCATTCAATAAATGCATCTAAGAAATAAGTGATCTTTTTAAATGGTTCTCAAATTTTATTCATGCTCTTCACATTATTTAGCTTTTCATTATTGTTTTAGGTAAAACCCCTGAAACACATTAAGTTATTAAATACTTTAGCTGCATAAATGATTTAATCAAACTTGTTAAATTTAAAGTAACAGCGTTTCAACTCCTAAGGTTTCAATCTCAGCATGAATATGTGAATTAATAATGATTCCAACGGACATAATATTTTATTAATTATGACCATCATAACAAGAGACATTATAAAAATTCTTTGTAGAGACCTAATTTTGTTAAATAATTTATCTCAATAAACATCCAGGGTGGCCTTAATTTAATATTATTATTTTTTTAATTTTTGAAATGTACTTTTTTTAGAATAATTATTGGTAGTTTATAATCTGTTTATTGATCTTTAAAAAATAACACCCCGAAATGTAATCAGATTATTAAATTTATAGAAAACAAAATCTATTGTACAGTTTGATACTTGGTGTATCTATAAAAAATTATGAATAAGAAAATTTAAAATCCATTGAAGGAGACTTACTTTTGACTTTTAATAAAATCTTATATTCAAGTAAAAATAGATAAAAAAAATACACGGCTGGTCATTTAAATTACTCCATCATGAAGAAAAAAAAATAAAATTCTTTTTCCAAAACAACATGGCATGAATGCAGTGATTCTAACAGTGAAATAAATACAAATTGTATTTTAAACAACATTTCATAGCTGAAAAAAAAGCTCTCTTTCTCATCTCTAAATGTAAGACTCCTGAAAGATTTTCCTGAAATCGGAAAGTGAGTTTCCATTTCTATTTCCTGAAAATACGTATTCCATTCAGCACGAGTGTAACACGAGCTGGCAGCCGAATAATTTGCGCTTTTGCCTTCGGTTCGTGGGTTTGAATCCCACCATGGGCATGAATGTTTGTAGTGGTTCGGAATCCACTTTAAACCATAGGTCCCGGACTAGTTTCTCCTCGTGCGCAAAAAATGGCCGTTGAGTGACAAACAAACCAACCATACCAATCATCTTAAGTTACATCTATGTATAAAAGCTTTATCGGAATATTCAGGTAGCTATGTTTTTGAAAAAATGAAATGAAGTTCTAAACATTCATGTACACTGCTTAAAACAATTAAAGTATATTGTAATTTTTTCATAAAATAAACATATAACGAAATGTTTTTGATGAAAAGGGAAGAAGAGAATCACAAATGAAAATTTTTCTGATTTTCAAATTTGGAGTAGGCTAATTTTGAGTTCGACACTAAAAACGTCACTTCAGCCGCAGTGAATGAAATTTGACTTTCAACTGAATAAAAGACAATGAATACAAGGAAGATCGGTATTCAGTGACTGCTTTGTTTCGAAGAGTACGATGTCTCAGCGAAGTCACTTAACCGATTCAGAAGCTCGGAGAGTTGTTGGTACGTTAGGAGATGTTTGAGCAATGTTCATATGCACAAATTGTGCTTTTTTCCTTTTGTACACAAGCGCGCAATAAAATGCATTTTTTTCTATGTGTCATTTATTCCCATAAAACCGTCTGTCAGCTTCTCAGCCACAAATCTGCAATAGGCTTCAATTGTTTTGAGCAGTGTATTACCAAATATATTTGAGAATGAATTCTAAAAAATTGTTAACAAAAATGTGACATCATTGAAAATAAATCAACAGTAGGAGCATCGGATTTATTTATCCTTTAGGATACATTTATCCTTTAGCATTATAGAATTTCATTTTCTTAATTTTGATTATAATTTGTCGCTTCAGTAAAAAGTGACACTTGTTATAATAGTAATCTGAATACTTTCATGTCATGTCATTAAATTCAGTATATGCCGTACATGACATAGACTTCAATGAATATTCCAGCATGTCTTCACAAAAATAAAGAGAATAGCTTAAATAACTAATCAGTTGGGAGGTTTTCTTTATAGACAAAAGGATAAATAAATTCTTCTTTGCTAAATAATTTAAAAATGCTCTTTTTAGCAATAATGATTATAAAAAGTACATTTGTAACAAATTATTATTTTTTAACAATGAAGTTAACATTTACTATATTTTTTTTAATTTTAAAGCTATAAATACTCAAAATATATTTACGAAAAAATCGGTAAGTTATTCTACTTCATTTATAATTTTAAACAAATATATATTATCTGTTTAAATACTAAATGTTTCGGTGAAAAAGATAAAACTGAAAATATGTTCGCAAAACATGTTCTTGATGATTTTTATCTGAAATAGTATATCCTTTAATGGTTCCAATTTATCGTTCGAAAAACATTGTCATTTAGTGAGACTGTTTGCAAGAAAATAATTAAGTTGTAAAAGTAGTTCGTGGATCTTAAAACAATTCAAATGTAATATCAAGAAATTTTTCTCTTTACTTAATTCTCTAGGCCGAATATTTCCTTAACTTAATTTTGTTTAAGTATTCAGAGGTCTGTGTTAAAGCATTTCAACATGGAAACGCATATACAATAAAATAAAATAAGATTTATTTTTGGTTTTTTAAGGAAAATGTTTGAATTAAATTTTATCTGATTAAAATGTCATAATACTCTGAGAGAAAAACATCCAAAAGTTATAAAATCAATAGTATAATTGTTATATTTATCATCAACTTATATTATTCAATAATAATGGACTTGCAATCAAATTTCTGATAAATATTCCCTGTTGAATTTAATTCTGGATACAAATAATTTTTTCTTTCTTTTTCATTTTTTAGTCAGTTTTTCTGTTTTAATGAAGAATCTTCTATTTTACATTGGGAAACAAGTTGATTTGATATTGGTCCGTAAAATTTATATTTAAGAAAAACTACTTAAATTTTCTTGATTCATTCAAGTCGTTTGGGTACTTTATTTTGGGAATACAAGGGTATAAATTTTCTATTTTACATTGAGAAACAAATTGGTTTGATATTGGTCCGTAAAATTTAGATTTAAGAAAAATTACTAGAATTTTCTTCATTCATTCAAGTTGTTTGGGTATTTCATTTTGGAGATAGAAGGGTATAAACTTTCTATTTTACATTGAGAAACAAATTGGTTTCATTTTGGTCCGTAAAATTTATATTTTAGAAAAATTACTAGAATTTTCTTGATTCATTCAAGTCGTTTTCATTTTGGAGATAGAAATCGTCGTAAAATGAAAACAAATCAAACTTTAAAAAGTTTTTTAAAATTTACAAATTATTATTTTTTAAGTACTAAAAATTTTCTTATTCTAAAATAAATATATTTAATTATGTTTTCTTCTTTATTTACTGTAAATATATTTCCCTTTTAAATGATAAATAACTAAATTTGAATGTAATTTAATATAATGAATGCTAAATAATAAATTTTGGATAAATTAAAAAGTTAACTTTATTTTATCATTAAATATAAAATGCTTTAATTTATGATAGAAACATAATTCAATAAGAACAAAACATATAAATCAGATATTAAAATGCAATTAATTAAATATCCCTTCTTTTATCTAGTTTATCATTTCGAGTTTTTGTTTATATTATATTCACAAACAAATAATTACCTCCACACCAGCATCTCTCAATAACCTAGCTATGTTTTGCATAGGGAAAACCTGGTAAAAATGCGTCTCCTGGT
The DNA here is from genome assembly GCA_030067965.1 of Latrodectus elegans. Lineage (NCBI taxonomy): Eukaryota > Metazoa > Arthropoda > Arachnida > Araneae > Theridiidae > Latrodectus > Latrodectus elegans. The sequence goes on from CM057814.1 coordinate 1,360,737, forward strand.
TTACCAGGAGTAGCCGGCCCTAAAGGAGATAAGGGGCCAGCAGGCGAGAAAGGAGAAAAAGGACAAAAAGGTGTGATTGGTTTGCCTGGAGTTCAGGTAAGAAAAAAATGCATCGCTCATTATTCCTTGATGCACCCATGCTTAAAGGTACTTTTATTCAATGATTTACGATTCAGGGAGAAAGAGGACACATGGGCCCTCCCGGATTGAATGGAGCCGATGGTCTGCCTGGGCCGCAAGGAGTTCCCGGTCTTCCGGTAACGCTTCAAATTTTGATTATATTCAAGTCAAAGACTTTAAAATACTCAATTCATTTTAAACTTAGTTTTTAAAAAATATTCTATCAAAAAATACAAAGGATTCCTCTCAAATAATTGAAAACATTTTTCAATTTATAAAATAATAGATTTTCCATTTGTTTAGATATTTCAATTATGACAAGATATTTCAGTTATGTACAGATTTTTTCAGTAAATTTTGTGTTTTATGAATAATATATTTTAATCTCCTAACTCACACATAAATAAATAATTTAAATTATTACATTTTCCTAATTCTAAATTCGCCATTACAAAAATTTAGTACTTAAAAAGGAAGATGTTCTGTAGTGTGTAATATTTAGTGGTAAACCAGCACTAATTCATAGAATTTTAAGATTACGAGAAAATATTTTTTTAAAAAAATTATTTGTTTTATGAAATTTAACTAAAATCAAACTCAAATGAATTAATATCGTAGAACAGATGTATACACTTGCCAGAAAAAGATGTATACACTTCATACAAACGCTCAGTAAAATTCTACAGCGAATAAATGTTCATTATTGTGTCAATCTTATTTCTATTTTCATATAAAGCTTTTCTGTAACAATTCCTTAAATATCAGTCACAATTTCCGAAATATAACAGACATTGCTTAAAAGTAATAATAAAAATAATTAAAAATTATCCAAAAAGTTTGTGTAAGGTACAAATTACAAAGATATTTGCAAATTAATCTTAATTTTTTTAGTTCCATGAACTTATATGAAATGAAATATTATATGCATTTATTTTTTACTACTAATTCATTTTAACTCTGGTGGCAATGAAACAAATAGAATAAGAAACATTGTTTTGTTGATATACATTAATATTTACAAACAAGTAAACTTAAATGGATTCTAATGGAAAAGAGTTTCTTTCGGACGAAAAGAAAATTATCTTCAGACTGAAAAGAGAATGAAGGTAAAACTCTTCGAGCAATTGGCTAGATAGTTGGAAGAACTCATTCGTCTATCCAAAGAGTAATCAGTAATTACAAGTGATCGACATCTCTTATCTTAAAGCGTCGGAGTAACCGACCATCTAAGCTGACTCTACGAGAAAAGATATACGTCCTGAAATCCATACATTTAAATCCAAAAATTACTGCATTAAGAATCTCTTCATGAAGATGCTATTTGAAAAGTTCTTAATGAATATGGCTATTACTATCGTGTAGCTCATAGGAAACCATATATTTAAATTGCGAATAAGCAAAACCGTTTAAATTTTGCCAGTAAGTATGTTAATAAACCTGCTGGGTTTATTGAAAAAGTAATATTCTATGATAAAAGTAAGTTTTGTGTCTTTGGCATCAAACAATGTAAACTGGTTTGGAGAAAACAAGGTATTAGCTTTTGAGAAGCAAAATTTTGTGTCTACAGTTAAACGCAGTGGAAATGGCGTAATGATTTGGGGGTGCATGACAGCAAGTGGAGTTGATCAATTAACACTTTTATAGACTCCACATTATATCATATGTATGGGATATCTATATTAAAAGAAAATTTGAAGCAGAGTGCATAAGATTTGTACTTTGGCGATAACATTTGGTTTCAACAAGATAATGATTCAAAACACACTGCCCACACAGTAAAGCTCTGGCTGTTGTACAATATCAGTTGCATAATCCTCCACGATCGCCAGACTTAAACTCCATCGAGCATTTATGGGATTTATTGGAACGCAACACTCGGCAACATAACATATTATCAAAAGATATGTTAAAAAGAGTAATTATAATGGAATGGAGTAATATTTCACATCTTCAAAAACCGCCAAGCTAATTCACTCTATACTTAAACGATTGGCAGAGGTTCTTAGACATAGAAGTTTTCCGACCAGACATTAAAGTTTAATTGACAGTCCATGGAAGCTGATTTTTGAAGACTTTTCTCGTCTGTGCGCAAACTTTTTCCAACTGCTTATTATGTAATTTTCAATTATTATTATAATTACTTTGAAATAATGTGTGTTTTCTTTCTGTAATTGTTACTAATATTTAATGAATTATTTAAGAAAAACATTATATAAATAATGACTTAATGTTGACACTATAATGTACATTTATTATCTCTAGAATGTTTACTGTGCGTTTGTACGCACTTTTTCTGGCAAATGTATATGTATATATATATTTTACTTTTACAATATTATTAGTAATTTTTACTTTTATAATATAGAATGTCAGCAAAGTTTATTTTCGAAACGTCATGTTATTCGTATAATATTTTTGAATAATCCTTTATGTTATAAAAAATAGTTAAAAACAAAGACAAACACTTTCACCACTAAAATATTTAAGATATTAATATTATAGACTTTATTTTATAAAAATGAAATTTTGAAATAATTGCAACAGTATTAAGCAAGTTGTTGTTACCGAAAGCTTCACTTTTTGCATGACTTTGAAATCTATATCTTCATCACAACTTGTTTTCAATCATCATTAATAACAAAGAAAATTTCAATGGTTTTTGACTTATTAAAAATAAATTAAATTTTAAAAATCTCTCAAAAATGCAATTTGGCTGAGAAATTTTAATATTTATGCCAAAAGAAAAATCTCATTCTTTGTAAATAGCGTTAAGTGCAAAAAAATTAGAGACAAGTTTATAATACCCATTATACCATGACAAAATTAATTTTATGACAAATGAAAATTATACCATGACAATATTAATATAAATTTAATAAAATTTTATGAGCTTTTAAAATGTATCAATAATTGCATCTTTAATCAATTACAATTTCATTTTACAGGGACAACTAGGACCCAAAGGAGAGAAAGGTAATCCTGGTGATTTAGGACCTCCAGGTTTAATGGGACCACCAGGATTACCAGGACCACCGGTAACGTTTCACCAAAATTTGACACTTTTTTACTACTAAGATTAAGGATAATTCCTAGAATCCTATCTAATGAAAAATCGTTGCTTTTATCGTTATAGTATTATCTAAAATGATTTTCAAAAATAATCTGATGCCTTCATACAAAAGTGATAAATGAAGTACGTAAAGTTAAATAAATAAGAAATTTATTTTCCTTATACAATAGAATCTTATTATAAATACAATCAAAGTTCGCTATAGCGACTCGACATTAAGATTCTTCCATTATAATGACCACAGTTAAACTATGTAAACTTAAATAAATAAAAAGAAATTTATATTCCTTATATACTAGAATCATATTATAAATACAATCAAAGCTCGTTATAGCGATTCCACATGAGAATTCTTCCATTATAATGGCCAGAGTTAAACTATGAAATAAATAAAAAGAAATTTATATTCCTAATATACTAGAATCTTATAAATACAGTCAAAGCTCGTTATAGCGACTCCACATTCAGATTCTTCCATTATAATGACCAGAGTTAAACTATGAAATAAATAAAAAGAAATTTATATTCCTAATATACTAGAATCTTATAAATACAGTCAAAGCTCGTTATAGCGACTCCCCATTCAGATTCTTCCATTATAATGACCAGAGTTATCTATGAAATAAATAAAAAGAAATTTATATTCCTAATATACTAGAATCTTATAAATATAGTCAAAGCTCGTTATAGCGACTCCACATTAAGAACTTTCCATTATACTGACCAGAGTTAAACTGTGTAAACTTAAATAAATAAAAAGAAATTTATATTCCTTATATACTAGAATCATATTATAAATACAATCAAAGCTCGTTATAGCGATTCCCCACATGAGAATTCTTCCATTAAACTATGAAATAAATAAAAATAAATTTATATTCCTAATTAATCCCTGACCAGAGTTAAACTATGAAATAAATAAAAATAAATTTATATTCCTAATTTACTAGAATCTTATAAATATAGTCAAAACTTGTTATAGCGACTCCACATTCAGATTCTTCCATTATAATGACCAGAGTTAAACTATGAAATAAATAAAAAGAAATTTATATTCCTATTATACTAGAATCTTATAAATACAGTCAAAGCTCGTTATAGCGACTCCACATTAAGAACTTTCCATTATACTGACCAGAATTAAACTGTGTAAACTTAAATAAATAAAAAAAAAATTTATATTCCTTATATACTAGAATCTTATTATAAATACAGTCAAAGCTCGTTATAGCGACTCCACATTAAGATCCTTCGGTTATAATGACCAGAGTTAAACTATGTAAACTTAAATAAATAAAAATAAATTTATATTCCTTATATACTAGAATCTTATAAATACAGTCAAAGCTCGTTAGCGACTCCACATTCAGTTTCTTCCATTATAATGACCAGAGTTAAACTATGAAATAAATAAAAAGAAATTTATATTCCTAATATACTAGAATCTTATAAATACAGTCAAAGCTCGTTATAGTGACTCCACATTCTGATTCTTCCATTATAATGACCAGAGTTAAACTATGAAATAAATAAAAAGAAATTTATATTCCTAATATACTAGAATTTTATAAATACAGTCAAAGCTCGTTATAGCGACTCCACATTAAGATCATTCCATTATAATGACCAGAGTTAAACTATGTAAACTTAAATAAATAAAAAGAAATTTATATTCCTTTTATACTAGAATCTTATTATAAATACAGTCAAAGCTCGTTTTAGCGATTCCACATTCAGATTCTTCCATTATAATGACCAGAGAGTTAAACTAATAAATAAAAATAAATTTATATTTCTAATATACTAGAATCTTATAAATACAGTCAAAGCTCGTTAGCGACTCCACATTCAGTTTCTTCCATTATAATGACCAGAGTTAAACTATGAAATAAATAAAAAGAAATTTATATTCCTAATATACTAGAATCTTATAAATACAGTCAAAGCTCGTTATAGCGACTCCACATTCAGATTCTTCCATTATAATGACCAGAGTTAAACTATGAAATAAATAAAAAGAAATTTATATTCCTAATATACTAGAATTTTATAAATACAGTCAAAGCTCGTTATAGCGACTCCACATTAAGATCATTCCATTATAATGACCAGAGTTAAACTATGTAAACTTAAATAAATAAAAAGAAATTTATATTCCTTATATACTAGAATCTTATTATAAATACAGTCAAAGCTCGTTATAGCACATTAAGATCCTTCCATTATAATGACCAGAGTTAAAATCCCTATTATGGACTCCACATTATTTTGTTTGCAGCATAACGACTATCAACATAACTTTCGAATTCAGCAAATACTCTTTCAAAAAATCTAAATATGTTACTGAAAATAATTTATTATTATATGGCCAAGATTTGTAGCTGTATAATTTTCAGTGTTTCTGTTCTATTTATTGTCACACGAATTGTAAACTTGCAGAGAGGAAAAGCTCCGTTATTTGGCCTCTGAGAGAACGATTCTTTCGATTTGTTTTATTCGTTCCAAAAATCATACTTGCAAACAAGATTTACATCTGTGATACCGATCAATATGGCGGCTTCAAACGAACGCAATACGATATTTTATGATATCCAAAATTAAAATCTAAGGGAAGTAGATAATTAAGTTTTTAAAATGTCAAATTCCAAGGTTTCTTAAAATTTCTGAAAGCACATTATTTAGCATGATTAACAGTTGGGATTTGATTTTGACAAAAGATTTTGTGTTAAATCATTTAAAAATCGATCTCATGATAGAAAATTTTAAAAGATGGTTAAAAAATAACGCGATCAAACATATCCCATTAGATGAAAATCCAAAGCACTCTTCTTTTCTCAACAAATGGACATTGACTGAAATGCGTTCAAAGCGCCAGGTGTATGATTCTAGTAGTTCAAAATGAGACACAGTCTTTCTTTCCAAAAGCTTTGCGGGGAGAAAAACACAGTCAAGAAATGGAAAGAAGAAAACCAAAATATATATTATCGAAAACTATATATACTCCAGACAAAAATTTCAATGCAGTTGAGACTAAGGTATTTTATGGGATAACAGATATATCGTTTTCATACAAGAAACTGCATGCGGAGAAGCGGCAGCTGAAATTTAACAGATCTTATGTGTACCGAAAAACTTCCACTCTTTGTAAACCTGATGTGTGTTTAAAAGGCATCAAAACATTTCCAGATACCTATGATCTTGTTGTCCTGTGGTTAAAATTAAAATTAGATTGAACCGAAACTTCTTGGGCTCTTGATGAGTAAAGCAATTTGTGGGGGTGACGCGTCGGCTACCACGGACGAGATAGCATCAATAAATTCCGAAATTGCACAATCCACAGAAATTTATTTAGTCAGAATCGTAAAGGTTAGACTTCTAGGTTGGGCAAGATACCTTTAAAACAATTATATATCGTGGATGACTTTTATAGGAATAGTTATGTTACTTGGATAAACAAATGTTAATTGTTTTGATAAACTGTACTGCAAATTTCCATATCAAAAATTTAAAGTCGGGAAATATTTTCCACCGAAAGTTATTTCAGTTCTTCAGGCGACTCAAGGGATCATTTTGAGCTTCAAAGTTGGTAACAGAAAATTGCTTTTGCGAAGGAAAAATTGTGTCTGGTTGAAGATTACGAAATATTTTTACGGCTTTGTACCTTTCGAAAGTAGCATGGAATGAAGTGACAGAAAATCTTATCAAAAATTGATTCCATTAAGCTGGTTTCATAAAGCATTCAGAAATGGAATTTACAAGTGAAGATGAAAATTTCTATAATAATGCTTCAAGAAATTTCTATAAATGTTTTGTTTGGTGAAAACTTAAATTTTAACAAATATTCTATAATTTTATGACCTTTTATTATATGTAGAAAAGGAAAATAATTATTCCATTTTTTATTCTTTGAGAAAATAAATGTTTTGTAAGTGCATGTTTTCTTCCTTATGGTTTACCTAAAAATCGCTTAAAAATAAGTTAGTTGGGGAAATTTCATTTTTAATATAAATAATTTAAACAACTGAAATCTCTTTAAAAACAACCGGAACTTGTAAACATGCACATGTGTACATTTCTTATTTGCGTGCAAAAATACTGGTTATAAGGAGCCTTTGCAGAGAGTCGAGCTTCTAGTGCAACATTTAATTTTCAATTCATATCATAATTTATTTAAATTTGTTTATCTAATGATTTTTTTCCTGAAGAAAAAAGACATATGAACGTTTCAACTGCATTTTCATTAATGTAGTTAATCAACTGATTTATAAAGGATCCCTAATCATGTTAATAAAACATGACATGTATTGTCCTTTTACGTATTCATACACTTATAGCTTTCATTTTTAGTAGTAATTTTCCTTTGCATCCATTTATGGGGTAGAACTAAAATAAAAGTTTTCAATACATATTTTATTTGAAATATAGTATCAAATCATCCTGATATCAAATATACTCAGGAATATTCACTTCATCATCACATACCCTGCTGCAGTATGTGATGATGAAGCGAATTATTTGATTCTTGAGAATGTGATTTTACCATATCAACTCGTATTCGAGACATCTCTTAACCAAAACTAAACTCTGTGGCACGACAGTCCATGTTGGCCTACAGTGCCTATCTCTGTTTTCCTAACCGAGATGACCTTATTAAGTGAAACCTCCAATGTTTAGTTCATGCTTGATACTCAGTTTATAGATTCACTGAAGGGATGAAAGGCTGAATCAATACCTTGCAAGATCAAACCAGTGGCTTGGGAGCTTGAAACGCTACCACTAGGTTTCGAAAAGCCATCCTTTAACGTAGCAAATAATAACTACCCTATAATGATTGCGAATTTTCTTTAAAGTTATGCTCTCAACTCTATTTTTACAGAATGATAAGCCGTTCACATTTTAAAGAAATAAATTCTATACAGTTAAGTTCTGGCTGCAACAGAAACGATTAAAACTGCAAAGATTTGAAAGTAGTGTGTCTTTAATTATTTTAAAAATGTTATAAATTATTTTGACATCAACTGTACACACACAGGATCGGATATTTTTTTTAACACTGATATGAGCAGTGCACTGTTGCTTTGTCGTTATCTATCTACAGATACGGAGCTTTGCTTTTTAATGATAAGGAGAATGTAAAAAGTATTTGGTCATTACTTACATGATATGTGCAATGATTGATAATTCGAGAAAAGGAACAGCAGTGTGAAAAATGAATTAGTTAGCTCCACCCTATGTAACCATTTGGAGGACCCCTGGCTGATGTTTTGAAGGTTCCTTTCTACCTGAATGGGATATTGCTTTTTTAATGCTAAATATAGACACCTCGGTTTCCGGTAATATGAACATTTCATAACAAATATTAGAATGAAATGGCTTCAAATTTTATTCAGAATGGGAACTTTGAGAGGCGTGTTAAACAATTAATCATGCATATTGTGGGACATCAATTATGAAGCCATACTTTAATATTTCATCATTACTCAAAGAAATTGTCTATAGATATCCATTCTACTGTAAAACTGCTTTGATTGAGGCAGATTATTCCAACATCTTGACTGTTATAGACATCTGACCGCAGTGGCCTGGTTGTTTAAGACGTCACTATCGGAAGGTGCAGTGTTTAAATCCCAGTTTAACTGAAGATCCGTCGGGAGATGACTGCGATAAGTCTTTTTTGCAATAGCTCTGGAGGTAGTGAGCCAAATATTAGGGGATGTTCTGCTTGATTCTAAATTACGAAGACTGCTTTCATCTCTAACTGATACAGCCTAACTCTATAAGGAAGTATGCAGGTACAACACACATGGTGACTGGGGTATCCTGATTGGTTAGGTGGCGTTCTCATTATCAAAATATAGTGAGTTTGAATCCCAATTTAAGTGTCATGTTCACTAAAGGCAGCTGAGTAAATAAGTCGTAGCCACATTGTTCTCCAGAGGAAATGATATCTCTGAGAGTGACTAATCCAGTATTGGGGGTCATCTCCTTGATTTAAAAATTACGAAGATTCCCATTCGGAGAGAACAGGAAAGTTGGTTGGTGCATTCATTTTATGCAATTCATGCTTATGATGCACTTTGTATATTTAGTAGAAACACATGAGCCTTTTCTTTAAATTTTGATAATCTTATTTATAATATGCCTCTTTTTAATTTTTGTGTTCAACTTTTGTTGTTATTTTATTATGAATATTTAACCGACATCGTTTTGTTGAATTAGCTTTTTTTAAGAATAAAATTAATTAAGTGTCTAACGTATATTTTATTCTAAATAAAATAAAAATATTGAGATGGTATGGTTTTTCCTTAAATACTTCCATAATTGAATATAATCGATTCTATGAATGTAACCCTTTTAAAATAAATAGAGATGCATCATTCATACATATACAAATTTTTTTACTTCTCATTACCTATTTTCTTGGTTGATTTTTTCATATTTATTTTAAAAATTATGTAATTAATGACTATCTTGGAAAATATTTATTGATTTTGTGTTGTATTTTGAGTATTATAAATAATTACGTTAAATTATTTTTTGTAAAATGTTTTATTAAATATAATAAATAGATTTTATAAATTTATGTGATCTTATTAATGCAATGTCTAAATATTCGAAAATTCTTTCCTGGTTTACCAACTTGCTTGTATTTTTAATTATTTGTGCATTTTAATTTCACAGGGTAAACATGGTATGCCAGGAGAAAAAGGTGAAAAAGGAGATACGGTAAGTTAAATATTGTAAAAATATTGTTGATAAACTATTTTGTTTGAAATATTTTTCAATACAACAAGCAAATTTTTTATCCTACAAACATAAAAATTAAAATTATATACTGAAATTATGAAAAAAATGAAACAGAATTATATTATTTGATATGTTTATTATACCATTAAAATTCCATTTTAAATCATTTTCTCACTTAAAAATTACTTTCTTAATAACACTTCAGTCAGGTGAATTTGATTCATTCAAGCTTTTTTAAACCTTCCCTACTGGATATGCCCATTAGGATGACAACTTATTTGTTTTTGATTAAGGATTAGTACAGAAAAAGTTAAGATCGCATCCCATTGAAAATGATCGAATAGCATTTTATTGTGATTAATTTTGAAGTGCAATATATTAAAGTGCTCATCTTCTTGCCCATTTATTATTTTTAGAAGAATTATCAATTCTCTCAAATATGTAAATGGAGATTTTTTACAATCATTACCATATATATATATATGTGTGTGTGTGTGTGTGTGTGTGTGTGTGTGTGTGTGTGTGTGTGTGTGTGTGTGTGTGTGTGTGTGTGTGTTACATGTTACAATCAAACACATGAATTTTTGCTAGTTTAGAAATATACTGTATTTATAAAAATATTAATACAAATCGCATTGTTTTATGATTTGCCTTTTATTTTCAAATTCCTAACAACGTATTTGGAATAACGTTTCCCTTTTCACAAATATTGCATATTAATATATTTTCCTTTAAATTTCATATATATTCTTACATTTCTTGGGAATGAAATTTCTGCATGATGATTGAGATAATTTTCACATATTTTTAATAATTAATTTATAAATTTTTAAAACTGACTCCTATAAATGATCCAGGAAAATTTATGCATTCCCTTATTCCTCGTCCTAATTTCTTGCGAATAATTTTAAAATTTAAGTTTGCCAAATAAAAAAAAAACAAACCTTTTATTATTCAAATAATTAATTTAATTTTTGAAATATAATTTGTCTAAAATCAAAAAAATCTGAAATCAGTATTACATTAGATTTGTGTGTCAAAATAACACTTTTATTAATTTTTTAAAGTTTATCTTATTACTTTGCATATTCGAGTTTGTTTTATGCGAAGGAAAGATATTTTGAAAGTTGTTGCACATAGAAATATTGAATTAAGATGTAGTAAGTTTCCTTCTAATCAAGACTGTTAATTACTTGATTGAATTATATTAATAAAAAATAAAATATGATTTAAAACCCCATTCAGATCGAAAAACAGCAATAAGCCATTTTTGATATTAAATCTTTTGTTGCTATTGTCTTTGATTGTAATTGCTTAAATTAATCACTTACAAGCGCTTTCATTTTATGTTCAGTCAGATAATATTTTATTTAGTTTTTCGGTGATAAGACTTTTCGAATTAGTTGATATTTTGTATTTGAAATTTTCGGTTAAACATGAATTTTGTTTCACAATAAAAGTGAGTGAATCGCATGCAGCCTAACTAAGCGAAATTTCATTACACTAGAACGTCAATTATCTGAATTCGTCTATCCGAATAACTTTTAGAATTTCAGAAATATTGATTAGACATTACAATAGAAGGAATATGAGAAAAAGGAAAAAGAGCAAAAGTAGAAAGTTCAAGACAACGGAGAAAATGTGAGACCGACGTTTCATTTGTGGAAATTAAAAGCATTCTTTTGAAAATTCCTGGATGTTCAGGAGTGCTTGCTGAAGATACAGGAGAATGCATTGTTAAGCCAAACCCTGGATTTCAAATTCTAATAAATCTATGACTTATAATAAATATCACTTTCTTAATCGACACTTTTGTCTATTGAGATCACTTTAAATGTCCAAGTACAGGGGACCATCAGCTAGTGAAGCATTTGTCGGCTTTAAAATGGATCAGCTTGAGTGAGACCAGATGAAAATTTTCACTACCTGTGGATGACTGCCCGAAAACGGGAAGTTTACTTAGACAGCAAGCAATGACTTGCATTTACAGCGCTGTACCTTCATACTGCATTAATGGGCAGCACTTAACATGTAAAAGTGTTCCATTTAACTGATTTAGAGATCGTTTTCTTTAAAAAATATATAGTTTTTCTCCCATTTTAAACCTATATTTAATTAATTAAAATAGACATTTTTTCGAAAAAACATCGAACTAACCGAATTTTTGATTATCCGAATACGGTCCGGTCCCAATTGACTGGGATAATTGAAGTTCGTGTGCTTGATTAAGGTACGTACATGATTTGAATCTGTCGTACGGTGTCATGGGTAACAAAGTAATTGAAAGGAAAATGTCTGCGGAAAAGGAAACTTGCTTGTGAATTGATAATATTCAATAGCCTCTATTCATTTAAATTTATTCCAAATATATAGGGCATAAAATGGTTAAAAAAAACTTTAATGCAAATCTTCCACATAGGTCGCAAGATTTGCATTATTTACTTTATAAACTCGACAATAATGCATAAAATTCTACACGGCATTAAAATTTTGATTAATTCCTATTGTCTTTGATATACTTTCTTTGATGGGGGTGAAACAATTTTTTAAAATATATTTAAGTAATTAAAAGTATTTATTACACCGATGATTCTTCTGTTTCAGTCTCCCATCAAGTACATCAAGCAGGTGAGTGCAGATCCAACGACATTAACCACCCATACAAAGAGTGCCTTTCATTAATGAATGTTCTTTGGTCTAAAATAGGCCTTTGCTCCCTTTCAGTCGGACAGCCGCTACCCAGCTTTCGGAAGCGACATGGTGAGCAGCCTTCTTTCTCTCTCAAGTCCATTTCTGAGTCAGATTTTTTATCACAATAAATTTCAGATGCTTATTAATAGTGTTTATCTAGGAACTGTACATTTCTCTGAAAACTGTGCATTGATTCTTCACTCATAAAAATAATATTATTTATATGAAAAAGAAACAATTTTCTTATATTAAGCATATCAATTTCATATTCTTATTACAAATGTTATGTTTGATTTTGTATTCTGTTCTAAACGCAAAATTTTCCTTATTTCAATTCCAAAATAATTTATCAGATGACATGAAAATTCTTCTCATGTGATAACACAAATAAAATTTGTTTGCGTCAATTAAGATGCATGTATAAATCACTAGGATTAATGTTTCTAAGAAAATATAATATTGTTAATTATTGTATACACATTTATTTTTAAACATTATATTGTTATGAATTAAGAAAGATTATTATTATTATTTGACAAAATAAAAATAGTTATGTCTATTTTTGGAAGCATGTAAATTGCGTATTATGGTCCTTTTCATGTAAAATTGACATATAGTAGGAAAATGACATATAATATAAAATTGACATATAGTACGAAAATTGATATATAGTAAGAAAATTGACATATAGGATGAAAATGACATTTAGTATGAAATTGACATATAGTATGAAAATTGACATATAGTACGAAAATTGACATATAGTATGAAAATGACATATAGTATAAAATTGACAAATAGTAGGAAAATTGACATATGGCATGAAAATTGACATATAGTATGAAAATTGACATATAGTATGAAATGAACAATTTGAATGTTAAAATAATCAATACAAGTAGGAAATAACTATGCCAAAGTGTGTTTTATTTTTATTGAAAATCTATTCCTCTTCCCTAGGTCGTAGGACCACCAGGACCCTCCGGCCCTCCGGTACAGTGACTTTTTTTGAATATTTCATTTGTTTAGCTTATATTTAAATATTTCTGCAGCCATTATTTCATTATTGCTAACATGTGCACTAATAATATCGAAAAATTACAATTTTTGCTCTGAATTAAAAGTGGATTTCATTATTTCTGGGGGATGTTTCTTTACTACTTCACAATCAATAGACAAATTTGTGTAAAAAAAATAAGATCAATTAATTGTATGATTTTAAAGAGAAAATGTATCACATCATGAAATTCTGGGAAATTGAAATTTAGTTAATTCTTCACACTTAAACATACTTTTATTAAATAAGCTCAATATGTTTCTATTATTTTAAATTCATAAATAATTAAAACGCAATTAAGTAATTACTGTATATTCTGAAGTACTGCATGTTTTGAGCTTAATTTATATTTTCAAGTACGTGCTGTACAATTAATACCTTTAGTAACACGAAAGAAGCGCCGTGAATCAGAATTGAAATGATTTGATAAACTCGACGATCAAGAAATCAAATCAAAATTTCATTCGATTTCTTAATAGTCGCCTTCTTTTCATCTTTGAAAAAATTAACGAAAAATATGGACAAAATTAATAAAAAAAATCGTTGATAGCGTACATAGAAATATTTTTTATACTTTTTTTAAAAATGTTACATAAAAGTGATTCTAAAATTTTTAATTTGTTTCTCAATTATAAAAGTACATTTCAAAGTTTTCTCTAATTTAACATGAGCGATATTTTTAATATTAAACTTTGTCAGAAAAAGGTGTATAAAAGTTTAACTTTATCCTCTTTCAATGAATAAATATAAACAATATATTTACATAAATGGTTGAAATAAAATTTATACTTTGATTCTGATTTACTTCGTTAAAAACTAATCTAGTGATTAAATAAGCTGAGTTTTTTATTTTACCATATATGGTGATAAATTTTTATGAAATCTAATTTAAAACCCATACTATAGTAACATTTTACCAAAAGTTAAAAATCTCATTTTCCGGTGTTATGCAAATCTAAATATAATGAGGAACAAAACTGAAAATTGTAAAAGTATTTAATTGTTCTAAATGCGAATTATAATTCAGAACACAATATAAACTTATTTCATTTAAATATCTTTTTTTTCGTTTCAAATATTTTATATCTTTTTCTAACAATATTAAATTACAATAAAACTTAAAATCCACTTGAAAATAAAGCATATTATTCTCTTTTATATAATTTAATGTTCCCTTAGGGACCACCAGGTCTTCAAGGTCCACCTGGTATCAAAGGAGATAAGGGAATGGATGGCCAAAAAGGAGAGCCAGTATGTAATATAATTAGTTTTATTCACACATTTAAGTATTTTATTTATTAATTAAACCATATAATAATAAAGCTATATCAAATATTTTATTTAACACAAAAAGCTATCATAACTTAAAATTACTATGCATTAGAATTTTAAAATCTGTCTCAGCGTACTTCTTAAAATTATGCTTTTTGATGAAATGCGTCCTTAAATTAAATCAAATTTTATAAAATTGTAATGAACAACTAAATAACTTTCATTCAAGTATTTTAAAAAAAAATATTTTATTGGAGTTTCATTTACTCCAAATCATAACTGTTCAAAAATTGAGTTTTTGTGTTTAATGGGTATATATTTTATTATTTCATAATTTTCAATTATATATTATCCTTCTAGTATAAATTACAAAGTTTCAAGCAAAGCAGGAGAAATGGCAAATTTCAGATGCTCTCAAAAATATATACTATTTCAACTACTACCTATTTTTTATCTACATATGCCTTGAATAATTTAGACATCTTTGTTTATTGAGTTCATATCTTCTGTTGGCAATAGATACTTACTCGAGTAGCTTTTAAAACGGATTTATTAGCAATAATATATTCAATTATTTTGAAATAGTAAATTCCTTAAACAATAGGAATTTCAATGAGGCCTTATTATTTTAAGCAATAAGGCTTAATAAATCATCAATGCAGGCAAAGCACAGTAATAACACAAAAGCCATATATAAACATAAAATAACCACGCCTTGAATGTCTCAAATATTTAACGTAACTGCGATTAATACTCTTATGAAGCCCTTTGACTTGGTTGTGCTCGATACCATTTCAGATCTGTAAGTGTTTTGAGGTCATACTGAAATTTTCTTTCACCTCGTTGCGTGATTTAAAATGCTCTGACATTTTAAGGCTGCATAATTTTTAATATTTCATTTTAGGGTGATAAAGGAGATAAAGGGGATCCTGGACCTATGGGATTGCCAGTAAGTTTTCCAAGATGATAACTATAATTTTCTTATTGTGTGTGTTAAAAAATATCATTACAAAATACTGTTTTGTTCATACTGTAGTACCACAGTCGTTTTAATTATCCAACAAAGATACTAAATAAAAAATTACCTACTGATAGTACCACGTTATTGTATTTGAGCCAAATTAAACTCTAATTATAAATATTGAAGCAGAATATACCCCATTATGCATTATTGAATGCACTTATTATATAAATTTTTTGCACATGTTGATATTGGAATATATGTGAATGTGAGCAAAAAGACAGGACAGTCATGTAGTGCATTTGCTAAATTAATGTGACATATCATGTGTTGAAATTACAAAATATATTTTTAGAGCCTACAAAATGAGCTTTTATAGACATGCACCGGGGAAGAAAACCCAGAAATCACCAAATCATCCATTTAAATTAGCGCAGAAATCCCATTTGTTATATTTTCCAAATCAAATGTATTATCAGAGTAAGTAACTTTGAAAACAGATATTAAAAACACAAAGATAAGAAATATCTACGATTTGTTTAATTGAATTTAAAATGATATCAAATGATGCATTGGTATTATTAAAAGATTTTTTTGTGAAGGAATTCGGCTGCAAAGAACATTAAGCTTTGCTCGGCAGCATTATTTAATATCAACATTGTGTAATACTGACTAAATTATAGGACAGGATTTAGTCAGAAAAATATAACTAACTAGACTGAAGCTTGGATTTTTTAGTGAATATTAAATTTTATGGTTCATATCACAAAATCGAAATAAATTCTATCTAGTAATAAAAAAATTGGATGAAAATTTTAATACAGTAATCAAATAAATATAAAATTCAATTTGTTATTTGAAATTATGTATACATTTTCTCTTAAATATCTTATATTCTGTTAGCTTACTATTCACCAATTTTTTTTCCCTAATTGTTTTAGGAATGGAACCTAGATTATTTTACTTAAATGTTTTCACACATTCCCCTTTTAGATACTTCGTAAGAAAATATGTATGTGAGCTTCAATTTAGAACTAATAATTGTACAAATTTATGTAATTAGTAAATTTCTATATTATATATATATATATATATATATATATATATATATATATATATATATATATATATATATATATATATATATATATATAATTATAAAATAAGATAATATACGAGAGGAAAAATATTCTTGCTAGGCACTTATTTTATATGAAATTGAGCGTAGAAAAGAACCAAATTATATCTAAATGTAATTGTAAAATTTAATGGTATAAAAAGTGAAACAATTGATGAAATACTTCTTAAGTCATGTGTGCAATTTTAATCATTAATTAATGCAGCTTTTATAGATTTTTATTCACGAGGAGTTCATATTCAATTCGATTAGAAATAATATAAACAAGTTAACGTACAATATGGTAACCATCTGTTATAAAAAAAATTCCTAAATTTCCTATTGCTGATGTGAAATTCAGTTATAACATTTATTTTTATGAGCTCCCTTTTAAAATGAAGGTTTTTCTTAGGGTCCAGTTGGTGTTCATGGTGAACCGGGACCACCCGGAGCAGACGGAAAGCACGGTGCTATGGTTTGTATATAGATATTCTAAGCTTACACACAGACATCGCACTTGCAATGTTTCCAGCAAATAACCTTCGAAAGTTCTTCAAAAAGCAGTATATTTTTATTATATTTATTTTTATTATATTTATTTTTATTATTTTTCTTTGTACAACGCATTTGTTTCTCTCTGCTTTGTTACGATTATTTTTGTTTTCATTTTTATCACTATGCTTTTCTTTTTCAGGTGGCGCAAATATTATATAACTCAATATGATATACATAACATTTCTAACAACCAAAACGTGCTTTAACGTTTATTTGTTTTTCAGCTTTTACACTTTTGTAAAGCTTGGATTGATTTCGTTTTCATTTCAGGGTCCTCCTGGACTTGATGGAATGCGGGTAAGAAACATTTACAGGGTTTCTTGCAATTATTGTTAAGTTTTGCCAAAGCAATTGTACTGATTGGATTGTATGGTTCTAGGGGGAAAGAGGTGAAACGGGAAGCAAAGGTGAAAAAGGAGAACCAGGGTTACCGGTGAGCTCAAATCTCTTCCTGCTTTAACTTCAATTCATTCTCATTGAAAGAAATTCTTAATAGGAAAAGCAATATTAATCTTATGCATGCTTTAAGGAGGCTTCCGTTAAGTTAACAAAATATTTAATATTTTAAACCACTCCATTGCTAATTTATCACAATATATTAAATTTATATCCATCCATTAATGGCACTTTTATTTCAACAAGTATTCATATCATCCTATTTGAAGTTTACTCAGAAACGATAAAAGAAAACCAAATTGTTTTCATAAAGGCTACGATGAATTAGGTTGCTAAATAAAAATCGCATTTACGAAAAATTTTTAAATATGAATTGATATTTGTATTAAAGCTTAGCTATGAAATAAAATTTATTGTACTCTAGAAAAGGAGTTTTTACTGAGCAACTACAAATACTGTAGAAGAAAAAAATTTTAGCATGAAAGAAAATAGAATTCGACATGTTGTGGTGTTCTGTGATTTTAAAAGTGGGATTAAGTCAAGAAGTTTGTTCTGACAGAATTTCTCATAGGGGTTTCAATTCTTTTCAAGAACCCAAAAAAAGGCGTTGTAAGATTTAATTCTTGATAGGGTATTACGCAGCGGTAATTGATTCAGGATGCAGAATTAATTACCATTCCTTTCAAAATGAGAATCAGTGACAATCCTTGAATCTACCAAATGATATAGAAGGAATCAAAAAATTAATCTGCTTCCATATGCAAAATTATTCGAAAAGTATTACATACGATGGAAATAATTCGCCTTTGGATTGAGTTCCAGAAAAGAAGAACATGCCAGAATGAGTAAAGACAAATTAAAATTATTTAAAGTTGTTTTCATTATCTTTAAAATCGTAACTGATGATACATACCATTTTTCGACGTTTCTCATATCAATATATGATTTTTTGAAAATGCAAATAATGGATAAACTTACGTGGATGTCTTAAATAAAACTTACGACATCCCCATAAGATATTCCGAAGAATAAAAGTCCATTGCATTTTTTATCGATTCCATAAAATGAATGATCTAAGGCATTAACACTTTAGAAAATTCGCATACGTCAAATCACATGCATAGAAGTTGCCGGAGATTACTTTAAAATATCCTAAAAATTCATAAATATAGGACAACTTAGATAAATAATGAATATTTTAAGTTGTAAATCTCAGAATAGAAATCAATGTATTAACTCTGTTTTAATTATGTATCTCTCTCTAAATTCTGACTCTTAACTATTCCAAATCTCAGTCATAAATCCTGCAAGATATTGTTTAAAAACATATTGATACAAGTTTTTATTTTGTTTTACTTTCTCAACGCAAATATACATAAGTTGCATTCAGATGCACCTAAAATAATTCTGACAAATTTCTATTTAAATCGAGTGATGAAATTTACTTACACTGTATGAAACCCGTATTCTTACATACACTGCTGGCCACCTGAAGGAAGCATGCAAATAACATAAAACTTACGACACGCATAAGAGGAGGTGAGATATCATCGCACATCACGAGCGCCTCTGACGTCATTTCAAAGCGCTATTTAAGACTTCGAAAGAATAGTGGCCTATCTTTCAGGGAAATCGGTAGTCGTGTTCGATGAAACAAAACAACTGTAATGCGGATAGCTGGATGCAGGATGGTACTACAGATAGTGTTTGATCGCATCCATCTCGGTGCACCACTTCACGTGATGACAGTCAAATCGTGTGTATGGAACCAACCGACCACTTGTGGATCGCTCAGCCACATCAGGAACCATAGCACAGCAATGCATCATACAGTGTTTGCGCGTACCATTCGACGCCGTTTATATCAGAGTGGTCTGTCCACAAGACGTACAATGCTTCGTCTACTCTGGACGCCAATGCTTCGTCTACTCTGGACGCCAATGCTTCGTCTACTCTGGACGCCAATGCTTCGTCTACTCTGGACGCCAATGCTTCGTCTACTCTCCACAAGACGTCCAATGCTTCAAATACTCTCCACCACTATTGGTACGGTGAAAGGATGTGGATGGTAGAATAGAATTAAATTGTTTTTACTGACGAGTTACGTTTCTGTCTGAAACACCACGATGGTCAATTCAAGTCTGAAAACACCATGGAGAGAGGATGCTGAACAGAGCTGCGTTATACACCGCCACACTGGTCCTGCACCGGGTATTATGGTATGGGGTTGTATTGAATATGACTTTCAAACTCTTCTAGTACATATTGGCAGTATTTTAAACAGCCAGGTGTAGGAGATATATTACATTTACATCTCCGAGGTGTAGAAGCCAGTTGTACTTCCTTACGTTCAGGGCTTGCCCACAGGCATATTTCAACAGGATAAGGCGCGACCACTTGTGGCACATATTTTCCAAAGATTCTTCGTCAATCGCCTGATTGAATTGCTTCCCTGGCCGTCTCGTTCTCCCGACCTTACCGATAGAAAACATGTGATTCATGATTTCCCTACGATTGATCCAGATTACATCCCTAGCTGCCACACCAGATCAACTTTGCAACGTGTGGAAGCTTATTAGTCTGCTGTACCTCACTACACCTCGTCTCTTTGAAGCAAACGTGTGGTAGTGGTGTCTCCAACAATGGCGGCTACTCTGGCTACTGATTTTGACAACATTAGGTCAAAGTATAACGGATGTAAAGGAATGTATAACTTAATCATCTTGTTAAGAATATATTTAAAGTTTAACAAAGTTTAAGAATATATATATTGCTCAGAGCTAAAATTTTCAACATTAAAAAAAGAAATCTGAAATTTATTTCTCGTCAGCACTTTTTCATCGAAATGAAATAATTTCAGCAAGTTAACAAATAGTGATCATTATGTTAATTGGAATAAATTTTAAAGGCTAAGAATTATCAAAATTATTAAATTGATCAAAATTTCCTCTTTGTAAAATGAAATACCATTTTTTATGACTGAATAAATGAAAACTAGGTCATTGACACAAATTTCAAATCGTGTTAATTGTTAAATAAAGAATTGGATGATGCTTTGCTGATATATGTAAATACATTGCCTGACATTGAAAATGCAACGCTAAGAAAGAAGGGTCAGAAAAGTATGCAAAGTTCAAGGCAGAAGCACCTTACCGAGTTACGCAAATGATGTGATATGCGCAGCTCTCCAGTTCACGAATGATAAGATATAACGTGAGGAACCAGCATAGTGGGTAATATTCGTTGTTGCGGAAAATAATAGTTGAAGGTTTGTTGTTGTGACGCCCGTACTTGCAAAGAATGTCTGGCCTTCGCCAACGGAGTCAGTTCCAGCAGACAGACGAGTTTATGGGGGGCATGGTGATCTCACTAAGAAGGTCAGGTAGGTACTTGTGGCAAATCACAGCTGACAGACACCTGGACGAGTTCACAGTGCACCGACTACGGCGCAGATGGGTGGAAGAAAAAGTTCTGGAATCTTTGCGCGGTGATGTCTGCAGATGTGGATTGACGCATTCGACGAGTGCTTGTGGTGGTCCCACAAAGTATGCAGCATGTGCTGGACGCTCCCAGCGGAATCATTTGCCGGAGATTGGTTGCTACCTGAGCTTCCGTTAAGAAGACTGCCATTGAACCCACAGCATAGACACCGTCGTCTGGAATGAACGGGCTAAAGCGATGCGGATGACGGAATCGCACTGCGTGGTGTTCTCAGATGAGTCACGCTTCTATTTCTTCAGTGATAGTCACCACATATGAGTGTGGAGAATCCTGCAGCAATTGTGGAACACCCTACCAAGCGACAACATGGCATCATGGTTTTTGGCGCCAATTCATGCGATTCCAGGTCATCTCTAGTTCGTATTCACGGCACCATGACAGCCCAACGCTACGTGGATGATGTGTTGCAGTCGGTGGTACTTTCTTGCATTCAGGAGGTGCCCAATTCTCTTTATCAGCAGGATAATGCCCCATCGCACACTACCCTCATCAGCCAACATGCCCTGCAAAATGTAAAGCTGCTTCCCTGGCCTCTGTGCTCGCCATATTTTTCACCAATCGAACACGTTTGAGATATGATTGTGCGTAATTTTCATACCCTGTCACTGCCTCCTTCTAAAGACGCACTTTGACAAATGGTTGACAGGAATGGAAAACCATTCCTCAGGACGACATCCGTACTCTCATTGACTGTTTCCTAGACGTGTTGCTTCGTATATCGTCGTCTGCGGTGGTCCTACTGACCTGACCCTGTTCTCGCTCTGTATTATGCATATCACTTCGAAATACAAATCACTTATTCTTCGTTGCTGTTTCTCTCTGTTTGTCCAGTTAGGTCACTTTCTGCCTACTCCTTCTTGGTGTTGTAATTTCAATGTTGGGAAGTGTATTATATGTCTATTTTCCTAATCATTCATAGTCTTGTTTTAGTGATGTCTTTAAGAAGAAAACTAAACATCTTAAACTTAAACTTCTGATTCTTAAAATGTATAACTAATATAAAGTAAAAAATATGAGCTTCAAGTTTAAGGATATAATCAATCACAAATTCAGTGAAACACTCTATGAAATTTTAGAATTGTAAGTAATTCTGAAGTTATATTTTAAAAAGTCTTAATTATTTTATGCCCCCATATTATATAATTATAATGAACTCTTATTTATTTCAAAAAATGTACCTAAATGCTGAAAATTTCGAATAAATTAGATGTATAAACATAATTACTTTAACAATGTCGGAAATATCCTTAAAAAAAAAACTATAAAATTGTAAAGAATTTGTTATATTTGACCATCTACAAAAAATACATTTAATACAAAAAAAGCATATTTGAATTACTTTTCAGACAATATCTTGCTATATTGTGAATTACACTAAACAGAAGGCCATCTCAGCTTATGAAGTGAAGACTTTTTGTTTCAAGTTACTTGAAACGTCTTCACTAATATTTTCAAATTTTATGATAGTCCGGTGAAATGCATCTACTTAACAATCAATCAATTTAATGTATGATGGTGATAAGTCCAACTCGAACTAATTCTTAAATAAATTCTATCAACCAAAAGTAATATTTTAAGGAAACATATCTTTAATTACAAACAGTCACAGTAAGATGAAATACTTTACAGCTAGAAAAAAAATTAAAAATAAAGAATTTTTTTAAATATTTTAATTCTTAAAGCATTCAACACGATTTCTCCCTCTGTGTGTGTGGCTTGGTCCTTTTAATAGAGTTGTAGTGAAGCTATAATTATGCAAAATTCTAACTTAGCGTAGCTAAAAATACTAATTAAGAACTTGTTTTTCAAAATAGAAAGATTATCTACATTAATCGAAATTTTGAGATTGTTAAAAACAAACCTACTGAAAGAAAAATTGCAATCGAAATCACACAGATCTTCTACGAGATAGTTATAAAATATTTATTCGTATTTCATAAACATTTGACTGTGTTTGTTGTTCGTATGAATTTTCTTATTCCATCACATTACGTTCAAATTATTTGTTTATTATATTAGCTATAAATTGTATTTTCATTTCTATCACTTAATAAAAATTATATTTTTCAAAAAATAAACGAATTCTAGGTTAGCCTGTATAAAAATTAATACTTGATTAGCTTTTAAGCGCAAATTCTTAGTACATGTAAAATTATGGCATAATGAGTGGATTAAAATATCGTCATTGTCCAGTTTTTTAGAGATATTTATGTGTTAAAATTAATTTACATAAATACCTACACTAAGCATACTATTAAATTAAAAATATATGAAGTTTAAATTAATAAAGTTTTTAATTCACTCACCATTGTCTACAAGAAATTCTTAAAACATGTTATATTGATTTCCACCGAAAAACCTGTCCTAATAATCAAGTTCATTATTATTTGCAACGGGCCATTAAAAAGCATGGGTCACAATGTCTTGAACTGCAGGAATTTCCTCATCTTCGGAGGCAATTTTCGATTGAAATGTGGTACATAAAAAAGGATTAAAATTAGAGATTCTCTTCTAAGATTGTTTCCGTTCATAAGTATGTAATTTCATATTATATAGTTGTTAAGATGAATCCTTTTTAAGGAAAATGTAATAATAGCGAATTATCAGCTCTAAATACAATAGAAGGCCTGTAAAATATTCATGTTTGATAATTTATAAAAATAATCAACATTAATAAACTGGCTAGATTTTAAGGTCCTTTTCAATGAACATCGAAATTCGTGCTCTTCATCTCACAAAGAATATCTTGATTAAACACCAAGCATAAGCGAACATGCTTTCATCCTCAGCGGCTATTGTGATTATAATATTCTGGTCTATGATATTTTTCTCTGGTAAACGTACTTTTAGAATTCTAAAAAGAGAAAGTTCCTGCCCTCTATCAGTGACAAAGTTATTTAGATTTTTAACGAATCAGACTAACTTCTTATATGAAAAATAGTATTCAAAGAGATACAAACCATCACGTACTAAAACAAAAATGCGCGCAACTAGTAACGATTCTATAAAGCTGAAGTTTTTCAAGTTGGGGAAGTATGAAAATTTCCAGCATGTCTAAATAAAGGAAGATGCCTTTAATGTAAAGAAAGAAGATCCAATGGCATACGATGGACTGTTTTATGAGACACCACGAGGAACTTTCATCTTTTTGGCAGTGTGATTGTTTCACGAACCTGTCGTTTCCAGTATCATTCAGTAATACCAACATATCTTCTTTTTTACGACAGATTTATTATACATTAACAAAAACATAACATTAATTATAGACACAAACATAAATTTAGATGGTTTATTTTACATTATTCGAAACACATGCATTTTCCATTGCCTGGAAGTGGTACCTCCGCTACCACTCGTCTTTTCACACATCCATACCGTTCCTCTCGCTCCGACACACTCCCCTATGCCTCTTGAATCTCTTACATCCGCACTTAACGAAATCGAAAATTCTCGTCTGTTAAGTGTTTGATATTCACACCTTCCCTCCAGTTTCCATTGCTGGACCTTGTCACGCAAATGGAAACCACGAAGAATCCTAGAAAGTTTCTTTTACCTTTCATCACCATTCCATCAAGAGCCAAATAATACCAAAATTCTAAATGTAACTTAATGTTTAACCTGTTTGTTGACATGCTTCAGCTTACCCTTTTCTTTCATATTCTCTTTAAAGGAAAATATCCTATATTACTGCTGTATCCATATTGATTACAACACAATATTATAAAGTAAGAAAACAAGAATCAATATTAACATAAAAAAAGCAATTATGCAAATATTATTCACACAAACCTTATGAAAATTAACAAGCAATAACAAATAGAAATAACTACATTATATTATATAAAGTTAAATATGAATATTATGATATATTCATTTTTGATTATTTCAATTTTATCCGTAACAGACTCATATTCTACTCATCCAATTACATGATCCAAGTATTTTACATTCCATCGATCAAAGGCACATTTTGCTTAATTTGAGGTAAAATTGCATTGTTTTAATGTTTCCAAGACCGCTCTTAGGTGGTTCAAATGTTCATCCCAGTTAGATGAATAAATTATGATATCATCCAGGAAACTTTCGACAGAATCATTATGGGGTCTTAGGATCTGATTCATAGTTTTCTGAAAAGTAGCTGGAGCACCTGCAAGTCCAAATGGCATTACTTTCCATTGATAATGTCCCTTAGGTGAAACGAAACTTGTCAGTTCTCGACTATCTTGATCCAATGGAATTTCCCAATAACCTTTAAGGATGTCTAGAGTGGATAGATACTTTCCCGCACCAGATTTGAATCGTAATTCTTCTGAATTTTGCATTGGAAATGGAGCTATTTTAGACTTGGAATTCAATCCCCGATAATCGACATATAGTCGAATCATTCCATATTTCTTTGCGGCACATACAAGAGGTTAAACAATCTCTGCCAAAGATGGTTCTGCTCCCTCAATACTTCCCAAAGAATTCGCACAACTTGAGAAATTTACTTGTTAATTCTCGGCAGAATCCAAATGATCACCTCCACTAACACTTTCAGAGGGTGATGTTCTACTTGATTTATCTTGAGTACGCCTCATAATTTTTTCCAATCGCTTTATTCTTTTTTCTTGTTCTTTTTCCTCCTTGCTAAGTTTTTCTTCTAATTTTAACTTTAAATTTTCAGCTTCCTCTTTAGCTTTTCTTTCTTGTTCAGCCTTCAAATGCATCTCTTCATCTCGTTTTAACTCTTTCCTCTTCCAGTCTTTGCTCGTGATCTTCAATAGTTTTTCTCAAATTTTCTTCGTCTTGACGACAATGTGTTCTTCAAGTAATCATAAATGCTCTTCTTCCATTTTTATTTGTTCTTCCTCTTCCTGATGTAGACGCTCTTCTTCCATTTTTATTTGTTCTTCCTCTTCCTGATGTAGACGCTCTTCTTCCATTTTTATTTGTTCTTCCTCTTCCTGATGTAGACGCTCTTCTTCTGGTCTCCTCAATTCTTCTTGTCTCTGTTTTTCCAATTCATCTTCAAGTTCTGCTTGCTCTCTAGCAAATATACATTTTTCTGCTAATGCTGCTTTAGCTTCTTCTTCGGAGATTATTTGTTTGTTATTATTTTCATTTTCTATAGCAGCATCAGTCTAAGAAGGAGAACTGGATCTAATTTCTTCAACATTAGATTTACCTTTCACTTCATTGGTTGTTGCTGTGGATTCTAAAGAATCTACTTTTATCTTAATAGCGATTATTTCTTCATTTAACAAGTTACTTTCCACTGGAGTAGTTGAAACCTCTATTTCAGAATTTTCTAAATCAAGTGTTCCTTGATTTGCTTCTATTTACTTATGAGCTTCTTCTTTCCTTCCCTCCACATTGAAAGTATTTATTTCTTTCCCGTGGATACTTTTTATTTCCTCTCCAAGGTATTTTCTTCTTTGTTCTTTCGACAAACTGAAAACTCTAGGAGTGATCAAAGCTTGCTCATGCAATCCTTCCGCAACCGCAGCATGCACCATGGTATACAGCCTGCGCTGACCAAATGCTTAACGGAACAGAAACAAGCTTTCCTTCAACCGGAGATCCAATTGCAGGCCTCAAGTAAATTTTCCCACTTGACTGCAACATTTCTTCTGGCACCACTGACTTCTGCAGTACTGTAATTTCCACACCACTATCAATGATTCCTTGAAACTTATCTCCTATATTTAAATCAACTCGTAAAAGCTCACCATCTTTTACATTGATTATAATTTCCCAATCGAAACTTGCATTACCCATTTTAATGCAAAGTTCATTTAACCCTTTCTTGCTTAATTCTTCAGTTTCACTTCTATTAGAAACTTGAAATACTATATTCACTTGCGGGCAAAATTTCTTCAAATGACCATCTTCTTGACATTTGTAGCACTTTAATACCTTTTTACCTGGAGCGCAACTAGCGGTATTATTTCCCAAACGATTCTGTGGTCGTGGATCTGGGTTCTTTTGATAATTATAATATTCTTTCTTTTCAACAATGCTTTTATTTCTAACTTCAGCGGGAACAGGTTTTCTTACAATTTCGTTCTGTTTTGTTCCGTGTGGGCCGGGAATAAATTTCGTATAGTTGTGGGAATTATTTGCAAAACTTTTTGGTATCGAAATTAAGAAATTATAAATTCCCCTTATCAATTCAGAGACTGGAAACCAATTTTCGGTCTCTTTCAAAAATATTTGAGATCATACACGAGTAAGTAAAGTCTCTTTTATTTTGTCAGCTACAATAAGTTCTTTAAGTTTAGCAAATGTTTCTATATCTTTGATTTTAAATACAATTTGAATGCAGCTTCCACCCGGGACGTATACTAAACATAACTTTCATTGTGTAATTTATAACAAGAATCGAAACTCTTTTTGTGTTGTAACGGAGTTATTCTACACTCCCTTAAAATGAAATTTTCGATTTTGTCATACTGATCTAAATTTTCTTAAGACAATAGAGCATTTATTCCTTTAGCACGACTTTTTAAACATTGTAAAATAATTTTCCCTTCATACTGTTCGGGTATTTCATAAAGCTTGAACATCCTTTCGGCATGATGGGAAAAGAAAGGCCATTCTTCAGCTCGTTCCGGGAGATCTAAAATTACTCCTTTCATTATATTTAAATAACCTAGAAAAGTGTTTCGTAATTTATCTCGCCGATATTCTACAGTGCTTTCCGAGTTGCACTCATCTTCCTTTTCTTTTATTTCTAATTCACGCATTTTAATTTCATGCTCACGTTCTCTTTACTTCTCTTCTAATTCACGTTGCCTTTCTTCTCGTTCTAATTCATCTTGCCTTTCTTCTACTCTGGCTTTCTCTCTCTCTATCCGATCGGAAATTATTGTATTTATTAATTTTCGAACAAATGACTCTTCAAAAATGTTTAGATTGTGTAATCACATTTTTTTAAATCTATTATTTTCGTGTCCGGAGGAATCTGTTCTCCTAACTCACTAGACAATATTAACATTTTAACAACTAATGTTACTCAAGAATGCGAAGGTCATTTTAACAACTAATGTTATCGAAAATTTTCAAACCTTAAATTATAAATTATTCAAAATAAAATATTTAAATCACACAAATCACCTTTCATTTGTTTAAATAATAAAGCACTTTCGTTTACTTAATGCACCAAAAAAAATTTAAATAATTTATTCTAATAACAAATTTAAAAATTTATAGTTTCGATTTTCATTTCAACACACTGTAATATACTTAATACACACTATAATATACTATAATATATATAAAACTTCAATTACATAATACGCATTAATGAATGAAAACAATTCAAAACAAGCTAAAACAAATATACTTATACGAACCTCCAGTTTAAGCATTTCAAGTTAAATAAATCCTTATCACAGAAAATCACTTAAATCAATAAAATTATAAAATAATTTTTAGTAATATGCATTTATATGTGTTTGTCATTATTTATATATATAATTTTACCTTAAAATATATATAAAATGAATCAGAGTTACCGAAACAACCAAAATCTATTAGTCATCATTGAAAGCACAATTACTATCGAAATATAAAATAATTCGAAACTTCCCCTCTCGTAAATCTTTCACACTCTCAGTTTTGAATCAAAATTTAAAATCTAAACTTAGTTACTTTACATAAATATTAAATACAATCATAGTAAATAATTAATATACCTTATAACACTGAATAATTCTGAACACGCAATTTAATAATGCAAAACAATAAACAATTAAAAAGCATTTAAACTTTCCTAAAAGTTTCTTATTCCATAAATTTATATCATTTACATACTAAACAACAGAATGATCACGAAAATTCTAAGCAAAACATTTATATCTTATTATATCACGTTAACTAAAAGTACGTTTCAACAATTTATTATTCAATAATACAGAGAGCTTTTAAATTGATGCACATAACTCAAGAAATTGACAATTAGCAACAACATCATTATTCGACATAAATTTGTTTTAATAACCAGATTATTCCAAAAATATTTTTTTTTCTTAATAAATCGAAATTATATATGTATATATTTTTTAATAATATCACCATTTAGAGAAAAATAAACTTTTCTGAATATTAATGAACAAATATCAATAACCAATAATATTTCGAAACACTATCGATTTGTCAATTTTTTAGTAGTGTTAGTGTATATCCACATAGGAATATTTTTTGTGAATGTCATCACAAAAATTATCAATAATCATGTAAAATTAAATCAATGAAATCATGCTATGATTTTTAAATTAATCTTATTTGAAGCATTTTGAATCTTAAATATTTCCATATCAAATCTTAAATATTTTCTCTATTAAACTAAACATTATACATATTTATTTTTATTTTGATACTTCAAATATTTAAACACAATTTTTATTAATTTATTACATTTCCTTCTTAAAGAAAAACCCTACAAGGAAATTTAAGAAAATTCTAAAACAAAGTTCCCTTAAATCATACATAATCAAAACAAATATTGGCTCCTAATGGAATGAGAAGCAATCAAAATATACAGACTCACGACTTTGTAGACACTTTTCCATCATTTTGTAATAATCCGGAACACATCCTGGAGTCAGCGCCAATGTGACTGTTTCACGAACCTGTCGTTTCCTGCATCGTTCAGTAATACAACCTCCAGACTAGGCAACCAACCACGAGCTAATTTACAAGCCATTAGCAAACACGACCGACCGTCTGTTGCATTTGTGTAGATAGTCGGATTGCGAGAAGGAGCCAGGCCAGATATTCATATTGGTTTCCAGATTCCTACCTGTATATATATATATATATATATATATATATATATTTGGTGAGTTACAAATAAAATAAACTTTTCCTAAGAAATTTGTCTTTAGGGAAATCCATCCCATATCATTGACTTGAAGAAATTGAACTATACTAATACTTTTCTGATATCCATGCAGAACATTACACATGCAAGGACATCCGGCTCTCTCCTCATTTGAGCAGATGGAGAATCTTTCTCTTAATTGGGTATTTTTTCTAGACTTGCGTTTTATATTTTATTCCCTTGAATCGCCAAATAATATTCATTTTCTCTAATAAAATATTGTAATTACCCAGTTGAATAAAAGATCACGGCGTATGAGACACAAACAAACACATCAACATAGCACTTTTTTCTGACCATTTGCAAAGAAAAGAGAAATGCACTTATAATTATGACAAACTCTTCTAACTGTTTTGAGCAGTATACATCACGTATGATTATTACTAATGCATTTGTTATTTGAGTAATAGTTTTTTAAATAATGATTATCGGGAGAAAATTATTTATGGTGTTTCATTACAGGATGGAATACAATCAATAAAATCCTACTTCTAACATGCTTATAAATTAATAACTTTAAAAAATAAAAATGAATACCACTTTAAATTATTTTAAAAGTATACACTCTTTTACTTAATTACAATTGATTTCCATTTAGATATAATAATATCTAAATGGAAATCACTTATTCTTATTTAAACCTTTTATTCAAATTTCAAACGTTCAAATTGCATTTTAATTTAGAATTAATTTATTATATTATGCTATTCTCTCTTAAAAGAATGCATTAAACTTTTATAGCCTAAATTCATTCAGTAACAAAAAAAAATAATGTTTGTGGTATTTAAATTAAATATCATTCTAAAATATGGGAACGATGCATCTGCGAAATTAGAGACACTCCATAAAAATGCGTGTTTATATTAAATTTAATTTTGAAAATAATTTTCCATAACATATTTCATTACTCTTCGCATTATATATATATGTATATATTTCATATAATTATATATATATTTCATTACTCTTCATATTATATATATATATATATATATATATATATATATATATATATATATATATATATATATATATATATATATATATATATATATATATATATATATATATATATATAATTTGGAGAGAAAAAAATTTATAGAAACTACCTATATTCTGATAAAAGTAATATCGGTTTAAAAATAGCGAAATATATTTTATTCTAAAGAAACAATTATTTAAGTTGAGTTTAATTAATTTATAGAAAACATGATTTTCTGAACGAAGTTCATTACTTCAAATCATTAAAACGTGGTCCAGCAAATCATTTTATTTCTATACTCTAATAAATTGATAACGATTCTTAAACTAGTTATGAAAGTTAACATTAAATGATTCTGAACTTACAAAAGAAAGTGTTTTCATTTCATTCATACTTCAAGGATAAAAGTTCTTTTATCCTTAAAAGAATTCTAATGAAAAATGTAACAATACTTCCTTTGTGTAGGAAACTCTTTATTTCGCAATTTACTTTCTCTATCCTATTTTATGTTTGTTTTATTCTCTTTTTAAAATTTGTATTTCTTATTCCTAAATTAGGGGACTGATGGCATACCTGGTCTGCCGGTAAATTAATTTTTCATTATAACTTTGATTTTTTAAACATTATTTTGCTTTTGTATAATTTAAATTTTGATACAACTTATTAAATTTTTTTTATTATTTTATTTTTTACTATTTTGTCATTTTTAAATCATTAACGGGTAAATTAAAATGAATGAGTATTTGATACACGAAACATATTTACTTTAACATGAATTCTTAATAGATTACTATACATTTAACATTTTAAGTATGAAAATATTTTTAAATGTGCTTATATATATATATATATATATATATATATATATATATATATATATATATATATATATATATATATATATATATATATATATATATATATATATATATATATATATATATATATATAAAACAATTAATTTTAATGATTATATAATTCTGAAAAAATATCATATAAATTATTCTATCAAATAATATTCTATAATTACATGATGCAAACAAAATAATTTTATCAAATGAACTCTCTATATTTTATTCTTGAAAAAACTAATTTTTGATTTTTTTTCAAACAGCATTTCTTACCTTACATATTTTGTATAAAAGTCTTTACTAAAAAGTACTTTTTTTGTTGTAATAGAAGGACGACATTTTATAAGCTCCGATATTTATTCCTTATTCAATCATAATTTTATTTTAAATTGAGAAAAATTGCCAAAACTGTGGAATACAAATTGCTTTTTATGTATGTATAGAAGTTAGGTTCTATAAGTAGAATAAATTTTTATAATTCTAAAAGTATAAAAACTACTAGACTTGGATTTTGCTATTTTTTTCAATATTTTTGTTTCTAATATTTAAAGACTAATTTATTACTACATTTTCATAAAGTAAATCTAAGTTAAATTTGTAATTCTCGTTCAATTGAATAATTTAATTTATGATTAAATTATAAAATTTTCCTATTGAACTTTAGTTTAAAGTACTCATTTTTAGGCAGAACATTGAATGAATCAATATAATGGAAAGCATAATGCTTTTTGTAGCAATACTTCTCATTATCAAATTAGTACTCTTTTCTATTCATTTGATAATGAGAAATGCTGCTATAAAAGCTTAATTTTTGTGTAGCAGTATTTCTCATTATCCAATTAATACTCTTTCTATTTTTTCCACAGGGTCTGAAAGGTGATAGAGGTGACAACGGTCCTCCAGTGAGTTGAATAAATAAGAAATATGTTTATTTTACAAAATTCATTTTAAAGAATAAATGTATTAAATAAGAAAATAATTAAAAGTCTAAAGTTTAGGGAAGATAATGCTCTGGTGCAACCCATATCACTTTTGTTAGCATGAATTTACTGTGTGCTTGTGTAGCGTAAACACTGGTAATATTGCATGTATCATTGCACATTTAGGTAAAGCACTTTCCTTTCAATTCTGCTGGAAAGAAAATAACCTCGTACGCAAATTTATGTAAAAAAAAAAACAAATGTAAAGTAAATTTAACATGCTCGATTTGATATACTTTAAATGAGTCATTCTTTATTATTAATTGGCGCAGAATATTTTATTGTCTGTAGCCTCTGCGCGTGTGAGTAGTGTGTGACTGAGTGTGTGCCTTTTCAGGGCCCCCGTGGAAAACTTGGAAAGAGGGGCGAGAAGGGCGACAAAGGCGACCAGGTGTGCACTTCTCTCACTTTATTTGCAACTTTTAGTTACTCCCTCAAATGTGCTAAAAACTTCCTTTTAAAGCTCATGCAGTAATTAAGCCACGAAACTGATAAAGACGGAATGTGACATTAATCTCATTATCTAAGCTTTCGGAAAGAAATTATAAAGTTCTGGGACGGATGTATATTTAGAAATAAGACCATTAAATTTGACTATTAATTTATAATAAATCGAAAAATCAACAGCATTTCTTATGCAGTTTTTAATACTCTGAATTGCTACTACTATCTACAAAAATAATAAAGGACAAAATATGGTGGTATAATAATACTCAAGAAAAAGTTTTGCAATTAAATCCTTTCATATTTTAGTACATTTGTCTACTATTAAAATAATCCTTTAATTAAAATCCTATTTATTCATATTGCTTTTTACTTAAAACTAAGAACATCTTAATCCTTTTTTAATCTATTGTTTTCATTTGTAATAAGAAAAAAAATATCAAATATTTTAGTAAGGTTAAAAGAAAATATAATCCACATTTCAATAAAAATTACGAATTTTCAACAGGAAAAGTTTTATTTAAAGACAAGTTTTTACATTTAAACCTAGTTTAACTTCCACATTTTAGGGAGTACAGTTTTTCTGTCATAAATATTATGTGTTACCTTTATGTTTCATCTTGTACTTTTATTCCTTCCTGTGTTAACAAAAGTATGCATTTTATGCGTTTGTGTTATGGCATTTGCACCTCACTGCATGTCCTTTTAACAGATCATTCGTCTTTACACGTAAAGCCTTCACAAGCCTAGAAAATATTTCGTATAAACTTATGCATGTTATATACTTCGTAATCTCTTTTCTTTTTAGTGTACGGCCCAGAATAATTCGTTTCATAAAACTACTAAAATCTTTATTTAGTTAGTTTTACATCTTTTGAAAATCTTTCCTAAAACATTAAATACTAAAAACAAAAGGTTGTATTTAATATAATAGTTTTTAAAATAAATTATTCAATATATTTTTAATTGTTTAGTATAATATATTTAAAATAAATTATAAAGTTAAATTTAAAAATTTGATTTTGTAAAAACCTATCCAATTAAAACTTATGTGTGTGTGTGAATAACTTTTATATTTATTATTTATCACTCTATTTACAGTAAAAAATACCGTTAAAGGCTCTTAATAAATTTGAAATTAGAATAGAATGTTTAACTGAAATTCCTGATTTCAATATAAAGACAAAAATTTCTATTTCATAAACATATTTTTAAGGAAAACTTCTAATTTTTGTCCTTTATAGCACAAAGTGATGTTTAAATTAAGAAGTATGGATGTATACATTTATGAGTACACATATATGGGGCACATGCTTGTAAATGTAAACATCAATAGAGTATCCCGTAACTTAACTGATTGGATTACGATAAAAAGTTAATCATGGTCATAATAAAATCACGTTGGCAATGTAGCAAAGGTAAAACATTTAAGTTAAAAGAGTTTAATTAAGAATAATTAGTTTAATTTAGTTTAATTAAGAATAAAATCACGTTGGCAATGTAGCAAAGGTAAAACATTTCACAATTTAGTTTGAAATTACGATAGTCTACTGTTAAATTTGGAAAAAGAAATAATGGCACAAAATAAAATATAGAGTTACCAAAGTAATACTAAGCAATAAAAACTATTTAGTCGTCAAAGATGATTACAGATAGGTTTAAAATCAACAAATTGTATTTCATTTTTATATACTATTACACAAAGTAGTCAGGAAATTACAATTATTTACAAAATTTAAATATTTTGTCTAAAAAGCACATACGACTGGCTAGATTCATTTTTAAACAATAACTTTCAACTTGCTTCTTATGTATCAGAAAAATTTAATTACAATAAATGAATGACTTTTTAATCAGGTGATTTCATGACATGATCTACAATTCCCCATTTTCTTCCACTAATTTGTTAACAGAATAAAAAAAAACTCACTTGTGAGCGCAAGCAAGATATCAATGTGTCTGAAAATGAATGTTGGAACAATAATATAGAGAAACCAATCTCTTTCAGGGCGTTCCTGGACTGGATGCCCCTTGTCCTTTAGGACCAGATGGACTTCCTTTACCCGGGTGTGGCTGGAGACCACCGAGTGGGGTAAAGCTCAATTTTCATATTTGGGATTATTTTTTTATTCAGTCACAAAAGCAATTCGATTGAACGTGTAAAGATTACAATTTCTGGCTTAGATTTGTATTTTAAATAAGTTAGTAATTTTCGCTCTGAATTAGGAAGTAAAACTCATTCCTTATTTAGCATACAGTAATAAATTGATTGAAATTTAAGGTAATATTTTAATTTACTTTAAATAATTATCTTCATCTTAACAAAATTTTTGGCTAACAAATTTTGACGTAAGTTTCATATATTTTTCAGTAAATTTTTAGCTGTAACTTCCATTATACAAACACTGAGTTATTTACCAAATCAATAAAAACTAAGACTATTTAAGCAAGTGTGCCTCAGCTTTTTTAAAGTATTAATATTTTTCATGTAATTGCATGCTTTATTTTATTTTTGGTAAAAAACTTATGCACTAATATTATCAAATATGTTAACCAATTTCACTAATATTTATATCATTTGCTGCGGCTACTTTAAAATGTGTGAAAGTCAGAATAGAAAAAATAAATTCAGTAGACCCTTAACATGTTTTTACTTACTTATCATTCTCTAGATTATAATAGCTCCACCTACAGCACCAGTACCTACAATGTAATTTTCAGGCTGATTTGGGCGATGAACCACTGCCACGTAAGCTGTTCTTTTCCATATCTTTCAACAATGATTTTAGTAGATATTCTTTTCACTATGTCAATCAAAAGAATTAAAAATATATCTCAGTAACATTCATCATTTTTAAAACATTTAATTCAGTATGAGTACTGTTGAAAATGTTTTATAGAAGTCTTCCTAAATTTTAATTCTTATATTTAATTTTTGAGTTAATGGTAATATGATACAAACAAATTTAACAATAATATTATTACTCATCTATTAAGCAATGTTTGGTGATTCCATTATTAATAAAGAAAGTTCCACAGTAATTTTTTTACTATATTTTGTTAGATTATACAGTGCATGGCATGTAAAAGCGGCCCATAAAGTGAATGCATAAAATAAAATGTAAAGTATTAAATATGATTACTCCCCTTCTGCGCTAAAAGTGCTCTCTTTACTACACATGTGGATATGCTTGAGGAGATTTCTATCTACACTCTTCTCAGTTCTTCAGATTGGCATCCTGGATCCTGAGTTCTTCAGCTGTGTGTGGATTTCTTTCATATGTTCTTCCCACTGACAGTCCCCACAATTACAAGTTACAAGGGACCACAAGCCTTAGCTGATCCTCTCCTCAGGAGCAAGCCCCCTGCACAATCATAGCGACATGTTGCACCAAATTGCTGAAAGTAACATAACTGAAGCTTCTCTCCTGGAAATTTAGAACAAAACTCTTCTACGATTCCCAAATAGAATTCCCTGGTCACTGTTGTCTCAAAGAATATAGAAAAAAGATCATGGATTTTGTTGTCAAAAACGTAATGTAGTCAAATAATTATAAAAAATGCAATGTTCCATAATATTTTGACGGATCCAGTGCAGTATTCTTTATAATTATACTTTTTGACCAGATATTTCTAAATTTTATAAAACTAAAACTTGGTGATTACTGATGATCACATCTGGAGCTGAATATCACTATCAGAAATTCAGTATTATATTCCAGACATTATGATAACTCAATAGATTTTATATTTAGGTCTCATGTTATGTTATGGTTTGTGCATTCAATATTTTAAAAAAAGCATATAAGAATTATCAATTCACATTAACAAAATCAATGGATTTCATATCATTTTTCTATAACCTAAATTATTCTCAGGAAAACTCTTGAGAATGATATTAAATATTTTGCACTATGAGACACGTTTGATAATATTTTTATAGAAATTTATTCACCTTTTTAAAGAGATATAAAAAAATTAAGAATCATAAGAAGTTAAAACTTACCCTTCTGTCACAGTTAGGAGGTTATATAAAGCAGTTAGGATTGAACTGGCTCATAAGAAAAGCTTTGCTGCCAACGGTGTAACCATTAAACTATAATTATAAAACAAAAAAAAAGAGAAAAAAATGCTAATAAAATGTTTAAAAAGTAATCAAAATAAAATTTTTAAATCAAAGTCTTCTTTTTATATGAAAGCAATAATTAATACTTGGACATATGGAAATCAGTAAGTAAATCCTATCCCAATCAGTCATCTACAGTTGCGAAATTCACAAAGTATTGATCATAACAAAAAATCATTGATAAACAAGTATTCGATTGTCAGATCATTACAATATGAGCAGTTAAATGTTCCTTTTGCATACATAATGGAGTAGTGTATTTTTATGCTTTTAATGATATTATTATTGAACGAATTTTTACGGATAATTTATAATATTTGCTGTCCTGAAAATATTTAGAAATTATATATATAAGTATACATAAATTTTTATATCTTATCGATTTAATATATATATATATATCATAAAACAATATATATATATATACATATATATATATATATATATATATATATATATATATATCATAAAACAATATATATATATATACATATATATATATTGTTTTATGATAAATTAAGAGACTTCAGTGCGCTCTCATTACTAAGTGAAATATCAATTTAAAATAGGTACTTTCTCTACTTTTCAGGTTAAAGTGAAATTGCAGTGCAGGACACTGTCGTGTAATGTTCGTTGAAGAAAAATAAGAATTTCTAACCATCTAGACTATTCACTTGAGGGCTTTGTATCTTGACCTTTTTTTCATACGAAATGAACTGAATTTGGCGACGATTAGAGATAAGAATTCTTAGAAGGGAAAAAACACCTCTGCACTTTGTATCAAGAACACTCATAGTTACTAGCTTTGGCGGAGTTTGATGTTTTCTTCCTTCAAATAGAAGCATCAGTGAATCATCGCTTAACACTGGACTGAAGGCAATTTTATATGTGCGTAATCTTTCCAGGTAGTTCTAAAGGTTATCGCTTTATATGATAAAGTTGTTACATCGAGCAAAACTACAAGAGGCTTCAGGAATGTGAAGAAAATAATTGTATGATGTAATCTCGTTGTTACTTACAGTTTTATATCATGCTCTTCCCACATCCCGCGAATTACGTAGTTTTGTATGTTACAGTGTGTTATATTAGAAATAGGAAAGGACTGCAAATGCAAAGCTGTATCTTGTGGATGTCTCAGTAACTGTAACTGTGGATGTCTCAGTAGTTAAGATATATTCTTTTCGCGATAAAAGTTTTATTTTATGGGAAGATAACCATTTTTGTGTTTTAATAAAACTTTGAGGTTTTGTAGTAACTCAAAGGTGACATTTCTTTTAATTGTCTATTTATTTATTTTGTTTTTTAATTTAAATATTCTGTTCGATTATTTTACACTATTGATAAATAGTTTTTATCCATTTTTCACTATTTATTAAGTCAAAATTATTATAAAATAAATAACTAGACTGTGTAATGTTCCACAAGTGACTTCTTGTTTAGTATCCTAGCAGTTTCTAAAGACAGAAAAGTCATTAATGAAATATTTTGCATTCTTTTTCTTTGTTAAAGATTATATTGGAATTATTTGATTTAATACTTATGAAGCCTGTACAAAATTCTTCATGAATTTAGATCTTCATATTTCTTAAATTATAAGTGTGCTGAAATGTCATTAAAATTTGGATTTTAAGCAATTTTCTCTTATCTATTTTTAAAATATAGAATAAAACGAATACTTTTACATATTCATTTTACTAACACATTCTATTATGTCTGTGTGTGTGTGTGTGTGTGTGCGCGCGCGCATGCGTGTTTATTTGAATATTGTGTATCATTTATCAAAAGTTCCATTTTTCAATTCTTATTAATACTTGTATGCAATCTGTATGTTAAGAGATTAAGAAAAATATAATCTTTGAGTATAATGCATTTCTTCGTAACAAAATTGCTTATTGAAACTTATTTTAGTAACACTACTTTATTAAATCTAATTTTAAAAATATGAGTGTGCTTTTAATATGATTTGGGTATTATTACAATATTTTACTTAGAAAACTGATTGAATGCAGTTTTTTTCTTAACAATATCTTTCAAAATTTGCATATTTTTAAAATAATGCATTCGAAGTTATTTGTTTACACTTTTACATTTCTCTTCTATAATTACAATTGTTTTAAAAACTAAAAATGTAAACAAGTCAAAGATGATATTCTATTGCTCTTGTAGACATTATTTAAACATATTAAGCACTCTTTATAAATGTATCTAAATTCTTAGAAGTAAAATATTGTAAGTATTTCGTGCTACGCGAGAGGGCAATAAAAAGCTACTCTTTCTTGTTTACATCTCAAATGGTGGATTTTTTTTTTCGTGCTTACATGCAAATGTGTTGTTTGCATTAGCAGATGTGTCTTT
This sequence comes from Latrodectus elegans, assembly GCA_030067965.1. Classification (NCBI taxonomy): domain Eukaryota; kingdom Metazoa; phylum Arthropoda; class Arachnida; order Araneae; family Theridiidae; genus Latrodectus; species Latrodectus elegans. The sequence goes on from CM057814.1 coordinate 1,400,828, forward strand.
TTCTCTTTCCTCCTGAAGATGTGTTTTTTCTTAATTTATTGAAATTTCGGAAACATCCATTTAGTGCTACAGAGAGACTGCAATGTCATTCACCCTTTGTATCTAGAATTGCACAATAAACGTTTTTATATTTACATTATGTTTCATTTACTGACTTACTTTTTGAAAAAATAAGGAGAAGCAACTTGGCGAATTTAAAACGCGAAAATTTGTTTCTGCGCTTACTTAAATGATTACAATTTGTTTTTATTTCTGTGTCATCAGATCACGGTAATTTTATCATTTATTTTATAATTAAAATTATATTATATATATATATATATATATAGACTAATGAAACCAAAGAATTAAATTTGAATCATTTAATTGGAATTAAACATCATGATTTAGCTTGGCATGAACTAAGCAAAGATACCCTTTTTTGATATTGCTTTTCAGAAATTAATAAAAAAACATGTCTAAATATCATTAACACATAATAGACTTTTAAAGTCTGCTTTACCTACAATTAAATCAGCGACAACACAATTTTGGCACTGTTTGAAACGGAGAAATCTTATATTTTATTTTTTAACAGTGAGTATTCGCGTTTCTTAATTACAAACGTACGTTTGAAGGTGCCTCGCAAAAATATCACAAAATTACTAAATTAAATTCTGAAAAAATACACACTTTAAATTTTTCTTTAAATTGAAAACAATGAGATATTTAAATTAATTAATTAATTTAGCAATATGGATAATTTTAAGCAGCAATATGAATAAGCCAATGTATCCTATAGTGTGAAGGTATCATTCCAAAGATTAATTTTAAACTATTTAGAAATAATTTACCTATCTAATGAAGGAGAAAAGTTTCTATTGTTAATTCATTTCAATTATGTAAATTTTCCGTTTTAATTACAGGGAAACAATGCAAATGTTGGCGCATCTCATTTGGTGGAAATGATTGTGAATATTAAATGTGATCCCAACAATCGTATTCTAAATAAGTAGGATGCGAGACAACCTCGTTCCAAAAAAGAGCCAATTCTGAATGCAAATAAACCTTCATCTTTAGAATAACTGATTCTCATTATTAATAAGAGAAGCGCATCTGATAAATTTCTAACATCATTTTTAAAATGTTCATGAATTCTATCCACATAAGATTTAGTAGCTGAATCATTCAATAATTTTGGTTCATTTACATTTCTTAAATTCTTTTTTTCTATATCGTAATTTACATCGTTTGTTAATTTAAATCCTTCACCTGGAGGTCCTTCTTTTATTTCATCAACAAACAAAGGATAATAAGATGTCATTTATTAATGCAATAAACTCATTATGCTTTCAATGTTTTAATCATAGTTATTTCTTCAGATTTCATATTCATAAGCATTTGTTTCTTTTTTTTCAAAATGGCGTAGAAAAAGTAATTTTTGGTAGTATTATTTTTTAACCTCCAATTGAATTTGATCATTAAATTATTCAGGTTTGTATAATTTTCATGGTTTTCTAGATTAAAACAAATTATTGGATACTTATATACTTATAAACAAATTATTGGATATAAAATTTGATTAATCTATCATGCAACCTGTTTCTGCATTTATATTGTTCATTTCTGCCTCTAAAAGAGCTGTACATATTCGATTATAATGTTTTTTATTTAAATCCATGAAATAACTTACTGTTGGAACTTTTATGTTATTAATCATTTACCGACATTCTGTGACATCCAAGTTATCAAACATCATATTGTTCTGGTTCATATTTTCATCTCTTTCATCATATTGAGGAAAGACGTATAAACTAAAAACTCCATCAGATGTTGCAGGAATATTATAAGATTCACTATCATTTTTATTAAATAAATTTGATTTGAAAGTAGGCTACAATATACGAGGCTTGTAATTAAAAAAACAAATCAAAGAGTATGTTCTTAAAAATTAAATTGGAAAAAGATGATAAATTGATTTAAATCGAAACAAATAAGAAAATATTATAAACATTTTATTGATGTAATGCAAAGAAGGAGCGCACCCATGCTGATGACGTTTTGTAGGCTACAATATACGAGGCTTGTAATTAAAAAAACAAATCAAAGAGTATGTTCTTAAAAATTAAATTGGAAACAGATGATAAATTGTTTTAAATCGAAACAAATAAGAAAATAGTTAAAGATAAATTGGATAGAAAATTAGGAAAATTAAAAAGAATCCAAGTATGAGATTTATAATGTATTTAAATTCCTTATGGGATAAGTCTGGTCAACGAAATAACTTACCGCAAAAAAAGTATGTAATAGAATTGGATGATTTTTATAGAATTATATTAGATGATAACGTAAAGGAATTAAATATGAATATTATAAATGATAACTGTGTTGAATGAGCAATAAAATGAAAGATGAATACGTTAAGAACAAGTTCAATACAAACATTTACGTAGCTATATTTACTACAAGTTCTGAAAGAATTAGACTATATAAAAAGCTTGATAAAGTGATTTATTATGATACAAATAGTGTATTATCTATAGATGATGGAACTAATAAAATCGAAAATGGTTGCATGCTAGGAAATTGGACAGATGAATTAGGAGAAGATAAATATATGAAAATGGGGAATATCTGGAGATCCAAAAGATTATGGATCTATCCAAAACGATTGTAGGGTAAAATTAAAGGATGAAAATGAAACTTTTTTAAATTTTGAGGAAAGTAATAACAGGAGAAACTTGGAAATAACCAATTTAAAATTGATACCATTAGAGTGAAAAGATACAGGTTTGGTTATGATAAAAGTAGAATTTTAAATAATTATGATCGTTTGGACATTAATCTTGTATATTATCTTCAATATTTTATACCTTCACACACAAAATTTTATATCTTTCTTTGTCATTAATATTTTTTATTATTAATTTTTATATCTTTCACATTTTATATTTCTTTCAAATTATTTATAGAAATGCATTTGAAAAAAAATGACTGATTTAACATTGATATTCAAGGATTTATCCTTCCAGATAAAAAAAATTGTCAGAGAAATTAGTTGGACACATTTAACAGAACCAATAGCTGAAACTATTCAAGTATTTACATCCAATTGTACATAAAGAGAAAAGAAATGAATATATTATTCGTAAATAAATTCATGAAATTCACGATCAAAGATTTAAAAGATATCCATATGATAAAAATTTTCGCATCAGTAATGAAAATGTTAAAAATTATATTCAATATTTATATGGTGAATATCGGGGTACATTTGCTTATAAAGGGGGAACAATTGAAAGAGAAATAATTGAGGAATTAAATATACCAGCTGTTGATATTGATGTACCTAAATGTCCTAGAATATTATGTCCCATGTGCACTCTATATAAATGTTGTCAGTATAAGAAATCCATTCAGAAAAATAATTTGCAATAAATGGAAGAAATGTAATACTTAGATATCAGTGAAGAAATAATAGAGGGTTCACACACAAAATTAATTAACGACATAATTGAAATCAATAAAATACATAATAGATATGGAATTGATAATTTAATAATGAAATATATTGATCAAATAAGAGAATTAATTTTAAAAGTTGAAAATAAGGATATAAGAGAAAAAGTACTTAATCTAGTAGATGAAACAACTTATAAATAAACATCTTCAGGAAATATTTTTTAAGATGTAAGATCATTTAATAAAATTAAATATCATAAATGGAAGAATTCAACAGCATCAAAAAGAATACATATACTGAGTTTTAAATTGTGAGATTTAAAAGTTGAAAAATACAATTTTTGATATCTTTGAAAAAATCAAAACGAAATTTGGATCTTCGTTAATTGCAAAGTTAGAAATAAACGATAATGAAAAAGAATTTTACTTAAGTTCTTGCCATGCTGATTTATCTGAAAAAGCAATTAAAAAATAAAAATAATAACTATCAATTCAATTACAAAGGTAAAATAAATGATAAATATTATGAATACGAATTGGAAGAAGTTTAAATATTTATCTTTTTTAAATAAACATATACAATGGCTTTTATCTTACCCTTTCAATAAACTTTAAAAAATATTGCATTTCTTATTAAAAAACATACATTTCGTTTAAATTTTAAATTCAAAAAAACTTAATTTTTATCAATTTTTTATTATAAAACACTTTAAAAAAGATAACAATACTGCATTTTACAGTGAAAATACATCACTTTTTAATAAAAAACACACTTTTTTGTTTAAATCTTAAAAATCAAAAATGCTTTAATTTTGCAAATTTTTATCAAAAAACATCTATAAAAATTCCAAAATAGGTCTTATTTTGCAAAAAATATCGCAGTTTGGGGGTGTTCCATATACTACTTACAAACTTTCCAAAACGTATCAATTATTTATTTTAAACTTGTATATTAACCATTGAGCTAGGTAATTTCCTTCATAAATTTGCTGCAATTTTAAAATTTTTTCTATCGAAAAAAACCCTTTATTTAAGTATTTATTAAACAGCAAATGATCAATATAGAAGTTTAAAATGAATGATTCATTCGTTTTGGATAGGTTATATTTTCAAAAGCATTGGATCTATATAATGGCTGTGAGTGATAATTTACGCCTCTGCTGAGTATCGTCAATTTAATTGAGGTATAGAACTGAATAATTTACATGTTCTGAGAATTGATCTTTACATAAATATTGAAGTATTAATAACTATTCAAAATGTTTAAAGGTGTAAATAAAGAGGTTTTGATATTAATTTCTATTGAGTTAGGAGATGATGTTAATGAGAAAATGACTGTTTCAGAATTATGCAGTATTACAAAACAAAACCAGAAGTACGTGACAGAGAAAGATTCCGTTGTAGAATTAGCAAATACGATAATTGAAGAGCGAAAATCCGATGAGTTGCAGCAACTAGAGATAGAGAGAATTAATCTCTAACAGAGAAAATCTAAAGAGCTTCGACAATTAGAATTAGAAAAAATTAAACTTGAAAGAACGAAAATGGAATTAGAAATTGCTCGTATGAAAGCGGAATCTAAGTCAAATTCAGAAGGTAAAAATGTTGAAAATAATTAGACTGAATCTTTAGACTCTCTCATATAAAAAGTGTCCGTAATTTAACTATTAAAACTCCAAGTAGACCTGAGGGTTGGTGTTATTTTTTTGCATCTTTGGAAAGGGCCTTTATTTCAAAAAACGTCCCTGATAAATATAAAGCGGAGATTTTGTTAAATTTGCAAGGGGAAAGGGCGACTAATGCGATAACTTACATAAAGTATGACAAGTTAAATAAGTATTCTAAAGTAAAAACAATAGTACTTCGAGAATTTGAGCCTACTCCTCAATCATGTTTAGAACATTTTAGGAAAGCTCACCGCCAACCAAATGAAACATACGTACAATTTGCATCGCGATTAACGACGAGCTCTGGGAATATTATTTACAATTGAGGAAGATAACAGATTTCGAAACTCTCAAAGATTTAATTGTGTCGGATAAAATATGCCAGACCTCAGATAGAGAAAATACGTGTCATATTAATATGAGACAGGCTGACACATGGTGTAAACCCTCTGAATTAGGGAAAGAAATAGATTTATATTTTACTTCCCGAGGGGTAAGGCTTTGGTGGGAAACTTAAAATTTAATAAATTGTCCGAGTTAAAATACGCGTCGAGAGTTTTCCTTTCGAATGTTAAAAATAATAAATGTGTTTTATCATGTAATGAGAATAACTCTATATATAAATACCCTAATTATAAAAATATGTCAGTAAATGAGCGTATTGAGTTTGTAAAATCAAATCACTTCTGTTTTAATCGCTTGGGGAATAATCATAGGGAAACGACTTATAAATCAAAACATTTGTGCAATATCTGTAAGCGGCGTCATCATGCCAGCTTTCACTTTCAGTCAGAGAAAATACGAGAACGCGCCTAATGAGAATGTGAATGCTCTCAATGCAAAAGTGAGATCACAGCTTTGGAATTCGTTCCTATTAGCAGTAAACAAGAGCCACGTGATCAGGATCAAAATTGCTTGGCGGCGACTAGTTATACTTCGGCAACAAATTCGAAGTCTGTACTACTCAGCACTTTCATTTGTATCATTAACCGATGACTTGGTTTATTAGACGCTTGAGCCAGTGCTAATTTCTTGAATAAGACTTGCGTTCACAATCTTAATTTAAGAAAGGAAAAAAATAAATATTGGAGTTTCAGTTTTAAATGGAATGTCTCTGACAATTGAATCTAAAGTTAATGCTACTATTGTTATAAGAAACTTCAAATTAGATTTAGAATTTTTGATTGTTCCCAGTGTTACAAATTTGACCCCTTTAAGGCAAATTGATATTTGTGTTCCGGAATTAAAAAACATTAAGTTAGCGGATTCAGGATTTAATGATCCAAGTCCAATCGATTTAATTCTGGGAGCAGAGAATTTTTATGGACTATTAAAACCTGAGAGAATTTACTAATACTAAATTAATTTTACAAAACACAGTATTCGGATTTGTAGTGAGTGGAAGTGTACCAATAGTAACTGAGACTAATGTACACTGTGGGCTTATAAACGAAGGTGCCGACTTAAACAAAATTATGCGGAAATTTTGGGAAATAGAACAAATTGAAGAAACGCAGAAATTTGAAACTGCTGAGAGAATTGAAGCTAATAATTATTTTATAAAAACTCATAAAAGGGATAAATCAGGAAAATTTGTGGTACAGATGCCATTTAAAAAAGATCTGAAATTACTGGAGAGTCTAAAGAGATTGCAGTCAAAAGATTAAATTCCTTGTGGAATAAATTAGAAAAGAATCCAGAACTTCTGGCATTATATCATAAATTTATGAGTGAATATGACTGCTTGAACCATATGCAAGAAGTTTCTATGAAGCAAGAACCTGAAGTGGTCTACTATTTACCTCATCATGCAGTTTATAGACCACAGAAAACGAGTACGAAATGTAGAGTTGTATTCAACGCTTCACAAATTACTTCAAATGGTGAGTCATTAAATTCCATACAGTTAAATGGTGGTGTAATTCAAGGAGATTTATTTGCTATAATATTGAGGTTTAGAAAACATCTTTTTGCTTTTACTCCCAACATTCAAAAAATGCATCGAATGATCTGGATTGATCCTGCACAAAGAGATTTGTAAAGAATTGTATGGAAAGATAGTAAGGAAGCGAATATTAAAACATCAATTATGCACAGTGACGTATGGAACCACTAGTGCTCCATATTTGGCTCAGAGATTTCTTCAACAATTAGGTACTGATGAACAACTGAAATTTCCATTGGCTTCTCTAGTAGTACAGAAAGATATGTACATGGATGACATATTAAGTGGAAGGTCCAATTTAGAAAGTGTAAAGTGTCTAAAGCAAGAATTAACTCAAATATTTAAAACTTGTGGTATGGAAAAGTAACTGTCCAGAGTTAAGGGAATTTTCTGAAGATTCAAATGACTATAGCTTTGATGAAACAAAAACATTAGGGTTGCTCTGGAAGGCTAAAAGTGATAAACTTTCCTACAATATGCCCAAAAAAGATGCTTCTATGGTTACAAAGAGAGAAATTTTGTTCATAATTGTCCGCATTTTTGACCCACTTGGTTTGATAGGACCTGTGCTTACAAAGGCTAAGGTTTTTATGCAACATCTGTGGAGGTTATCAATAGACTGGGATGAAAGACTGCTATCAGATGTTGTACAAGAAGGGTTACAGTTTTTTGATGGGCTATGTGACATTAACTGTATTAAAATAAATCGATGTATGCTACCAGAAAATGTTGTAAAAATTGAACTCTTTGGATTCTCGGATGGATCAAAGGTCTATTACGGTGCAGCAGTCTATCTAAGATGCGAATCAGCCAGTGGTGAAGTAACTTCACATCTAGTGTACAGCAAGGAAAGAGTTGCACCAGTCAAAACACTTTCGATTCCACGACTTGAATTGGGTGCACGTGTATTGCTATCTAAATTGATGAAGAAGGTTAGCACTTCCCTAGAACTTAAGATAGATCAAAATTGGTATTTTTCGGACAGCAAAATTGTTTTGTCCTGGATTCAGAAGTCTCCAGCAGAATTGAGAACCTTTGTACCAGAATTGAGAATCTTCGCTACCAGAGTGGCTAAAATACAAGTTATGACAGATGTCTTACAATGGAGGCATATATCATCGGAGCGAAATCCTGCAGACATCGTTTCTCGTGGCTGCAATCCAGCACAACTGAGAAATAATTCTTTGTGGTGGCATGGACCACTATTTATCATCGAGAAAGAAGAGACACTTAGCAACTGTCAAGAACTAATTAACGAGGGCTTAGAACATTTTAATACAGAACTGGTTAAGAGTGAACGACTGTTCAAGAAACCTGTTTTCCTAGTGACTTTTAATTCTTTAACTGAGGAGTTATTTAGTATTACTAACAATTATACTAAACTTGTACGTGTTTTAACTTTTCTTTATAGGTTCCTTAATAATTGCAAATCACAGCAAAAGGCAACTGGCCATTTTTTGATAGGCAGATCTATCACAACAATTGTAGAATCCAACATCCTAAATTTACATGACAATAAATTAAAACAATGGTAAAAATTTTAACTAAGATAGTGCAAACATTTTGGAAGCATTAGTCTAACAATTATTTAAGTGTAATACCAGAAAGATCAAAGTGAAGATTCACCAAAGAGAATGTGCAAGTTGACACTATGGTGATTTTAAAATTAGATAATGTACAGGTATGTAACTGGCCATTGGACAGAATAATGCAAACATTCCCAGGAAAGGATAAGAAAATGAGAGTAGTTTTAGTTAAAACGAAGAATGGAGTATTTAAAAGGAGCATTAATAAAATTTGCATTTTGCCATTGCCTAATTAAGGAGTGAGAACTCTATCAAATATATCTGTGTATCATTTAGTTATTGTAATTTATTATTAATAGTGTGTATCATTGTACTCATATATTATATAGTGCGTTAATATTTTTCTTGAGATTTCAAATTGTTGAATATATCATGTCAACGCCGGGTGGAATGTTGGCGCCTGCGAGCACAGAGCCCTTTTTGAGTCATAAAAAAGAAACCGCCAGTAGCGATGTGAGAGTCGGAGAAATAAAGTGTGTGTTTTATACAGTCCTTGAGTGAGTGTTAATTGAGTTAAAAACTGAGCTATTTACAAGTATCATTTATACATATATGAAATATTTGTGAAAAGAGCCCATCAGATTTATATTCTGCGTTCTTCTCTTTATGATTGAAAGTGTTTCGAATTAAAAGAAAAGGTTCAAAATAAATCAGCAATAAGTCATTGGATTTAACACACGCAAACTTATAATTCCAAATATTTATGCTTACAAAACTTTATTGTAGAATTTACAATAATTGATTTACTCTTTTAAAGTATTTGACGTTAATCAATGTTTATTAACATTATTAATCAATATTTATTAAACAAATGCTTTCGCATCATTATTTTCCCATATATTCTATTTATAATTGGGTTTTAACAATCAAAGGTTATTTATTAGGGTTTTAAGAAGCAAAATATATTTGGTAAGGTAAATTTATACTTTTATATGTGCAACGCAATGACTCTGATAGAATATTCTTGGAAATCTATAATGAACATTTCTTTGGAGTGCCGTGCGAGTTATTTATATGTATATACTTCATAGCTGGGGTGGCCAACAAGCGGCTCTTTGAAGGATTATTTGTGACTTTCGATAAATATACCCGAGTTCCTTTTTTGTGTTATAATATTTTAAAAGAATTATTGTCGTTCCGTATATGTTTCAAAATATCTTTTAAATTACTGACAACAAATATGAAAGACTAAGTGCCACGTTGTAACAAATTTCATTTAAATCATGGAAAACTGCGTGAACGAACATAAACAATAGCATAATCATTCGTTATCGACCGATTTGTAAACTTTCATTGCAACGGACATGGTGAGTCAAGAGAAACAACAAACTCACATATAATTGGTAGTCGGGAATCTTCGGTAAATTAAACTTGTTTCGTAACGCGAGTTGTTATTATTTTAATATTATAAAACCTGCATTTTCAAAATTTATTTATTCATAATTATTTTTAAGGAATAAAAAAAAAAGAAAATACAAAGAAATAAAAAAAAGAAAACACGAGCAGGAAAATAGAAGAGTTTTAATGAATGGAAGAATTTCTATTTTATTGATAATAATAGAAAAGCATTATATGATATTTGAATCTCTACGGTCAAAAATTATAAAGTGAGCAATTTACATCGACATTATGAAACCAATCTTCTTCAGTTTCCTAATCAGTATCCACCAAATACCAAATTAAGATTTGATGACATATGAACTTGCTTCATTTAAATCAAATTAAAATAAGCAGTCAATATTGATGACCCATAGCAATCAAGTAATTATATGGCTGAAGCCAACTTTGTCACCGCCTGAAATATTCCTCATGCTAAACGCCCGCATGGATAGGAAAAGTTTATTAAAAAAAACTTGGAAGATGTACTTAAAGTTTGAGATCCAAGTAATGCAGCATTGCACAAAATTGTTTCTCAAATTCCCATATCGAGACACACAACCGAACGACGCATAACTGCAATTAATACATCTCTGGAATATAATTTAAAAAATGATTTGAAGCACTGCATTGCATTCACCTTAGCCTTTGACAAATCAACAAATATCATAAATGTTCCGCCATTGGTAATTTTCATACGTTTTGTTTCATCTGACTTCATTTTCTAAAGAAGAAATATTTACACTTCAAGAGTCAACCTACGGTATCGATATTAAAAATGTATTAGATTCCATAGTGAAAACTTTTGATGTGCCTCATGATAAACTTGTAAGCAATGCAACTGATGGAGCTCCGGCAATAGTGGGTAAAAGATCTACTACACTGCGAAAAGTTCTTATTGGGTTTTTAGGAGGTGATTTTCAAATTTCATAATTTGTACCGATTCAATGCATATATATTCAATGCAATATTCACTGAGAATATCTCGTTACAAAATATTTCAAATGTCCTGATGTTATGAAAACAGTATTTCACATTGTAAATTATATTCGCGCCAATACAAAAAAAAAATCACTGAAAAATAAAAAATTTCCTTGGAGGATTAAAGAACAAAGAACTTCCAAATGACATTAATTTCTTTTGTATTGTTGATGGTTATCTAGATAGAATGTATTAAATTGGATTTGTAAATTTGTTTGATCCCATCTGCATTTCTAAAAGAAAAGGAAATAACCTATTCAGAATTAAACAAGACATAATATTTTAGAGTGATGTTTATGGATCATTTTCAAATACTGAGTGTAAATTTTCAGGGCGAAGATAAAATAATATCTCTCACACTTCATATATTTAGTTTTCGTATTAAATTATAATTTTTTCAAAAGGATATTAAAAATACAACAGTTTGTCATTTTCCCCGAATTAAAAAAATTTGTTCCAATATTAAACAAAAATAACTCAACGAATATATAAAAAATATAGAAGAAATGTTGATGAAATTCCAAAATAGATTTCAAGTGTTGAAACATTTTAAATCATCTCTTGATTTCCTTCTGAATCCATTTAAAGTTAACATAATTCAAGGTGAGTTAGTCATTTCTAATATAATAATTAGGACCCGTAAAGCGTCTGGAGAATTAGAATTAATAGAGATGTAAGAAGATCAAGCACTACAATTAAAATATAAGTCGTCGCCAATCAATGAATTTTGGAAATTTGTGCCAGAATTGAAGAATCCAGAATTAAAAAAAAAGTTGCTTATCAAATTATATTTCAATATTTTGAACAATGTGTACTTATGTGAATCGTTTTATTGCAATTTAAAATTCATGAAATCCAAACACGCGCGAATCAGTATCAACTAACCATCATCTCAAAGAATTACTAAGAAGTACTTTCCCTAATTATTCAAGAAATTTTAAAGCATTATCAAGAAAAAAAGGAATAATGTTTAATTTTTAACATTTAAATTCAATACACGTTTTGTATTTTTACCTATGTTTTTGATAAATATAATTTCTGTAGAAAAAAATTTTTAGCTTCTTTTTTTGCATACTTTTTAAATACTCAGACTCGCAATGAATTACCAATTTTGAAAAAAGGCCTCGGGCAGTCAAGGAGTTCAGCCACCCCTGACATGCATTATTAATATTAAAGTGTACTTAAAAATAATGAGTGGCTACTAAATGGCAGTAGTTAATATGATGTTAAAAGACATGTATTGAGCAGAGAGAATGTGTAAAGGAGCTAGCTAAAAGACTTCTGTATAATAAATCTTTAAATATGAGCAAATTTATGAACGTTTTCCTTCCCCTCCTAAGCTACTCCTCATCTGATGAACAAAAATTGGAAACCCAATGAATCAGAAGTGGAATAACTCGCGACGCTTTCAGGTAGGCTAAATTTAATTGTTTCGTTTTGAATTAAGTATAACGTATTCTAAAGTAGTGAACGAGATTTAGGAATTATGTGTGCAAGTATAAAGTATTTTCTTAATTTCGTTTTTAAAGAAACAATTGGTTTCATTTTAGGGAAATAGAAAATAAAAATTTCGTTATTGTGAAGTATTTTTTTGTGTAAAGTAATTAAGTATTAAAATTTGTAAAATATGGATATTTTGGGGAAGGAAAAAAATGTAGATTGAATAGAATTAGCAACAGAATTAAGTATATGTGTAGATGCTAAAATAAATTATTAATTTATTTCTGAAGGTGCTAAAATAATTTATTTAAAACGTATTATAACGGAACCAGATACGTATGATGAAGAGTTTAGTAAGTAGAATTACTGAAGATCGAATTGCATCAGAAATAGCTTCCAAAACGTTGGCCGACCCTGAGCATGAACTTGAACGCTTACGTATCGAGAATATAATCCAAAATGTAAATTTAAGTAGCAACGATGAAAGTAAAAACGTACATACAGATTTTCGAAAGTTAATGTACGAATATAAAATCAAAGATAGAGATGTAAATTTTTATTTAGTTTTATATGAACAGCAGGCACGTCGTATTGGGTTTGGTGAAGAATATTGAGTATTACAGTTATTGCGACTGCTCCTTTACGCAACTAATCGCGTGTGAAAATGAAGAAAATACAATAATTATAAGTATATAAAATCACAATTGCACTTAAGATGTATAGGTTAAGTGCTGATAAGTTTAGATTTGAATTTTAAAGTCATGTTAAAAATCCAGATAGTACATGGAAGGATTATTCATGTACTATATGGGTTTAGTACTCTAGTTTGGTATTACCAAACTATTTTGAGGAATGGATAACGGGACTCGAGATTTTAATTATTATTGAAGAAATAAATAAATTCAACAACTCGGGAACATTTTGTGGACGAATGACCAGTTAGCAAATAAATTGAATAATTATGTTCGATCTATTAACAGTTATAAACCCATCGAATTATTCTCGGAATGAAGGTAGAAAAGGAATCAATTCCTTTCGGTGAAAGTTGATCGGAAAAAGTTGGTCAACTCGGAAATGAAAATGCATGACGATAATCGTTACAATTAAATGTTTTAATTGTAATGATTATGGTCATGTACTTCGTGAGTGCCCGGAGACTTTTGCTTACTGTATGTCACAAGCATGAAGAATAATCCAAACGGCTAGTTTTATTTTATTTTTATTGAACAATATATATGACACGCAGAGAAAACACACACACAACACAAAACGAAAACATTAGAATATTAAAACAAAAAAAATTCTGACAGTCATATTCGAGCAGCAGCAGTCTCTACGGTTAGAGCTTATTTGATTCTCTGTAACTATTTCGCTTATGACCTTTAGAGGGCGTTGCTCTGTTACAACTGTAAGAAATGTAAAAAGCAAAGTCATTCTCAGCGAATCTGTAAATTTGAAACCGATCAAAAGCGCGAGGGGAATAACCGAATAGTGGAAAGTTGCCATAGAACTCTATTAGCTACAATGTCTACAAGTATGGAAGATCCAAAACACAAAGATTGGGACTTGAAAATTAAAGATGCCGAACGAAATTTAAATAATGCATAAAATAATAAATAAGACTCCATTTCAAGTACTACATGGTTACTCACCTAGATTTTATGATGGACTAATAAGCAAATTAGCAGATGATGAAGCCAAAGAATGTAAAGACTCTGAAGAAGTACGAAAAGAAGTGATTTAAAATATAGAAACTCAGCAGAAAAAGATGAAAGCTTATTGTAATGTCTCATACTTGCCACCCAACTTGTCTACTGGTCAGCGTGTCTGACTACGGATAGGAAGGTCCTGGGTTCGTATCCCGGTTCAGGCATGGATGTACTTTCCCTCTCTCTATCCTGTCTTTATCCTTTCCTTGTGTGTGTGAATGAAGTTTGAATGATGCCTGCCCTATAAACGGGTTCCTATGTCATGTGTGAGGGTGCGATGGTGGCCCACCCCCTGTGGTGCACCCGGGGCAACGCCTCGGTGGCTAAGAGGTCGCACATTCGAATTTTGATATTATTTTTACACGCTCAGTCAGCAAGTTTTCATCAAGCTATCTTAAAACTTGAAGGTCAGACTTAACAGCAATTGAAGCAATCAATTAAGAGACAATTAAACTCAGTTTCTTAAATTTATCCATCAGTTGATGTTAAAATCGTAAGATTGTGGTACTGATATCGATGAAGAATTTGCGAGAAGGATAATTACAGAATTTTATAAAACAAGGAATATCTGGAGGAGTGGACTTACCAAAGAAATGGAGATTGTGCAGATTTAAAATACATGGGGAAGACATTCAAAAATCTCTCCATGTATTAATGGAAAAGCAATATATTGACTATAATGAAGACACTGATAAATTTTCATTAATTTCTAATTACATTACATCGCGAAAACGGAATGGGATAATATAATTGTTTCCACGGAAACTCGTTGGGTGGAAATATTCAAACACTTCGCGCCAACAACCTGCAGCATGAAAATTTTTCTATTATAATTGAATAGATTTTAAGTTTTCCTGCTACAAATTCTCCAGTGGAAAGAGTATTTTTTTTCTATTATAAACAAATTGTGGACATCTGAGAAAATCCAGTTCCAAATTTCAGTTCTAATGTTGATGATTAAGGTGAATATAAAAAAAAAACTTGCCAAAAGTTTCATTCTTGAAATCGTGTTTTTTTTTTTTTTTTTTTTTTTTTTTTTGAAACAAGTTAATTTCAGCGAAAAAATTACTAAGAATATATTTCACACAATTTTATAATAAAATCTGGTCATGGCATTTATTAAATCTCAAAATGTTTTAATTTTTCTAAATTATTTTACAAGATCAAGACGAAATTGATAACATTCTTTAGTTCAAATTTTTAATCTTTTCACCTCCAAAACTTCCTTTCCTATTCGAAATCCAATAATAAACATTTCAAACATTTTTAAAAAAAATCTTTAGCTGAAATAATTCATAATAACAAACGTATATTATTTTTTTTTTAATTTTCACAGTAAAATAAATTTACGTATCAAGAATAAAAGATAGCTCATTTTAAATCCTCACTTTCACTATACATTTAGAATCAACTTCCTAACTCAGTGCTGCATTTTGAATTCAATTCGATATTTATTGAATTTTATGAGATAAAGTGCTAAAAGCATCAAACATAATGAGAACAGTTACATAATTTTGATGTTAACCAGCAACTTATTAATAATATTATTCCATTTCTCTCGAAAGCAAAAGAACTTTTTAATAACTAAATTTGCTATCTTCTGCGAATTAAAAAATGTTTTAAATCATGTAAATCTCAGAAAATAATTCGATACATCAGCTTTGCGAGCCAGAACAATAAATCGTTAATCAATGCGTCAAAATTACGCATAAAATTTAATGCTTTTTCATTTATTCGTATATAATTGTACCTCTGTTTTGGAATGAATACAAATTTAATATTTATTAATAAAAATTATTAATTCAAATATTTAAACTGATTCTTAAATGGTTAACAAATAGAGGATGCTTTAAATTTCTGAGAAATAAATAAAGAATTCGTCTTAAGTTTAGTGCCGATAATGTGTAAGTAATATTTTTTTAACTCAATAGATTCGATGAGCAATTTTATAAATGGCTAGACATTACTATTCTCTGCTGATATGAAAAAATGAAATAAATTGCATCAAAAAATATTTTCTTTCTTTTTTTTAGACATTAATAATGACAGGTATATATTTGCAAATGAGTTCATAAAAGTTAAATTTTCGTAACAATTCACACAGTCAACTTAATAAAGCTAAAATAAATGCATATAACCGTAACGGCATTACTATGTATAAGAAATACATCCTCTAGGCATCTACTAAAATAGCTATAAAATGCTAACATAAAATTAGCTACATAATTTTATGAAAAAAGATCAATTAAGATTAATTAATTTAAGATTAATTAAGAATTTAAGAAAGAGAACAATTTAAGATTGAGAAAATTAAAACAGAGCAAAGTATTTTAAATTAATGTAATACAGAAATTACACTGTAATTTAAATTAAAAAAAAATTTCAAAACTTTCGGCCCGGTTTACGACATTCCATCAGAAAATGATATAAAAGACATCATTTGATTATTTTTTGGAATATTGTACAAAATATAGATTTATTTGGCTATAAATTTTAACTAATAAACAATAAAACTTGTTGCAATTATTGTCGGGCATCAAAAGTCTTTTCGTATGGAGCATATTTTTATAATTTCCATTTCATGACTATAAGTACTTAAAAAACTGACCAAAAATAATTCCCAACAACAATGTGCAATTTATTATATTTTTCATTTAAAAATGAAACAACTTAATCGAAAATTACTCGATAAAATATTCTGAACAAAAGCATATAAATTTAAGAGGAATACATCATAAAAATGGACTTTAAAATTCCTTGTAAAAGCATTCTAGGTTACATAAAGTTGAATAAAATATTTCTTTTTTAGGTCCAGACAGTACAATACTCTAATAGTTACTCTAAAATTTCAGAAATATGTGCTTTAAATAAATTTACATTTAAATTTGAAAATAAGAGCTACTTTACCCAAGCAGATGTTTTTTATTGGCCTGTACTAATCTGCAGTGGTTATCCGGTTATGTCGACAGCAATCAGCGTTCGGAAGCGTTGTACTAACTAAACCTATTTAATTGCAAATTCAAACTAAATTGTACGTTTTTCATTCAATAATGAAAAAAAGGTGGTCATTTGGAAATGCAATAACCTAACCTAAGCAATATGTGTTTTCTAAGAACACATTTTCTAATGCAATAAAATTTCCTAATGCCAAAATTTGATTCCTTACTTTTTTTGATTTTCTGAATGCTTTCATTTGTTGGCAAGTTCAGTACAAAAGTAGCAGTACTTTGCATTCCGAATTTTTAATCCCTTATATTCTTCATTTTTTTTCCAAATAAATTCAACAATGTCTTTATTAAAATATAACAAACATATCATTAAATTCTATAATTTTTACGTAAACAAGTTTATGCATCAAAAATAAAAACAAACTAATTTTGAATATATATAATTTTAATAAATTTTTCTACTTGTGTGTGCATTTAAAATTTGTATAAATCAACATAAATTGTTTGAGCTCAATTCGATATTTGTTCAATTTTTAAAATCATTAAAAATAACACCAACTGATTGCTAAATTATTTTGATATTAATAAGATACTGAAGAAACTTTGCAAGCATTATCAGTATTATTCCATTTCTCTCTCAAGTAAAATATCTCTTCAGTAGCTACGTTTGCAAAAAAAGAAGAAAGAAAATAAAATTGTTTGCGACTTTAATAAACTTTACAAATTGTTGGAAATCTTGGCGATCATCAAAAAAAATGTAACCCTCTTTGTCAATTGAGCATTGATGACATCAGGTTGAGATCACATACTCCATTTCGAAAAAATGTAAATAGAATGCTCCATAAGGAATGCAAATGCGTGCACAACTAAATCTTATAAATGATTTCTTGTAGATATTTTCCTGTAATGTTTTTTAATAATAAATAGATGAATATAGGTATTGAAGAATTTTTCTTTGATCATGTGTACTGATGGAATGTCTCCTGAACGAATCCCGGGACGAAAAAGGTAAGAGCAAATTTTCGCTTACCACTTGATTTCTTTTGGTAATTGAATTGTTACCGAAATTTGGCATCCCTGACGGGATTCGATTATAATTACCTCAATTATTTAAGAATTTAGAATACATATGGATGTTGATGGAATTCATAAAAATTACGAACACCGTTGCGAGCGAATTTCTCTAAAGCATAAAATAAAGCTTCGAAAATATTAGAAAATAAGGAGGACATAGAAACACAAATTGTTCTTTTAGAATAGAAATATGACACTTTAAAAGAACTAAATAAAAAGATTTAATGATTATAGAAGATGATAAAAATTGCACGCAAAATAGTTTCGATACTTCATATGAAGCAATTGTTACCACTGTCATTGTATTGTCAACTTCCTGTAAGTGTTTTATATGCTCGTATTTCTATGAATTATAATTTTGGGTTTGGCAACTTCTGGCTATGTCTGCCGTTTTAAATATTTCTTGTAAATAGTTGTTTGTGCTTGTGCAGTGAAATTCAATGTTGTGCTTTAAATAAAGGATTAAAACTTTAAAAAGTATTACGATTAGTGACAGCAATAACTGCTTACGAATATAGGCGTTTAGAAACCACTACGAAACTAAAGAGACGACTAAATATTTTGAATAAAAGGAAAGCAGAAAATCTGGCATTGAAGAGTTCTTTTGAAAATGTTAATTCCCACCGGAAATTTAATTTTCCAGAATTGGAATTAAAACAATTTAACGGTAATATTAAAAATGCCAATATTTAATGTTATCGTTAAACTGTTTTAATTCGATTCCAGTGGTAGAGTTATTTCAAAAAGACACACGAAGATTTAGATATTGAGAATGATGATAAATATTTAATTCAATCAACAGTGAAAAATTCTCCTGCCTGAGAATTAATAGAATTCTTACCCCTTTCGTAAAAGAAATATCAAGAAGTCATAAAATGTCTGAAGCAGCACTTTGGAAGAGAAGAAGTATACATAAGGGAGCTACTTGCTCTAGTAATAAGTAATTCGAATCTTCAGAGTCAAAAATATTCACTTGTATGATACCCTAGAATGACAATTCAGATCAATTAGATCTTAAGGTGTTGCTCAGGATACTTTTTCAGCTATTTCATCATCATATCCTCTTATTGAGTCTTGTTTGCCTATTGATTTATTAAAAATATATGAACGTTCTCAGAGTAAATTAGTCACCACCGAGATTACTGATAACGACAAATTAACCCACCTCGTAAGTTTCCTTAAGGGGACTCCTTCCGCGCCATATTGAAAACGAATTCTAATGTTAAGTCTATGGAAAAATTTAAAAACATATTTCTAAAGTTCTATTATAACTAGAGCTTCACATTTTGTAGTTTTTTATACTGCACAAAAATAATAATTTATTCTGTTTTGAAATTTATTTTTAAAATAATTTTAACTATTTTTAAATTGGCTCAGTAATTAGATAATATGCTTAAAACATTAACAACTTAAAAAAGTCATAGAATTTAGAAATTTTAAAAACTGACTTAAGTTGTAAATATATTTATAAATGAGATCAAATTTTTATTTTTACTTTCTCTATGATAGAATTTTTTTCTTTGTATGCATAAACTTAAAATTTTTCGCAAAAATTAGGAACGCCCACATGGCGGATAATGAATGTGATTGTTTGAATAATCAATCCAATCAATTGCATGCTTTAGTCAGCAAGCTTCTCCTCACACGCTAAAATTTGAAGTTTGGTTTTTCGTAGTTCTAGGAGATAATTTGTAAGTTCCCTTCACTCATCCCTAGAAAATGATGCGGGTGTTCCTGTAAAAATATGTTTCTAAATTGGCGGGAGAATGGACATTCCTTTCCTCTTTACTATATAGGAAAGATTCTGAGGATTTTCTCTCGTATATAGTAAAGGGGGGAAAATGTCCCTTCTCTGAGGATATATATATATATATATATATATATATATATATATATATATATATATATATATATATATCCTCAGAGAAGGGATATTTCCCCCCCTTTACTATATACGAGAGGAAATATAAATAAAAAATTTAAAAGTTCACTACATGAGAAATGTATAAATTTTTTCAATAGATTTAGCTGTTTAAAGTATGTATACATATATGGATTTTAAACAGCTAAATCTATTGAAAAAGTTAAATTTATACATTTCTCATGTATTGAGCTTTTTAAATTCTTTATTTATATTTTTGATGTAATTTTTCAAGAAGTATAACTACATGATATGATATTGCAACACATATCTTTAGACATTGCAAAGTTCATCATTTCCATATTTTTTAATCTTTGTTTTATAAAAATTTTCTAAAATTTCTTGTTTTTTCAATTTTATGTTTTTAATCCTAAGTTTATTTCTTATTGAGTTTATATATATATATATATATATATATATATATATATATATATATATATATATATATATATATATATATATATATATATATATATATATATATATATATATATATATATATATATATATATATATATATATATATATCTTTGTGTGTGTGTGTGGGTATATGTATATATATTACTTTTGATTTTGAGGTTATTTCTGCTAAGTTTCGGTTTCTTTGTAAGTAAAAGCATTCCTTTTTAATCGGAATACGTATCGGTTTCGATGATGTTTGGGACAATAATAAATATGTTCATTGAACTTACACAGTTCAGAATTTTAGGAAGAATATCCCTCTTATTAGTTATTATGAAACTTGTAAAGTATAGGAAATTGGGATACACTCTTGAACAAATGTATTATAAAACATTCTCAAAGTATCCTAAATGTCACTTTTCTTAATTCAAATATGACATCAATGACCCAAAATTAAATCTTTCGAAATACATTCTAGCATTTAAAAAAGGTATGTTGTGAGTAACTGCATGCAAATTTAGTATTCTAAAAGCTAAAAATTTGACATGCATTATATATAAAAATTTTTTGTAAACTTGTATCCCAATATTTAATTCTCTCTCTGTAGGAATGTATCACATTTCCTACGAATGTTTTGCTACTGATATTGAAGGGTTCAGCGGATATTATGTATAGGATCGATATTACAATCAGGAAAATTTATTAAAAAGAAAAAGCTTTAAATGAGACTTTTGGAAAGTCAAGTATTTTTAGAAATCTCCATATAAAATTATAATTTTCCTCAAGATTTATCCTACATTTCATTGATGAAATCTTATATCTGCCAACAATCTAATACTTTTTGATAAATTTACTTTCTGAAAGTTTTATATTTTTATAAATTCTGTCATCTTCATATTTTCTTTCACAAAAAACAAGAATTTCTATTAATTATTCTGATGATCATTAAATTTTATATTGCCTTTGTTAATCTACTCAATTACAAAAATAGATTAAAAAATAACTTTACTTTTAATCTACTCATACCAGTCCATTTTGATTTTCTTAAATATCCCTGGTAAATCAATTATTCTTAAAGCAACCCTCTTCCTTAGCAATGAAATGTGAAATATCAACGTGAGAAACAAATTTTCGAAGTATTTGCTGCAAATTGCCTCATACAAGCTGTGAAAATATTGTTAAATCTCTGCTATATACTCATTTTGACAATGAAGAGATGAGGTATGGCAGAATTCATGAAGACGATGCAATTTTGTGTCTTAAAAATTTAGGGATTGAAATAAAAAAATGTTGTTTATTTGTGTGTGTGTGTGTATATATATATATATATATATATATATATATATATATATATATATATATATATATATATATATATATATATATATATATATATATATATATATATTATATATATATATACATATTTATATATATACAGCGAAGAACCATATTTAGGTGCGAACCCTGATGGTTTAATTGAAAACCATGGTATCCTTGAAATTAAACGTCCATTTTCTTGTAAAGATAATACCCCAGAGGAAGCAATTTTAATTAGGAAATTTAAATTTTGGAATTTAACAAAAGAAAAACAAATTGATAACATTAACAAAAGACACAAATATTTTTACCGAATCTAAAGGCGATATAACGAAAAAAACATATTGCTTGTTTGTCCAATAGACACCGAAACGCCACAAAATCAAAAAAATTTTAAAGGACGATTTATTCTGGAATGAAGAAATGGAGGATAAACTAAGAAACTTTTATCATGACTGCTTATTGCCGGAGATAATTGATCCCAGATATACGCAGTCAATGAAAATCAGAGATACTCCATCTATAATCGAAGCGAAAAATAAAAAACAATAAGGCAAAATAAAGTTAAATAATTTTAAAACGAAAAAAATCACAAAAATTTTTTGTATACAGAAAACTTCCTAAAATATTGAAATTTTTTTTCCAGATATGCGCATATTGTAAATATAAATTTCCTATCTTTAAATATATATATATTACATTATATATATATATATATATATATATATATATATATATATATATATATATATATATATATACACACACACACACACACACACACACACATATATATATATATATATATATATATATATATATATATATATATATATATATATATATATATATATATATATTATTGAATGATTGTGTTGCTATTATATTGTAGTTACATATGTTATTATTTTATGTATTTCAGTAGTCTTTGAAATAAATAGGATAAAACAAATTATACTTTCACTTGATTATTACATACTGGTTCACATTTATTCTTCATAACGCTTAAAGATTCTGAAGAATTTATTAACGTATTTAAATATTTTATTTCTTTTAGAAACTTAAATCAAATAATTGTATTTTTATAAACTTTTATACATTTTGGTCTAAAGCATATGCAAGTGAAAGTTTAGAAAATTATGATCTTTATTTTGCTACTTTTGTTAGTAAATATATAATATTCTTATGGAAAAGTAAATTTATTACAAACAAATGATAAAAATGCAAAATATGTGGTATGAAACATGGGTGTTGTTCATGTCCTAAAACATATTTCATGTCGAAAATAAAAATTATGACGAAATCAGTTTAAAAAGAAATTACTGAGATAAAATACTTTTTACAAAATTTATAAAATGCCACTATTGAACTCAGTATAATAGCACTTAAAATTTTCGGAACAGAAACACTTATGATTTTCAGAACAGAGATCAGAACAGATAATTTTCGAAAATTAGAAAAGGATAAAAATAAAAGGGTAACTGCCTTTTTGTTTCCTGGGTGCAAACAGGAATAGAATTCAACTACCAAGCAAATACGGCCTGCTTACGGGATTTACTTACAGCCGTGAAAAAGAGAAACGTTGGCTAATTACGCATATACTTTCCCACCTTGACCCCAGAGTAGTAGTGTAACGTCTTTAGGAATCAACTGTGATTGCTCTTTTCTCATTCAGTTTGCCTTGCACTATATATATATATATATATATATATATATATATATATATATATATATATATATATATATATATTATTTATATTATTATTATTATTATTATTTGCTGAAATTGATTTGAAATTGAAAAAAAAATGCTTAGTTCAAGTGGGAAAACGATTAAGAAAATAAAATCAAACGAAGAAAACATTTCTAAATGAAGCACAAAAATTAAAAACAGTGATCTATATAAAAATACTTAATAATAAAATATAAATTTGAGGGTGTTGGAGAAGATTAATTGATTTACTTATATTCCTAAAGATGAGAAAATTTTATATGTAAATTGTCACTTGATACTTTAAAATGAACACTAAAAGGACATTATCTTCAAAAATTTATAATTTTTGGCTAGTTAAAATGAGAATAAATACACTAAGAATCAATATAAAAACAATATTTAAAGACGATGTTATAAATTTGGCTGCAAGCCTGAAGCTCTGATGTTGGATACCTGGAGTTCTGATATTTTGTTATAGATGAAGAAAATTTAAGAAATCTGAAAATGGTATATACACTGAATTAAGATGGAATGTGAGACCCTAATCTATTTTACGACATTTCGAGGAGTGAAATATTTAGAGTATTTTGTAATGTTTATGATTTTATTGAGAAGCACATTTTATTTTAATTTGTTGAGAGGCTAAGCTCTACTCACACACAAACACAAATCATTTGCTTATTCCCACAGTGAAGATTATTTAATTCTTAAATTAAAGGTTCCATTTTTCTTGAAGTGAATTCACTTCTTCAGTACGAATGATGCTATCGCCATATCTGCACTAAAAAGTGCGGATTATGTAATAGGTTATATTGCTTTTAAAGTTTGCTTAGAAATATATCAAGAAACAATGTCGAAATGCCTGATCTATGCAAATGGAGAGGTAGAATTCCCATTCCTACAAAAATCATTGATAGAAATTATGAGCGAAATATATGGAAATTTCCGTCAATTTTTTATCGAAATATTTTATAAAGCAAGAAAAGTTATTCCAAAGTTAATAAATAAACTACCTTGCTTTCTTTCTTTCTTTAAGAGATAAGAAATTCGACATTTTTGTCTCTTTGAAAATATTTATACAAGTGAAGTACTTAGAGAAAACAGCAACTGTTGCTTTGTCTTAAGGCCCATTAAAAAAGAATCAAATCTCGTAAGATCAAAGCAAATGGACATATATCAAGAAATATAAAATAAGTATATTTTTTTTAAAATAGTATTACTCTTATTTTTATTTAAATAGTGATATTAAGTTTTGATCATTTAATGAATAATAATAACAAAATTGTATTAAATTTTTTTTATGCATCTGTATACTTTTCTGCAAAACAGTAAATCGAATTATATTTCTTTTAAAAATCTCCGAGCAGAGCTTTTTCTCTCTCATTGCTTGACTAAAAGCTCACAACGGATATTCCCGGTGTCAAATTTGAGAAGCATTAGAGGCATATATATATATATATATATATATATATATATATATATATATATATATATATATATATATATATATATATATATATATATATATATATAAGGCAAACTGAATGAGAAAAGAGCAATCGCAGTTGATTCCTAAAGACGTTTCACTACTACTCTGGGGTCAAGGTGGGAAAGTATATGCGTAATTAGCCAACATTTCTCTTTTTCATGGCTGTAAGTAAATCCCGTATGCAGGCCGTATTTGCTTGGTAGTGGAATTCTATTCCTGTTCGCACCCAGGGAACGAAAAGGCAGTTACACTTTTATTTTTATCTTTTTCTAATTTTCGAAAATTATCTGTTCTAAAAATCATAAGTGTTTCTGTTCAGAAAATTTTAAGTGCTATTATACTGAGTTCAATAGTGGCATTTTATACATTTTGTGAAAAGTATTTTTGCATCTCAGTAATTTCTTTTTAAACTGATTTCATCATAATTTTTATTTTCGACATGAAATATGTTTTAAGACATGAATAACACCAATGTTTTATACCGCATATTTTGCATTTTTATTATTTGCTAATATTAAATTTACTTTTCCATAAAAATATTATAAGTTTACTAACAAAAGCAGCAAAATAAAGATAATAATTTTCTAAACTTCCACTTGTGTATGCTTTAGACCAAAATGTATAAAAGATTATTAAAAAAAATTATTTGATTTAAGTTTCTAAAAGAAATAAAATATTTAAATACTTTAATAAATTCTTCAGAATTTTTAAGTTTTATGAAGAATAAATGTGAACCAGTATGTAATAATCAAGTGAAAGCATAAATTTTTTTATCCTATTTATTTTAAAGACTATTGAAATTTGAAATACATAAAATAATAACATATATAACTACATTATAATAGCTACACAATCATTGAATAATATCTGTATTATTGAATGATTGTATATATATATATATATATATATATATATATATATATATATATATATATATATATATATATATATATATATATATATCCTGCATTTAAATAAGGAAATTTATATTTACAATATGTACATATCTGGAAACAAATTTCAATATTTTTAGGAAGTTTTCTGTATACAAAGAATTTTTGAGATTTTTTCGTTTTAAAATTATTTGAACTTTATATTGCCGTATTTTTTTTTATTTTTCGCTTCGATTATAGATGGAGGATCTCTGATTTTCATTGACTGCGTATATCTGGGATCAATTATCGCCGAAAATAAGCAGTTATGATAAAAGTTTATTCTCTATTTCTTCTCTCCAGAATAAATCGTCCTTGAAATTTTTTTCGATTTTGTGACCTTTCTGTGTCCATAGGACAAACAAGCAATATGATTTTTTTCGTTATATGTAACTGCCCTTGTACTTGGTAAAAATATTTGTGTCTTTTGCTAATGTTAGCAATCTGTTTTTCTTTTGTTAATTTCCAAAATTTAAATTTCCTAATTAAAATTGCTTCCTCTGGGGTAGTATATTTGCAAGAAAAAGGACATTTAATTTCAAGGATACCATCATTGTCAATTAAACCATAAGGGCTGGCCTAAATATGATTCTTCGCTGTCTATATATATATATATATACAAATAAGCCACATTTTTTTATATCAATCCCTAAATTTTTACGACTCAAAACTGCATCACCTACATGGTTTCTGCCTTACCCCATCGCTTCATTGTCAAAATGAGAATATAGAAGAGATTTAACAATATTTTCACAGCTTGTATAAGGCAATTTGCAGCAAATACTTCCAAAATTGGAAGCAGTTATTCGTTTTCGCCTTTCAAACACTTTTGAGGACAATCTCGTTGACCTTTTGTTAATGTTTCCAAATCTCTTAGCTAGTTTTCATTGAGCTGAAGATCTTTAAGAAAAAATTCCTTTTTTACAATAAATGATTCTTTCGATATATCAGGCTTCTCGGCTTTTTCCCCATAATTTTTTGTCATTTCATTTGGTTCTTGGTCTTGTTTCATTTCCGAAATGAAATTTGCTTAACTTGTTTCTTTTCTTGCTATCTGATGTCAACTGCCTTTTCAATGACCTTTTACGCTCTGTAGACGTCAAAATCTTTCCAGGGCTACTATTGTATAGCTCTATAGGCAGGTTCGAGTGCGGAGTTCTTGTATTCTGGCAAACAGCAGCCGCGGTACAGCTTCCTTGGTATGAGCGACGGAAACATTAATTAATCCGCTTTCCCTCACTAAATGTGGCAATTATTGAATTAAATTATTCTACTGCATTGCTTGTGACATCAAACAATAAACTTTTAGCATTTTCTGCTGAAAAGTTTATTGCTTCCATCAATTTAGAATAAATTTCGCTGTTTTTTAGATTTGAAAGTAAATTATCAGAAGCACTCTGTCGATTGCAAAAATAATCTGCGCATTTTTTATGGTCTCCAAATATATGGGCAGGGGCATTGAATATACCATCGCGTAAATAAAATGTACAAGGCAATAATGAAAACTCCTGTAGAAGTCTTTTATGAGTGTTTCACAACGAGACTTTCGGACAGCACTTGATGAATTGCTTCCCCCGTGGAGCAGCACACCCCATGTTGCCAATCTAATGGCACAAGACAATAGCATTTCTTCCCCCTTTCGAGGAACCATTTTCTTCCGATCAAGTTTCTTTCTAGCAGTGGTGAGAGATTCCTGCTTTTTGTGTCCGAAATTCATAAACTCTTAATGTAGCCAGGGCGGCAGTGTTATGCTACGGGCAATCACATGTAGGTCCTAGATCTCTCCAGTTCCTAGAATATCTTACCATTTATATCCAAGCTTTCCCCGAACATCTGGAATTCCATATGCAAGTAATAAGGATGACGTTATAATATATAAAATACTATGTTAAATTTTTTGTTTTTCCTGTTGATATTTCACATTTCATTGCTGAGGAAGAAGGGTGATTTAAGAATATTTGATTTACCATGGAGATTTAAAAAAAATCAAAATGGACTGGGATAAGTAGATTAAAAATAAAGTAATTTCTTAGATCAATTCTTGTAATTGAATAGATTAATAAAGGCAATATAAAATTTAATGATCATCTGATTAATTGATAGAAATTCTTGTTTTTTGTGAAAGAAAATGTAAAGATGACAGATTTTATAAAATTATAAAACTTTCAGAAAGTAAATTTATCAAAAATTATTATGTTGGTAGATATAAGACTTCATCAATAAAATATAGGATAAATCTTGAGGAAAATTAGAATTGTATATGGAGATTTCAAACAATACTTAACTTTCCAAAAAACTTATTTAAAGATTTTTCTTTTTAATAAATTTTCTTGATTGTCATATTGATCCTATACAAAATATCCGCTGAACCCTTCAATATCAGTAGTATAAAATTCGTAGGAAATGTAATAAATTCCTACAGAGAGAGGGAGCATTAAAAAGGGGGATACAATTTTACAAAAATTTATTATATGTAATGCACGTCAAATTTTTAGCTTTTAGAATACTAAAACTGCTGCAATGACTCACAACATGCATTTTTTAAATGCTAGAATACATTTTGAAAGATTTAATTTTGGTGCAGTGATGTCATATTTGAATTAATAAAAATGACATTTAGGATAATTTGAGAATGTTCTATGACACATTTGTTCAAGAGAGTATCCCAATTTCCTACACTTTACAAGTTTCATAATAACTACTAATAAGAGGAAAATTCTTCCGAAATTCTGAATTGTGTAATGCCAATGGACATAATTAAGTAGATTTTTATTATTAACATTTTTAATATCATACATTCCCAAACATCATTGAAACCGATATGTATTCTGATTTAAAAAGGAATGCTTTTAATTACCAAGAAACCAAATCTTAGCAGAAATAACCGCAAAATCAAAAGAAATATATATACATTCATATAAGTATATATATATATATACACGCATACACACACTCACACACACACATGTATATATATTTGATATTTTTCAGAGATAAATAAATATTCTGTAGGTTTTGCTGAAATGATCAAGTTAATTCTGCATCCAAACTCAGTAAGCAATAAACTTAGGATCAAACATAAAATTGAAGAAACAACAGATTTTAGAAAGTTTTTATAAAACAAAGATTAAAAAATATGGAATTGATGAACTTTGCAATGTTAATCGATATGTATTGCAATATCATATCATGTAGTTATACTTCTTGAAAGATTACATCAAAAATATAAATAAAGAATTTAAAAAGCTCACTACAGAGAAATGTATAAATTAAACTTTTTCAATAGATCTAGCTGCTTAAAGTCCATATATATGTATGTAGACTTTAAACAGCTAAATCTATTGAAAAATTTATATATTTCTCATGTAGTGAACTTTTTAAATTCTTTATAATTCCTCTCGTATATAGTAAAGGGGGGAAAATATCTCATCTCTGAGGATATATATATATATATATCCTCAGAGAAGGGACATTTCCCCCCCTTTACTATATACGAGAGGAAATCCTCAGAGTCTCTCCTATATAGAAAAGGGGAAAGAAATGTCCTTTCTCGCGCCAATTTAGAAACATTTTTACAGGAACACCTGCATCATTGCTGGGGATGAGTCAATGGAACTCACAAATTATCTCCTAGAATTACGAAAAACCAATCTTCAAATTTTAGCGTGTGAGGAGGAGCTTGCTGACTAAAGCATGCAATTGATTGGGTTGATTATTCAAACAACCATGTATTCATCCGCCATATAGGCGTTGCTAATTTTTGGAAATATTTTAATTTTTATGTATACAAATAAAAAATTCTATCATAGATAAAGTAAAAATAAAAATTTGATCTCATTTATAAATATATTTGCAACTTAAGTCAGTTTTTAAAATTTCTTAATTCTATAACTTTTTTAAGTTATTAATGTTTTAAGCATATTATCAAATTACTGAGCCAATTTAAAAATAGTTAAAATAATTTTAAAAAGAAATTTCAAAACAGAATAAATAAATATTTTTGTGCATTATGAAAAACTACAAAAAGTGAAGGTCTAGTTATAATAGAAGTTCAGAAATATGTTTTTAAATTTTTCCATAGTTTTAACATTAGAGCTCGTTTTCAATATGGCGTGAAAGGATTCCCCTTGAGACGTACATCTTGCCGAAAATAACGGCACGCCAAAATTTTAATTGCCGCTAAGTGGCGTGACCGTTGCACGATACCACTATCGAGTGGGAAATGCATTGATGTCTATGGGAATAAAAATGTTTTAAAATTAATTAAATGAAACTGAAAATAATGTGAAATAGTTGAATTTGCATGATAAATATATTTAATATTAATTTGTCATTGATTACAGTCAAAGAAATGATAAATGAAATACAAAATCTGACATTTTATTGTTAGGTGTTATGCAGAATAGAACCAATTTTACTTTCGTTTTTGTGGAGAGAGAAATATTTATTTTACAAAATTTATTGTATCTATTTCCAATATTATTTGTGAATAGTTATATTTAGTTATTGATGTTTTCCCTTGATTATTCATTTTTATTTTCTCTGATTTTAACCATTTAGATAGTTTATAAAGCTGAAAGATATTTTGCTAGATACATTTTTTTAATGCATTTTACCATTAATCTTAATTTTAGAAATTGAATTTCAAATTATTTTAGAATAACTAATTAAAAATCAATATATTTTAATAGGAAATCAAATTCTATTCAATTATTTTTAAATATATAAATATGGTTATAATATTAAAATAAATCTTATTTGAATCAAATATAAGTTTTTGACATTTCAATTTAGTTATTCTAGTGATTTTTATAGAAAATAATTTTAATATAAAATTTAATATATTCAATATATTTTGTTTTTATTTATTTAATATATTTTGCTATGAATTTGCATTTTATTGTAATTCATTTTTTTACACAATTAAAAATTAAATATTTCTCAAATTCTTTATAACCAATATATATATAACTATGTTATGTAATTTAATAATTATATAAATATAACATTTCTTAAAATTACAGGTCGGAATTTTGAATTTTGCTTATACTTAAATTTTGTTACAAATCATCAACTACATTAAGCTTTCTTATTTTTCATTGTTTTTCCTGAATGATATAGTAAAAATCTAAATTTACATTTCTTTAAAAAGAAAGCCATAACATAAAGTGCAAATTAAATTAAATCTTTGCTTCATTTAATATGAATTACAAACCAAATATCCTACTTTTTTTACTACTGAGTCACTTTTTAAAAATAGTAACTCATGAAAAATAGAGTATTTAGTTAAATGAGATATAGGGTTCAATGAATCCAACAATGTCAGTCAAGTTATGAATATTTGTGTCATGGAAATTTCACTCACTTTGTATTGTGTATCTACTTCTGCTTGGCAACAAGTTGGGTTTTACTAAAAGAAAATAATAACTTTTATTAAATATAAAAAATACATAATTATACAGAAAACGGAGTGATAGCATAAAAAAGGAATAATTTGGAAATTTAGTGAATTTAATCTAAAGTAAAATTAGCAAGATCAAATTAAAAATGATAGAAATATGGTAGAAATAAAAATTATAATATACATTTCCTTAACTAAATCATGCAAATATTTGAAATTGTTTTAAATTTTTAGTACTTATAAACACATAAGAATATAAATACTTCAAATTACAATGGTTATATCAAATTATAAAATAAAATATTCAATATTTTTAATGCATATGTTCTATACTGTAAAGTTGTAAAAAATTATTATGAATACATGGAAAATAATTACATATTAGTACACATATATAATTATTAGTACACATATTATTATTAGAACACATATATAATTATTTCCAAATATTATAAATATTAATTTTACAAGAACTAAATGTTTAGCCAAGCAAATGCCAGTAAAAATAAAAAAAAGAAACACACACACAAATACAATTCTACATGCACACACAAACATCGGAGCAAAAAGCCTGGATTAAGCTTTAAAAGTAAGGACAATGGAAAAAGAAGTTGTTGGACTCAGCCTATGTTACTTCTGGCCCTAATTGTTCTCAGTGAACCCCAAAAGAAATCATTTTCATTCAAAAAAATAGTGCTCTACCACTGAGCTTCTGACAACTCACCAATACAAAAAAAAATTATAATTTTGATAATTTTCTATATATATATTTTGTTTTATTAACTTTAGGTACATCAATTTTATTCACTCTGTCACATATAAAATGCATCCTGGTAATCAAAAAAAAAACTACGATTGAAGCACTTAAAAACGTTGTGAAATTTTCAGTCTTTTTGGTTGGATTTCAGATAATTGAAGTGTGATACGACTCCAACCATAAGATCTTAAATATTAATACATCATAATGTTCGCAAAGGTCTCCTCTAGAAGATATAATTTTGCTCCAGACATTTCTAGGCACCTAAAATGACCTAATCATGACCTCCCCTTTTTTAAAAATTCATTTTTGTGTTCTTTTTGATCGAATTTTAGAAAAATGAGAAGTGTTACGACTCCAACAATGGGATTTTAAATATTAATACATCAAAATGTTCACAACATTCTCCTCTACAAGATTCAGTTTGATTTGTTTATGTGAAAAACTTGTCTAAGAGAAAAAAGCAATTTGCAATTTATAGAAAGCAAAATGTTTTAGTAATTTATTAATTATTTATAACTTTTAATGAAATGGTAGTAAATTGTTTAGCACTTGAAAGTTACAATGAAGTCGGGAAAAATAAAACTACATTCATATTCAGAAGATTTTAAAATATACTAAGGAAAATATTTTTTTGATAAATTCATTTTTCTGCTATACATTTTACCTTCATTTTAAGCCTTGCATTTTGTCATAAAGCATTATGAAGATATTGTCTCTTTTTCAACAGAAGAAAACTGATGGAAGCATGTCTAGGTCCAATTTTAGGGTGTCGTTGAAAGCAATTTTTACAACGACCCGTTTTCTTTATGTAAAAATTGCTAGGAACATATCCTGAGCAGATTTTCCCTCTATAAATATAAAATAAGTAATTTTAATGTTTATTTGTGTTTAATAAATGGGAAAAATATTTTACTTACATATTCCTAGCATCAGCACAGATAATATACTTCTCCACATTTCTAATCAAATTACATGTAGTTTCCATTCTTGTTAGCCTGAAACTGTTTCCAATTGTAGTTAAAATTCCTTTTAAGAAAACCTAATAAAATTGAAAGCTTCTTGGTAAATAAAATAAGTAACTGTGCAAAACTTTACACAAATAGAATAATAGTAAGCATACTTTAACATTAAGATTTTCATTTATTACAATCCACCTTTCTAAACATTGATCAATAGTCCAAAACAAAAGAACCACAGAATCCCTTGTGATAGAGAATGACCATTGAGCACGGACAAAGAGATGCTGATGTAACTATGTTTTAAAATATTCAAAGTTAAATTCAGGTGTTGGTAATGAAGATTCCAGAATATCATGGTCTATTTCAGGTAATGATTCTAATATATTTTCTGTAATGGAATCTATAAAGATTTTTTTAAATTTTTAAATAAATTAGAAACAAATTCGAAAAAAAAATACTTCAATCTAAGATCATAAATTCTAACAAAATTTTTACATATATTTCATATCACCATTCTAGTTTATTGGATAAATTATAAATAAAATCAAATGACATTCTTTCATCAAATGTATGCAGCAAACTTTCACCTAAAAGCCACAAATCTAAATAGTAACAATTTTTATGAATGCAAATTACAAATTTGCTAAGATGAAACAGTTAATTTGAACGAGATTACTTTTTAAAAAATAACCTACTGAAGTAATCAACTGAGTTTCACTTTGTTAATTTCAATGCATTTTAAATAATAATCTATAAAATAGTTATAGAACTGAATGAGTTTGATTGGAAACCATTCATTAAGTATTCAATTGCTGATAATTTTTTCTTAAATGATAAATTACTTACCATGTACAGAAGTTTGCTCATTTTTTACTGATGTTGGAGAATTGTCACATATTTTCTTTGCTATATTTCTAACAGCAGGCAGTTTTCTTTTTCTTGTGCTTGATGAAAAGTACTAGGGCAAATTTGAGAAGAGGCTTGGAATTGCATCTTTCATCAAATTTGGCTTTCCTTTTGGCAATTTCCACACCTAAGCACATATATTCACAAAACATTAAAAAATGTCTTATACATTTCAAAAAATTTATACAACACAAATAACTTACAGTTCCATCAGATAACTTTTGTATATAATAGCTATCTAAGTCTTCTTTAAAGTGCAAGGAACACACAACATCTGAAGAAGACAATTGCTTATCAGCCCGAGGAATTGCCCGCCTCCATTTTTCAAGCAAGTTTGGATCCTAAATTAAGAATATATTATAATATGCAGAATAAATTAACAACAAAGTTATAATTATATGTTTACTTATGAGGGTATCAGCTTTTTAAATACCAAGTTATAATTGTATTTTCCTGTTTTATTTAAATCAGTGAATCAGTCACTTAAGTGATTTACTTAATTTTAGTTTCTGTATAGATACTAAGTACAATTTAATTTAATAAACAAAGAAGGCAATTTAATAAATAAATAAGACAATAGAGAAATATGGGGGTAAAGCTAGATTGATATATAAATATTTCATGAATTACTTACAACGATTTTTAACTTTTTTCACAAAACAATATCCAGAAATATAAAAAAGAAAAACACAATCAACAAACTGAAATGGTTGCATTTTAATTAACGAGCAATTATTTGATTGCAAAAAAGAAGTAAACTAGATAATTTATTATATTTTGCCTACAAAATTTAATCGCCGATTGCATGCCAGATCGCAAAAAGTAATACAAATACATACATTTTATTCATTGTGTACAGCATAAACTGACTTATCAAGATAAAAATTATTCATTTAAAATAAAAAAGGAGATGAAGTATATTTTGCACATTGAATTTTCCAACAATACCTTTGGTGCACTAAAAAAGCTTGGTAGTTTTTCCCCATTCTTCTTTCTTTGATTAATATCCGATTTATAGCCGCTTTTACAACCAGGACAAAAGCATGATTTTGGCATTTTATTATAATAAAAATACTTATAAATTACAAAAACATAAGTCTCAACTGTAAAATGCTACGCAACACAATGTTAGTAAATTCAATCACATGCACTGGGTATGCTTTTTACGCCACCTAGTGACAAAAATGTTCAGGTAAGTCTTCGAAGATGGCGTCTCGTTTTTTGAAACCGCTAAGGGGAGAGTTGTTGGTCTTGGTATCTTGGTCGTTGGTTTTAATTCACCAATCAGTTTTTTCAGTCTTTGAAAGAGGAACTGCCTCCAAACAACTGGGCTAGATGGCGCTGAAACTCATTTCTAGATTGATTTTGAGGAAGGATTCCCCTTAAAAGAGAAATTTAGAATCTGAAAATTGCGCGTTCCCCTTTCAGTTTCTAAAATACAAACAAAAAATCGTTGCCTCATTCCATGAGGAGTAAGGCTTCCATCGCTGATTTATTGAATAGTGCTAGACTTGTAGGGTTAACTCGGAGCGTGCGTTTTGTAGTAAATCACATTTGAATTTGGATTGTAAATATGCTGTGAGTTTGCAGTATGAAAAAAGAAAGAAATTCTTATGAAAAAGGAACGTTTGCTTTCGTTGTTTAACATTTAAACACAGACCTATTGCGTGCAATTGTGAAAAATTAGTTGCGCGAAATGCCATAGACAATATTTATTCGTAATATGTAAAATGAATGAAGGATTTTAGGAAAATAAATATAATGAAAAGGCGGCAAAAGAAAAAACTGTTGCAGAAGGTTATTTAACTAATGCAACACGTATGCGACAAGTTTATGTACAAACTTTTGTAGATCGAAAGAAATTTTTTTGCGGTAATAATAAATATAAATTTATTCGGGTTTTCATTGATACAGGTTCGCAGTGATCTTATACTTCGAAATATGCTGCAAATTTTATGAAATATGGTGTTATTAATGAAGATTTTATTTTGCATTGTTTATTTGGAGGAATTGAATGACTTGGAAAACATAAAATATATTTGGTTCACTTAAGTAATGTTGATAATAGAGCAATCTTTGTAATTTTGAGGTACTGGATTAAAAAATAATTTGTTCTATTATTTCTAGAGTAATATTGTCCCTTTATTAACAAGAACTTAACTCTCATAAAATATTTTAACAGATACTATGCTTATGTTTGGTGATCAATTATTATATCAATTTTCTCGCTTAGAAAAATTCATTTGTTAATTGGGGCTGATATCACTGGCAAGCTGCTCAGTGGGGAATAAAAGAACTTTGATTAGGATTGGTTTGTGTAGAAACTAGGTTAAGTTGGACCTTAACGGGAAAGAAAAGTGAAATAGAAAATTAGGATAGTACAAATTCTGTTTTATCTTGGCATGTTGCTGATATTTCGAATTATAATATCTCGGATTTAAGGAAGTTAGATGCACTTGGTATAAGAGATCCAACTGAAAGAAAAACTATAAAAGAATTAGAACAATCGCAAAAGAGCATTTTTTCCAAACAGTCACTAGGGACTCAGATGGAAGGTACAAAGTTCGATTATCCTAGTTAGAAGAACATCCCCCTTTGACAAATTTTGAGATCATTTCTGAGAAAAGACTTGTAAGTTATGTAAAGTATTTGAAGAAGTTAGACATGATTGCAGAATACGAAAGTATTTTTAAGGACTGGTTGGAACAGGGTATTATAGAAGAAGTGGGTAGCTCAGATCCTGAATACTTTTTGCCTCATAGGACTGTTTTCAAAGGAAACGCGACATTGAAAGTTAGGCCAGTATTTGATGGTCTCTGCTAGAGACAAAAATTTGCTTTTCAATCAAGGATTGCTTAGAAAAAGGTCCCAATTTGGTGGAATTAATACCTTCTGTCATAAATAGATTTAGGATAGGAAAATATTGAGTAGTCGCTGTGGTATTGAGAAGGCGTTTTCACATATTGGGCTCCATGAGCATGACAGGCCATATTTAAAGACTTTGTGGTGGCAAAATGTGGAAAAAAGGACCAGTTAATAATTTTTGAGCATCGAAGGGTAGTTTTGGTATTTCTTCAAGTCCTTTCATGTTAGCAGCTGGTATAGAATTTCATTTGAATAATGTTTCCATTGAATACAAAGAAACCGCTCAAATACTCTTGAAATCCTTTTATGAGGATAATGGTGTTTACAGTGTGAATAGTGAAAAAGAATTAGGGAAATTTATTCAGGAATCCCAAGAAAAGAGCAAAATTAAATTTACGAGGATGGGAGCATACCCTTTTCGAACCAAATCAATCTGATTTAATAAAAAACAAAACTCATCCGGTTTTGTGTTTAAAATGGAAAAACAGAAATAATACTTTGTCTGTTGATTTGAGAGATTTTCATGCCGTTTTAGAAGATCAACCAGTTACTAAAATGATTATTTTTTTCAACTGTTCTCAAAATATTTAATCCCATTGGATACACTTATCCCATAACATTAATACCAAAACTGATGTCACAGAAATGTTGGAAAATGAAATTATCTTGGGATTTTGATTAACCTTGGATGGTACAGAAATTTGCAAAGTGAAAAAATCAATTGATAACTTTAAATGACATTTCAATACCTAGATGTTTAGACAGAAATGAAGGAAATAGAAATATAACATTGCCCGTCTTTTGCGATGCATCAGAAAAGGCGTATGCTGCATGTATGGTTTTCAGGAATGAAGGGGTAAATTCTACAGATGGCCAACTGATACAAGCTAGGTCAAGGGTTGCTGCCATTAAATCTATATCAGTATCTAGGCTAGAGCTTCTAGCATGTAATATAAGAACTAGACTTTATCAATCTGTATAAGAGAGATTAGAAATCGAGAAAGTGCCTATACAATATTGGTTTGAATCCAGTAATGTTGTATATTGGATTAAAAAGAATAAAAACTGGGCTACTTTTGTTTTCAATCGTGTCAAAGTAATTCGTCTTTTGAGTGATCCAGAGGATTGGCATTACATTTCTGGACAACTAAATCCAGCTACTTTATCATTTCAATGATGTACCGTTGAAAACTTAGCCAAGTCTAATTGGTGGCTTGGATAAAGAATGACCTAAATCCCATATTTTTCTCGACGAAAGGGTTAGTAATGCAGAAAGAAGAAAAACAGTGTTACAAATACGGAAAAAGAAAAAAATTATAAACTTTGCTCCTATTATCCTAAACTTCTGTTGGTTGTATCATGTATTTATAGATTTTTTCATAATTGCAGGATGAAAAATGATTTTAGAAAATTTGGAAACATAACTGTAGAAGAAAGGAATATATCTGCGAATTCATTATTAAAGTTAACGTAGTGAGAGTCTTTCACAGAACCACAAGGTAAAAGATTTCAGAAGTTTCAAATTTTTGTGGATAAAGTAATCTTTTTCGAATTAAGACAAGACTCTCATTGAAAGAAGATTTAGATTGTGAACATCCAATTGTTGAAAAACTAATTCGATGGAAACGCTATTCTCTTTGCCATGCAGGTATTCCGATAGTAATGACCTATCTGAGAGAAGAATGCTGAGAATTGAAATATAGGAAAACCGTACGCAAGGTTATCAGAAATTGTCTTACTTGCAGAAAATTTCATTCAAGCCCATTAGAATTTCCAATAGCTCCATTACCAATACTTGCTCACTAAGTCTCAGAGTAGCTTCTGTGTTTGAAATAAATGCATTTGACTTTCCTGAACCACTCTTCCTCAAAAGAAACCAGAAATATTGGATTGTAATTTATTGTTATTCTCACTAAGTCTCAGAGTAGCTTCTGTGTTTGAAATAAATGCATTTGACTTTCCTGAACCACTCTTCCTCAAAAGAAACCAGAAATATTGGATTGTAATTTATACTTGTACTGTATTTAGAGCAATTCATTTAGAATTGACTTATTATTGACTACTTTTCTATCCACAGAACAATTTTTGCAGTCATTCCGGAGATTTATAGCACAAAGAGGAAGACCAGCTATTGCTTTCTCAGATTATGGAACAAACTTTGTTGGAGCGAGCAATCTTATCAAAAGAATTAACTGGGATACAGTAAAGAAATACAGCACTGTCAACAAAATTTATTGGAAGTGTATTCAGTTATTTCTACCAACTGCACCATGGTAGGGTGGCTTCTGGGAACGTTTGATTGGAATAATCGAGAGAATACTTCGGTAAGTTTTGAGACTAACATCTCGCAACTTTGAAGAATTAAGCATTGTTTTATGCGATTGTGAAGGTCTCGTTAATGAACGACCTCTCACATATGTGAGTGAGGATCCGAATAACTTGGAACCACTTATACTCCCAATATGTTTTTGCAGGAGGACAAAGAAACTAGTACAACTGACATCTTGGATAATAAATGTTTAAATAAAAGATATGTCTATCACCAGAGACTGTGCCAGGATCCTTAAAAAGGATTTCGCTCAGAATACATGAGCCAACTCAGGCAGCTTGAAAGAAAAGTACGAAGCTCACCATCCATTAAGATTGGAGATGTTCTTTTGATTTCTAGTGACAGCATAAAAAGGCTGGATTGGCCCTTTGGAAAAGTGATCGAAGTCTTGAAGTACATTGTACTGTCTGATTATATATTTTTTTCTTACGCTGAGAATTATTTGTTAAATAATATTATTACCAGGCACTTAATAAGATTCTAGGTTCATAATTAGTTAATTAAGTTTATTACAGATTAACTTGGAATAACAAAACTAATAACCTACAGATTAATTTAGATAAACACAAATAGTAATACACATAAATGAAACTTACGAAGTATTCTGAGAAGGCCGGAGTAGCCCACGTGGATAAGGCTTAGTGTCACACTGGATAACCAGGAAACTTCTTAGTATAATAATAATCGGGGTTACTGTGCAGCCTTCTTTTCATTCTCTAGCGATTTTGCGGAAGTGTCACAGCATCCGTAGAAGTATCATATAGCTTGGTTCACCCCTGAAGCCAATCTCCAGTATTTTTCGAGGAACTCCCCTCGCACTGCTCCAGTCTCGGCTTTTCTCCCCGGTAACACCACGTGTCCGGCACTGGCCTCTCACTGTTCCAGTCTCGGGTCTTCGCCCTGGCAAATCTACACACCCGGCACAGGTCTCTCCCCCCAAAAAACTCCTTCTTTTTTCCTCCCTTGCTACCGCCCAAACCAGCTCCTGGCCATCTCGTTACTTCACTTCGCCATGCGCTCTCCACATGAACATATCCGGCGCCTCCTCACAAACAAGTCTCTTTGCCAACCACAGATAAATTAAACAATATTCATTTGTGGTCAGCACAAATACTCTCGTCCTCTCAAGAAAACAATATTTTTTATCTTAATTTATGAATCTTTATGACAAACTACGCAGAGGAGAAGAATTCAAATTAAAACTCACATACAAGACTGAGACAAAGATATATACAAAAATAGAATCGCTTATACATGTTTACCACAAAAATATGATCAAAGATATTGTATGCCTATGTACATACAGTTCCTGCAAATACTATTTTTAAATTTTCCTCGCACTTAATATAACACTAGGACATAAGCACTATTCATTTAGCGGCTTGGTACTACACCATTAACACGTCTCCTGATGCTATACTTTTGAGTATTATTGGTTCGTAAGTAACCTTCGATACCTTCCATATTGGATACCTGTCTCGAAGGTTCACGCTCAGAAGAGTAAGGTTTAGAATTTGGTTTCTCATCTTGTGCCTTTCTCGCTATCCAGCCTCGTTTCCGGCTACATTGTCTATTAAACAATTTTACCCACCGGTCATTGGTGATAAATTGAGCTACTCGTACATATTTCGCATTCCTTTTATGTTGGAGTATGTTCCATTTTTACAAATATCTCTTTCTTGTTATTTTGTACACAACTCAAACTTCGCTTAAATTATTTGACAGAGGACTCCAAATATCAAGATAAAATCATATTATTTTTAAAATATTAAAGAAAGTCGGAATTGATTATCATTCATAAATTTTTTTCTGATAACATTAATAACGGAACATTGGACAAAGAATTTACTACAATGTATATTATAATGTTTTCTTTTAAGGATGAACTATAAAATTAGGTTGTAAATTGTTTCGTCAAAATATTCTGAAACAATATATAGTTTATGAGGGAATAAAAAGTAAAAATGGAAACAATTAACAATATTATTTGTAACGTTTAGTGAAATTGAGCAAAAAGCAAATCTCTGACTACATAGTTCGTTCTAACGAACTCTCGCAGAGACCAATAAAATAATTTCTAATATCGATGTGATGTGTAGAATGGCCGAGAAAATTAAACGATCACCATTTTCTGAACGAAACATTTATTTATTTACAAACACACATTTAATACCAAAACAAAAGATAAACCTCGGAGCCTTCTGCTCCTACCAAAATATTGCGACCTATTGCGGACCTCGCTCCGCCGATACTGTTCTAAAATATGGCAATCTCTCTTGAACGAAATCAAAACACGCCAAGTGCAGTTTGTTGATCGCCAAACAGTCGCCAGATATTATACCTCCCCCGCAAGATTGATGTTACATACACAAATTTATCAGCAATCTGAAAACGAATCAAGCTACTATTTGTGATCAACACATATATAGCAATTTACACATAACGCACACAAATGGAAATTCACAAATTCTAATTAACATAATGTTCAAAAGAAATACTATACACGTACATATTATTAAAGTATATAAACAGAAACACATTTGTTTTCATGAACATATTTCGTAACATTACAACAAAAAAAAAAACTAATGTAGCACTTATCTGGTTTAATATGAACAAAGAAATAAGTTCCTTAAGTAGCTCAAAATAATTTATTACAATTTAGGGTACAACTTGAGCACAACACAGATACATATATTACAAATAAAACAAAATTACATCTAAACATATAAAGTTAAAGGGATAGGGTAAACATGAGAGTCATACGGATATACGTGTCATTCCTAGGGTTCGACGCCGCAGGCGGACAGCCTACTCGCGTAGCGAGTGTAAGGCTGATCATTCCTAGGGTTGCTGGAGAGGGACTCGCTTCCTTGTTGATGATGTCATGGGTGGTGTTGTAGACAGGGGGCGCTATAGACTCCCCCTCTGGCTCCGCCGACGTCTCGGCAAGGAGATAGGATGAAGATTAGGAATATAAAGCCTGTATTTAAGTAAAATGGTAAAAAGGACATTTTATGAAAATTAAGATCATTAGTTATATATATATATATATATATATATATATATATATATATATATATATATATATATATATATATATATATATATATATATATATATATACAAAATCTCATTATAAGGTGAGCTGCATACTGGTGAGTTTTTATTTTCCTCCCAATGCTTTTATTGCAGTACAAATTTCAACTGTCATAGTGTGATTTATTTTTGAGAAATATTTTGACGCCGTTATTCCTGTAGAAACAAACAATTTAATCCTTTTTAAAATATATTTTCTCTTATACAGTCGTAATATGTAAATTGACTTTAAAAAATTGAAAGTGTAGTCAATATATAAATGCTAAGAGTTATTTGTGGTACATCTTCTGAGGTTGTCTTCCTCTGCTTTTCAAAGGGTATACTGACTCTTTATCTCTAGATGATTGTTGATAGGACTTCAACATACCAGTATGGTAAGTACCGAGTACTTGATCAGGGGCAGCAGGATCTGCAATATCATGTGTATTTGGTGATCTGTTCGTTAATATGATGTAAGGTCCTTTACTTTGGGCATGAATTTTTTACTTGTTTTGGTTTTGGACTTGCTCACGGGATGTAAAGTGATCCAAACTTTATCGCCTGGTTGATAATAAACGGGTCTATGCCTCTTATCAAAGTACTCCTTTCTAGCATCTTGTTTTTGCTCTACATACTCTCTAATTATGGGTGTAAGGCGTGCAGATTCTCTCAAGTAAGGTGTTATCTCTGCGACGAAGTTAT
Source organism: Latrodectus elegans (assembly GCA_030067965.1). Taxonomy (NCBI): domain Eukaryota; kingdom Metazoa; phylum Arthropoda; class Arachnida; order Araneae; family Theridiidae; genus Latrodectus; species Latrodectus elegans. The sequence goes on from CM057814.1 coordinate 1,443,774, forward strand.
CGTTATCAATGACAGCTCTAATATCATGATTGACATCATCTGTGGTTCGAAGCTCTCTTCCAAGCTGAAGGTAAGCTGCCGTATGACCTGTAGAATCCCATTTTGCGGTGTTTAAAGCAAAACGCATCATGGGTAGTTTGTTCTCCCAAGTATCATGCGAGTCACCAACTATTATTGCTAATTTGGGTTTTAGGTCTCGATTTTTTCGTTCAACAGGATTTGCTTGAGGATGGTATAAAGGTATAAGATCTTGCTTAATACCCAGGATCTTACACGTTTGTTGCATTACAGCACTGACGAATTGTACACCGTTCTCGCTGATTAGTTTTCTAGGTAAGTCATAGCATAAGAAGACTTCTTCTATCAGTATTTTAGAGCAATTGATATCTGTGGCATCTTTTAGGGCAAAATGTTCGACCCATCTTGTACTGGTATCTTCAACAAGAAATAACCATTTTTTCCCAGTTGGGGTCTCTGGGAGAGAACCAAACAAGTCTATTGCCAACATCTCAAATCTTTGTGAATAAATAGGCGTTCTGAGTAATCCAGCAGGTTTCTGATTGTTAGATTTGTACCGGTTACATTCAGTACAACCTTTCACGTATTCAGCGATAAACTTTCTCATGCCTGGAAAGAAATACCTCGAAGCAATTTTATGATACGTATTCTCAGATCCACAATGTCCTGCAGTGGGATAATCATGATATTGCTGTAGGACACGTTCTCGTTCGTGACAAGGGACAACTAGCTGTGCTTCTTCTGACTCTGTTTCAGGCGAATATCGATACAGTATTCCCTGATTCATCACATAACCTCTACTAGTCTATAATTTTTTTATCTTTCTGCCCACTTTCAAAGCAGTCTATGATCTTTCTTACATCCTCGTCTTTCACTTATTTTTCGCGAATATCTTTAGATTTCCGGGATGGTAAATCTATGGAAATAGAGTTCAAGTTACAAGCAAATTTGTCCTCTATATCAAATGGTCTGGACAGAAGATCTGCAATTACATTAAATCTTCCTGGAGTGTAAAGAATTTTCGGGTGAAATGACTGGATTTGAAGAGCCCATCAAGCCAAGCGTCCGGATGGCGATTTAATACTAATAAGCCACTTCAAGGGTTGGTGATCTGAAGAAATAATGATTTCTTGATTTTCCACATAGCCATGGAACTTCTCAAGTGCCCATACCACCGCTAGTGCTTCTCTTTCGGTAGTTGAATAATTTCTTTCTGCCAAACTGGGCAGTCGACTGGCATACTCAATCACATGTTCTTCCGGTCTTTCTCCTTGGATAAGGATTGCTCCTAGAGCGTAATTACTCGCATCAGTTCTTATGAGGAATAGTTTAGATCCATCTGGCTGAGACACACAGGTGGTGAGATCAGCCGTCTTTTTAACTCTTCAAATGCTATCTGCTCTGTATCACCCCATGTCCATTGTTTATTCTTTTTAGTTAAATCACTAAGGGTCCTAGCAACTTTAGGAAAATGGGGAACATATCTCCGGAACCAGGAACAAGTCTGTAGGAAGGACTGTACTTCATTAGCACATTTTGGTGTTAGAAATTTTTGAATAGTAGATAATTTGTCAGCATCCACTTCTACACCCTTTTCAGTTATCCAGTGACCTAAATACTTCACTCTGTCACAAGAAAAATTGCATTTGCTTCTATTAGCATTCAGTTTAAATATAGAAAGTCTTTCAAGCACTTTTCGTAAATTTGATAAATGTTCATCAAAAGTTTCTGATAAGATAATGATATCGTCAAGGTATGACAATGCAAAAACATCTTTGAGGCCAGATCTAAATTTATCAATGAGGCGTTGAAAAATTGCGGGTGCGTTGCGCAAACCAAAAGGCATACGTAAAAATTTAAAAGTTCCGAATGCACAGATCAAGGCTGTTTTCTCTTGGTCTGATTCATGAACTTTGACCTGATGATAACCAGATATTAAGTCTGTCGTAGATATGTATTTCGTCGACTTGGCTTCAGGCAATAAGTCATCCATTCTAGGTAGTGGATAATTATCCGGAATAGTCGTTGAGTTTAACTTGCGGTAATCAACACACAATCTGATGGTACCGTTTAGTTTGGATACTAATACCACAGGACTTCCATAAAAAGATTCACATTCCTCAGTTATTCCTTCTGTTAGTAACGAATCTAGCTCTTTCTTCAACAACTCTTTCTTTGCAGGTGTCATTTTATATGGAGGTTCAGCAACAGGTAGGCTATTTCCAGTCTGGATTCTATGTTCAATAAAAGGAGTAGGTTCTCCCCCTGGCTTGAAGTTATTTCCAAATTCTTCCAGCAATAAATTTAATTTGAGTCGTTTTTCTCTTGTCAAGTGTTTTCCTTCATCATTCCTCATTTTCACGGAATTAGAGGTTTCTGAAATTTCAGCAGATATATCAGGAGAAGTTAATTTCTTCGACAGAATTACTTTTGCAGTACTTACGGTTTCGGATGGTTTGTGATAAAATGGGTAATGTCTGTGTGGATATTCACTAAAATGCCATGTGTCATTCTGGATGTTAAGCACAATACCAGCAGCCTGGAGAAAGTCAGTGCCAAGAAATGTTCTATTGCCTTTAGCGTTTGGTAACGCAATAAATTTCATGCGAACTTTCTTTCCCTCTACATTAAGATTTACGTCTGTTGTCAAAGCAGGAGCATTTCTTTCTTTTCCAACGGCAAGTACCATTGTAATATTCTTCTTCTGAAATTTGAAACCTTTCTCTTTTAATAAAGTATAAAATCTCTCTCCTACAATGGAATTTAATGCACCTGTGTCGGCACAAAAAGCTGCTTTTTCACCACAAACAGTTAAAAAAATTGAACTGGACAATGAATCTGAAGCTTGTGCGGTGTACAACTTTACATCATTAACAATTGTTTTAACCGCTTCTTTTAGTTTGTTGCACTTTGGACACTTAGACTGAATAAAACCAGGATTACCACATCCATAGCAATGAACAAAAAATATTCTTTCAGTCTTGTCTTTAGTAAATTTTGGACTTTCATAGTTGGAATATTCTATTTTGTCATTTTCCCTTGAGTTAGGAAGCTTATAGTTTCTTTCTGAAGCAAATTTAACATAGTCTTTGAAATTTGGCTTCTTAGCAAAGATAGGGGGATTTTTCTTCATTCCCAGTCTTACATTTTCATAACTGTCAAGCTTTTCTACAAGTTCTAAATGATCATTCAGCTCTGACCCTTGATCAACAAAATGTTCTCTAACCTCTGGAGGTGTTCTTTTCTTTAACTGGTCAGCTATAATTAAGTCTTGCAATTTCTCAAAAGTGATGATATTCAACTCTTTTATCCATCCTTCGACATACGATTTAATATCAAAATAGAAGTATTTTCATGTTATTTCTGCACTTTTTCTCTATGTTGGAGAAGAACTGCCGAAACCTATCTGATGTAAGTCTATAACGCTTCAAAAGCATCTCTTTCACCTTTGAAACATCTTCTTCATTTTCTCTAGCAATTAATTGATTTATTTCGGCTGACAATGAGCCTATCAATTACGGCATCCAATTCATTTCAGGTATATTCACTAATTTTAATTGACGTTCAAATACTGTCAGATAGAGTCCTATTTCATCTTTATTAGGATTAAATTTTGGGAGAATTCGATTCAGATCCCAATTCGTTTTCTCTGTTTCACTGGAAAGAACTGAGGCAGTGGAGGAAAGCACCTTCTGAGATTCCACTTCAAGTTTTAAGCGTTGCAATTCATTCGCTCTTTTTCAATGCGTATATATATATATATATATATATATATATATATATATATATATATATATATATATATATATATATATATATATATATATATATATATATATATATATATATATATATATATATATATATATATATATATATAGTTGTTCCTCTTTTCTTTTCTTTTGCTAATTTTTCTTCCTTAGCAGCTTCTTGCTGGGCAATTCTTTCTGAATTCAGCTTGTTTTACTTTTTCAAGCCGTTCCTCTATTATATTAGTTAGCATATTTTTTAGTAATTTTTCATCATAATCCTTTGATTTGGTTATAATATCTTTTAGTTGAATTACTTTCAGATCATCTTCTACCCATAGCCTCATTTCTATAGCGAAGTTTCTTAAATCCTCTTTTTTCCCTTTCTCAAGGAATGACATATTTGCATGTGTCTTATTTTTAATAGTTCTGATGTGTGTGTGTGTGTGTTATTTTCAACTGATTTTAAAATACTGATTTTTTTAATATGTGGTACTTTATTTTAGTTAAAACGAAATTTAAACACCATCAATATTAAGTACAATGTTATGTTAAAATATAAACCTTTTAACTTTAAATGTAAGTGAAGTGTAACCTATTATTATTTATTCAAACATTAAATGCAAATAAAATGAACTCTTTAATTATTGTAAATATACTTGAAATATTCATATGATATTCACCTCCATAAAATAATCAAATTAGTTATATTAATATTACTAAATTTATAAGAATTCACTCTTATTATTTACTTCAAATCAAACAAAGCCAAAACAAAGCATTTCAAAATTCTATCATGAAACTTTTATTTTCATTTCATTTATAATTCTTCACTTTCGCTTTACAATTACCAATAATCACTAAATGTACCTTTGTTTATAAATTATATTTTATCAGTACTTTGATTCCACATGCAATAAATCAAAATAAATTAATTAAGATAACTTAATCATAAGCATTCAAAGAATATTTTATATATAAATAAAAAATGTTTTATTGACTTTTTATTAAACTTTAAAAGTTTTTCAATTTTCTAAAATATCAATATTCTGATTTCTTTTACCAAAATATTAATAATTATTTTGTTATCTTAATATATAACCTTAAATATACATAAAAAACAATATATTTTCATTCTTTATTCAATGAAACCACTTAATAAAAGAATAAAACACACAGATTCTAAACAGAAAGTGAATAACGAAAAAAATAAAATAAAAATAAGCATTAATATATACTGAACTCGTAGCATTCATAGATATTGAAAGGCTAGACAGAGAGGCGTTTATGAAAGGAATAACAACGGTCGTTTGCGGTGTCTTGTTTCGTGTTTTAAATCAAAACAAAAGTATCATCACATGAAAATGCACAGTCATCAGACAATTAAATTCTGTTAGATACTCAATTTTAAAACACTGTCTCACAGAAAAGAAGATATTTTCAAATATTCAGAATTAAGAAACATAATGTATAAGAAATATAATATTCAGAAGGTTGGTTGGGTTTTATGGCGCAAGGGGTCTAAAATTGGACATACTGCGCCAAGAATAAGATTTTTGTAGCTAAGTTTTTTATTTTATTTAATTATGTTTATTTTTTTATTTTTGTTTTCAAGGAAAACCCAAGTAACATTAAAATTTTAAAAAACAAAGATCAGTGTATAATTAATTTTAAAATCTGATTATAAATTATAAAAAGGATAAAATCAAATATAAGTATAAATAGTTTTAAAATTTAATATAAAACAACTAGATATAGTGTAAAAAACCTATTGCCCTTAAAAAAGCGAATAGGTTTCTATGGGGTGGATCCCCTATTAAATCAAACAAAGTTGTAAAATCAGTATTAAAAAAGTGTAAATATTCTTGGTTAAAATCATGACATGAAATTAAAATATGATGAACAGTAAATGGTTCATCACACGTTTCACACCATGGATTTAGTTCATTAAAAAACAAACGTCTATGTGTGAAACGTGTGTGTCCGATACGAAGGCGAGTTAATTTAACGTCGGAGCTTCGTTACGGTTAAATTGATAATGAGGTGAGGGATGAGAAAATGCTATGAAGTTTGTTTCCGACCTGTAAGCTCCATGATTTTTCCCAAAGTAAATAAATAAATGTTTTTATTCCCTTTCTCACTTCTGAGAGCGGAACCAATGGTAAAATTGGATCTTCAGCAGCCTTTGCAGCTGCATCCGCTCTCTCGTTTCCATAAAACCTACGTGACTTGGTATCCAACAAAATATAATTTTGTATCCCTTGCCAGCAAGGCAGTCCAATGCTCTGAAAATTCTGGACACAACAGGATGACATGTAAAACTATTGTTCCTCAAAGCTTCAATAATACTCATGCTGTCATTGTAAATACAAAATTCATGACAATCATCTGTATTCACATGCTGAAGCGCGTAGTAAATTGCTGTTGCTTCAGCAGTAAAGATGGAGCAGGATGGATGTAGGCTGTAACTAAATGCTGTATTATTGATAAAAACGCCACAGCCCACATGTCCTGCTGTTTTAGAGCCATCTGTCAAAACAGGTTTATATGATTGATACTGATAGCGATGAGAAAAATATAGCTGTTGAAAAACAATTGGTGTTGTGTCAGATTTTTTATATTGAGCAAAGGTATTAATAAATGTATTTGTTGGGTTATACCAAGGCGGATGATAAAATTGATCTACAGATCCAATCCGAATATCACATAGGTCTGTGAGCAAAAGTTGTGATTTTGCTCGTGTGAGATGTGGTGGGATGCTCATTGGACGAGTATCATATAGTCTCTTAAGAGAGGTGTTAGGAACCATGGAACGTATAGGATGATGAGGGTTGAGATGATCTTAGCATAATAACTGAGGGACTGCTACATACGTCTCAGGTCTAACGGTAATTGATGGCATACAGCGTATAGACTCTGGACGGATGATGTGCGGAATGCCCCAGAACATATCCTCAAAGCAGAGTGATGAACTGTGTCCAATCTTCGTAAAATGCCAGATCTAGCCGATCCATAAACAACACTTCCGTAGTCAATGCGGGATAGAATCAATGACTGATAACTTCGAAGAAGTGATGGGCGATATGCACCCCAAGATGTATTTGACAGCACCTTGAGGATATAAAGCGATCGTTCCCACTTCTTCCGCAGATACAGAGCATGCGGAAGAAAGGTTAATTTTCGGGCAAAGATAATTCCCAGAAATTTTACTTCATCGACTACTTGTATTGGAATGTTGTTGATTTTAATAACTGGATCATTATGAAGGCTAGTCTTTCTACAGAAGTGGACACATCTGCTTTTGCTTGGAGATAAAATGTGGCCATTCTCAGCACACCATGTAGCTAGTTTATTTACAGCTGTTTGAAATTGTCTCTCAATTATTCGCATATTAGACCAATGCAATGCATATTAGACCAGGCAATGTTGAGGAAGTAATTATCACGATATCTGTTTGAGTGCTACTGGATTTTCAAGTTTTCCTAGCGGCGGTTACATAAGTCCTTCCAACTTGAGATGTTCGTGAAGTGACTATTTTTTTAACCTCAGGGTATGAGATCTTTTGATTGATTTTAACTGCAGCAATCTCTTTCTCTAGCATAAAATTTGGACAACTTCGAGAATAGGAGGGGTGATCACCATTACAGTTGATACATCTTTCCTTCGTTGTACAGGTCGAACTATCGTAGCCAATCACCGCGCATCGAGCACAGGTGAGTTTGCCCCTGCAAGCGCTCTTCGAGTGTCCGAAACGCTGGCAATTAAAACATCGCACCGGGTTTGGGATATACGGCCTAACGGTTAAATTCATACAAGCCGCTTTGATATATTGCGGCAGGTCTGGGGTCTCAAATGTCAGAATGACAAGTTTAGTTTCAATTAACTTGCCATCTCTTCTGACTTAAATGCGTTTAACGCCACAGACCTTCTGATCTTGCAGATTTTCTAGAATCTCAGCCATCGGCGTATTTAACAAATCCCTAGCTAATATGACGCCACTTGAGAAATTGAGATTGACATGAGGCATAACAATTTCTAAATTTGCCAAATATATAATTGCGTCGAAATATTGCATGTTTACAATAATGGCTGCTTGAGTATTTGAGGCAACCTCGACTAGTAAATCACCAGAGTCGCATTTTCTGGATATTTTTTACCTCTCCAACTACTCCCAAAATTTCTTTTCATATTAAGAAAGGAGAAACAGATATAAAATTATTTTCCTTCCTTTTTATTGCAAAAAATTTTGCATTAATTTTATTTAAAATTTGTTCCCGTGGGACATAAGATAAATGTTTGTTCTCCATCAAATATTTTAAACAATTTCGGGACCTGACCGCACCACCGAGTCCAACAAGGGGATGCAGTCCAGCAGCACCAGTGCTAGCCAAGTCCTTTACGCTCACGGTACATCTCTGAAGTGGCCTCCACCCTTAACGAGTCACCCAGTAGATGTACCGATCGCTTGATCCATAAAGCCAATTGATGTGCTGAGGACCACAACACACCTCCCGTTTACCTGAAGCAGAGGCCAAAGCAATGTGTTAGCCTCTGGAGGCTTCAATTACCAGGATCCTCCTTTCCAGGGACACGGGTGATTTAGTCCTCAAGAGTACCTATGGCAACAGAGCGGCGAAAGCTACTCAAGGGGGGCCCTCAACTCTTTCTAGGCAACCACAACGAGGGAGAAAAAGAAGAAAAAGCAGAAGAGTAGAGGAGAGAGGAAATTAAAGAAGAGGACAGATCACTAGGGTACCTCGGGATTGTGACACCCGTGTTTACCTAAAGAAGGTAAACCCCCTGAGGGGATATAATATTCAGAAGTAACAGATACTTTACTTATTGTTCATAATGTTCTTAAATTAACATATAATTCACGCACACATACACGTTAACATATAATTCACGCACACATACACGTTAACATATAATTCACGCACACATACTATAATACTTCACATATAATAATAAAATAAATATTTCTTTTAATTCAATACTCTAATACAAAATATTATGTATTTAATAAGTTTTGAAACATATCTACCAAATTAAACAAATAACTATACTCACAAGTAATAATACTGTTCTGAATTCAAGAACATAAAATAATAACACTTTTATCGAAACACAACAACTTATAAAGAAACTATTTATATAGTTTTATATTCGTAAATGCTTAAACATTAACACTCATTAATTACTTTCTTAATTGTAATTCTTTACAATTAATTAGGAGATTTAGAAATATAATACAGTAACAGAAACTTATCTGGAATTCTCAAAATGAAAACGGGATACTCCAATTGAACCACAATCTCGGATGAGATTATATTTGTCATGAATCCATAAACCGCAATACATAAGGAGGTAACCTGTAAAATTTTTGAGTCCCCATCCAACAACAAAATTTAATTCTGGGTAGAATTTTTTAACAGCGAAAAGAAACTGGAACTCAGGTCTCACGTAGGGCAGCCAATATTTTATATTGTAGCACTTATCTGGTTTTTATATGTATATATAATAGGAACAAAGAAATAAGTTCCTTAAATAGCTCAAAATAATTTATTACAACTGAGCACAACATAGATACATATACTACAAATTAAACAAAATTACATCTAAACATATAAAGTTAAAGGGATAGGGTAAACACGAGAATCATATGGATATACGTCTCATTCCTAGGGTTGCTGGAGAAGGACTCTCTTCCTTGTTGATGATGTCATGGGAGGAGTTGTAGACAGGGGGCGCTATACTAAGAAATATAAACATAGAATAATGAAACATTAATACTCCAATGTTAATCAATTATCTAATAACCAGTAAATATTTGAAACATTTAATTACGAAATTTTAATTTACTAAATATTGCTACTATGCTTCAAATTATTATTATTTACTTTTACTTACCACTTCACTAATAATAAACATATAGGATAACAAAATTTTTATACATCCTAAAAAAGTTATCGCAGAAAAAAAAATCATCAAACGCAAAAAAAGTATTCAAATGTCACTGGTTGGTAATCTAGATAAAGCATCTGCTATAGAAAGGTTTCTTCCTGGGCAATGAAGGATTTCTATGTTGTATTTTTGTAAAGCTAAGGCCCACCGTTGAAGTTTTTATGATTGCGGGGCATTTTTCACAACAAATGATAGAGGATTGTCGTCGGTCATGATCTTTACATTGTTGATCCGAAAATCCATGATTCAAACTTCTTTAATGCCCATGAAAATCTATTTAAATTGTCGAAGGTTTCAGTCGTCTTTGACCCACAGTCAAAGATATTAGAGTTTGTGTTTAGTAAAATAATGAAGGTAAAACATCCGAATGGCATGAAAACTTCTTATTTTCTGATGATTTTGGAGTGTAATAAAACTATGGATGGACTAAAAGTGAAAAAACTATATGTAGAGTTTGTTAAAGTGTGATTTTAAGCATCGCTATATTGATATTGCACTCAGAGTAGTGACTTGGCTTGTATAGAATACCACTGCCATGGACACTTAAGTTCTGTGGTCAGTACACCAATACATCAGTACTATATATCGCGTAGTCTACAGCATCGGTTAGTTCCAATCGCATTATTTTTTGTATAAAGTATTGCTTTACTGTTAATTGTTTATTGCACTTCAACACCATAAATTATACAAATAACACGCAATGTCAAAAATTTCTTCTTAGCTTAATAAGTTACTTTGTTGTCTTTAACTGATTTTCCTCTAGACTTATCATATAAGGAATATCTTTAAGAATTTGTTAATGAATAAGTAGCCTAGAATAAAAGGCTCATTCATCCATTAAATCAACTTTGATTGTGAGAAAATAACTTGTGTAGCTATTGCTCAATGCCCCATTTAAATCTTTTTTCATTCAATGACTGGTAGTTTAAGTTGATAACAATCGTAAAATGGCACTCATTGCAGTTTTTATACCATTTTTACATTTTATCGATTGACATAATAAAATCTTTGAAGAAAAATAGCACGAGATAGATTTTGTGCTTTTATTGCATGTTTGATGCGTAAAAGTGAAATTTGATATTATCCTAATAAATAAAATGTGTAGATTATTTAATAATCTATACTATAGCGTAAGCTTCACACGTTCCATAGTAGGCCAATTTTGTTGGAGTTTGGATAATTTCTTGCTTGCATAACACACAGGAAAATGTTTACCTTCTCTCACTTGAGACAGACATGCACCTATTCCAATTTGCAATGCATCAGAGTGAATGATGAAGGGATCCTGTATTGTTGGAGTTATAAACACTGTTGCTTTCATAAGTTGATCTTTTAGTTTTGGAATGATACATTATGTGTTCTTCTTTCCATTCCAACACTTCCGGTTTTTCCTTTTTATTGATCTCTGTAGGCGATTTCAGCATAATAAGGAATGTCATTTCGATAATAGTTGCATAATCCTAATAATTTCCTAAGATAAGATTTAGTCTTTGGTGTCTCCAATTTTTCAATTGCTTTAATCTTTTCGGGGTCAGGTATGTGTTTTCCTGATCCAATGATATGTTCTAAATATTTTATTCGTGGTTTTGCAAAAGAACACTTTTTCGAATTAACAGTGAAACCAAGTGATTTCAACTTTTCTTAAACTTTGTGCAAATCTTGGAGATGGGTGTCAAAGTCTGGTGAAAATATAGAAATGTCATCAATGTATGCTCTTGCAAATTCTTTAAATTCTTTTAGTGCAATATTCATTACTCTCTGAAATGTTGCAGCAGCTTTTCTTAATCCGAATGGCATTAATTTGAATTGGTACTGTCCTGGATGAGTTTTAAAAGATGTAAATTCTTTACTCTGTTCTTCCATAGGTATAGCCCAGTATCCTTTGAGTAAATCTAATGTTGTAATAACATTTGCTTTTTCGATACTGTGCATCAAGGCAATTGCATTTTTTTAGGAAAATCATCTGGTTTGGTTATAGCATTCAAAGATCTATAGTCCACACACAATCGAATATTTCCATCCTTCTTGCTTACACATACTACAGGGTGAGCTATCTCAGCGTTGCTTTCTTCTATCAGTCCAGACTTCATTAAATCTTCTATTTCTTTATCAACCTTTTATTTCAAGGTTTCAGGAATTCTATAAATGTACGGTTTCTTTCTCTCTAAATTTGGTACTAATCTTATATTGTGTGGTTCTACTTTTGCTATTTTTAATTTTTCAGTAAATAATCCTTCATGTTACTTAATAAGAGAAATTAATTTCTTCCTCTGTGAAGGACTTAAATTTTCAAAATTCCAATTTTCTAATACTTCTAAGATTTGTAATGGATTTGGGAATTTGTTACCTGACAGTTATAATTTCTCTAAATTTTTCATTTTCAAATATTATTCCAGCTGCATTAACACTAGCTTGAAATTTTCTTATCTAATTTGAATGGACATGTTTAATCCTTACATCTGGTAATCTCACTTTGTAAGAATGCGGTGGTCAGTGGTTTATATAATCTCTCCTGGACCTGTCCAACGACCATAGAGTTTGTTATTTGAATTTAAAATAAGTAAATAAAATTGTTCTCCTATTTTAAAATTTTTCAGCACTGACCTTTGGTTAAAGTATTCAGCATATTTTTGTTGTTTGTCATTTGCAATTAAGTTAGCTTGTTCTAACCTTATCTTTAATTCTTGAAGATAATCAACAGCAGATTCACTTAGATTATTTGGGATGGGAATCTCTCCAGACCATGATGACTTCAGCACTGCTAGAGGACCTCTTGGTTGTCTTACATATATCAGTTGGAAAGGTGAAACACCAGTAGTTGGGAACTTCTCTGTAGGCAAAAAGTAAATACGGTATATGTTTATCCCAGTGGTGAGGATCAGTTCGAATGATGTGATGCAGTATTTGCTTAAGTATTTTATTCCATCGTTCTACTGATTCATTCGTAGCACTATAAGCAGGAGTGGAGAATCTGGGATGAGAACCAAGTCTTTTCTCAAATTCTTGAGTTAATTTGGAAATGAAAATTTTCCCATTGTCACTAGCAATTGCATGAGGTATACCTGTTCTCATGAATATTTTTAAGAGTGCTTCGCAAGTGGATTTGGCTGTCAAACTTCTTAATGGTATTGTTTCAGGCCAACGAATATGTTGATCCACTAAGCATAGTACATACTTATGTTTCCTTGCAGATGAGGGGTCGATGGGGCCGATTATATCAATATTTACAATTTCAAATGGTAGTTTTGACCTTCTGACTGGAGTTATTGGAATTTTATCAGCTCTTTTCTCAGGACTTCTCAGCTGACAGTTCATGCTTGGCATAAAGATTCTACATCTGTTGATGAATTGGGCCAATAAAAAGAATATCTTATCCTTTCCTTTGCTTTCTTTATTCCCAGAAGCGCTCCAAAGATTGAGTTATATGATAATTCCAGAACCTTTTGTCTTCTATTAAGAGGTAATACTAATTGGAAAACATTCTGTCCCAATATTTTTTGATGGTGTTACAAACCATCAATGAATAAATAATTTTCCTTTTCCTGCTCTCCATATTTCCAAACTTCTTTTAAGGTTGGGCAACTCTTTTGCTCCCCCCGCAGTTTCTGAGCTTCCGATAGAACGGTTGACTTGTCGCTCCTCTCCGCAGTCTCCCTCCCCTTCATTTTTCCCCTCCTCTAAAGGGGGGAATTCGTCGTCTTCCTTAGCTGTTTCTGTGGCTAAACTGAGCAAATTTTCTCCTTCGGTGTCTCCTGAAGAATAATCGTCGGAACAGAAGATCGGCAGTTGGATTGACTAATAATTCATATGTTTCTGGAGTTTTTAAACAAGGCACATTTAATTTATCTGTTACTGCTATTAAAGTATCTACTCAGTTAAATAAATTATTTTCACAGTTCTTATAGTAAATAGGCTTACGACAAACTTTTGGGTATTCAAATGCAAGTGTTAATTTAACTTTCCCTCCTTCTTGATCTTCTAAATCTGGAATTAATGATGAGTGAACTATGCAGATTTCAGTCCCAGAATCTAAAATAGCTTCCGTTTTTACAGAGTTAATGAAGACATCAATTTTCTGTATCGGTTGAATAAGTTTCTTCCAATTCAGTTCGAATGTGAGTCGAATCAACTTTAGCTTCCACAGCATCTTCTTTCGATATTCTATTTGTATTCTTTGAAGTTGTAGAGTACACCTTTCCATTCTTTTTAATCTATCCATTTAAATTATCGTTTCTCTTTTCTGAGCACTCTCTTGCTAGGTGTTGATAACTTCCGCAAATATAACATTCCTTCCGTTTCGGGATGTAACCTTGTTTCATGTATTCTCTTCTTTTGGGTAGTGGAATATATTTATCTGGCACATATGATGAATCCGTAAACTTTGGACATTTCAGATTTCATCAAATGATTTTCTTCCTGCTTCAAAATAAATATCACATTCTCAGGCTAGTTCTTGGGGTTACAACGAATGATTTCCTTGGCGTATGACGAAGTGCGAAGCTGTTTCTTATCTAGTGTTTGGAACAGTTTATCGGAAATGATTCATTCATTTAATGCTTCAAAATTTTTTACTTCTCTTGATTTACAATAATAGTCCCATGTTGATGTTAATCGTGAGGCAAATTGAATATGTGATTCTCCAGAATAACGTTTTGCTTTTCTAAAATTTTCTTGGCATGCCTGAGGAGTAGGTTGATATATTTTAGAATTAAAGTTTTTACCTTTTCATAATCCAGCAAATCGTCTTCTTTAATGTAGATGAGAACATTTGCCGCTTTCTCTCCAATTAATTTTAATAATATTTCTGCCTTGAATTCTTCCGGAACTTTCTTGTGCTTACTCTTCTATGGAATCGAAAAATATATTCCAAGATTCGGTTATTTTCGGTACTACTCCCTTGATCAGCTTCTAGAGTGGAATTTCAAATTCGTTTCCAGTGATCGAAATTTAAAATGGCGTCGGACTACTGCGTCGCTAGGATTTTTGCTAATTCTAATTCGTGTTATCTTAATCTCTCTTCTTCAGCTTGTGTTCTTTAGAACTCTTCTTTTGTTTTCCTATTCACTATAGTAGAAATCAAAATTACTTTTACGAAGTCAGTATCTACGGCATATTCTTTACTAATCAGAAGTTTAAGTTTCAGTTCGGCTAATTTTAAAGCAAAAGTAGCTTTTTCACCGATTTCCAATGAGACTGTTATCAAGTCTTCCTTCTTTACGTATTTGAACATTTTCTTTAGATTTTCTCACCTTAGAATTCCGTTGACAGTTTTATTCTTTCTTAGAACTATCCAAGGTAAGCCATTTTGTTCCAAGCTCTGGTTCTCGAAATAATGCGTGTTGTGATGTGTACAGTGGCCGAGAAAATTAAACGATCACCATTTTCTGGATGAAACATTTATTTATTTACAAATACACATTTAAGATAAAAACAAAACCCAAACTAACTCGGAGCCTTCTGCTCCTACCAAAATATTGCGGCCTATCGCGGACCTCCGTCCGCTGGTTAATTGGTTGGGTTTTATAGCGCAAGGTCCAAAATTGAACATGCTGCGCCAAGAAATATATTTCTGGTCTTTTCAATTTGTTTTTTTTTCTAATTATTTTTTAAACCCAAACAACATTAAAATTTTAAAAACAAAATCAGTATATATATATATATATATATATATATATATATATATATATATATATATATATATATATATATATATATATATATATATATATATATATATATATATTAAAATCCATGCATAAAATATAAAAAGAAAATCAAAATATGTATATATAATTTTAAATTTTAAAACATAAATTAAATATAATATGAAAAACCTATTGCTCTTAAAAAGTCAAATAGGTTCCTGTGGGGTGGTTCCCCAAGCAAATCAAACAAGGTTAAAATATCACAGTTAAAAAAGAGTAAACGATATTGGTTAAAACATGGGCATGAAATTAAAATATGATACACAGTGAAAGGTTCATCACAAGTTTCACACAAAGGATTTAATTCGTTTTGAAACAAATGCCTATGTGTGAAACGTGTGTGTCCGATACGAAGGCGAGTTAATCTAACATCAGCACTTCGTAGCGGTGAAACTGATAATGAGATATGGAAAAATGGCACACAATTTGTTAGTGACCTGCATGCTCCAAAACTCCTGGAAGAGGGAAAAGACAAGATTTTTAACACACTTCCTCACATCTGAAAGGGGGATGGATGATGGCATTGGAGTTGATGCCGCTTTAGCAGCCGCATTGCTAAAGCGGCAAATTGCAGTAGCTTCAGCTGTAAAGATGGAGCAGGAAGCATGAAGGCTGTAATTATATGTATTATTATTCATAAAAATACCACAGCCGACATGTCTTGCAGTTTTTGAACCATCCGTGAATATTGGCGTGTAGGAAGAAAACTGACAGCGATGTGAATAATAGAGCTGTTGGAAAATTGCAGAGGTTGTGTCCGATTTTCTACAGTTGGCGAATGGATTAATTATCAATATTTGTGGATCATACCAAGGTCGATGTGCTAATATGTCCGTTTTAATAAAACGGACATCACATTGGTCATATAAGGATAAATGATTTTTTATTCGAGTGAGGAAGGATGGGGTGCTATATGGTATAGCATCATATATCCTCTTCAGAGCAGGAGTAAGATCAGAAGAATATAATGGATGATGAGGATCAGACATAATTTTACAATAATAATTGAGAGACAGCTGCATACGTCGCATGTCTAAAGGCAATTGTTGGCATATTGCATAAAGACTATGGACGGGTGATGTGCGGAATGCGCCTGAATATATTCTCAGAGCAGAATGATGGACAGTGTCCAGTCTGCATAAAATAAAAGATCTAGCGGATCCGTAAACAACACAACCATAGTCAAGTCGAGATAAAATTAATGATTGGTAAACTTGGAGGAGTGACGTGCGATCAGCACCCCAAGATGTATTTGAAAGCACCTTGAGGATATTGAGTGATCGCTCGCACTTCTTCCGCAAATGTAAAATATGCGGAAGTAAGGTTAATTTATGGTCAAATATTACACCGACGAATTTTATCTGACTGACAACTGGTATAGGTGTGTTGTTTATACAAATAACAGGATCATTGTGGAGGCTAGTCTTTCTGCAGAAATGGACACATTTGCTCTTGCTAGGAGATCGTGTATGGCCATTCTCAGCACACCATGCAGCTAATTTATTAGCAGATGTTTGTATTTGTCTCTCAATTAAACGCATATTTGACCCATCACAAGATATTTGCAGGTCATCAACATATAATGTATCATGCACAGGTGATGAAAGTTAATGAAGTATGCTACTTATATGAAGATTAAAAAGGGTGGCACTTAAAATACTTCCCTGAGGAACACCTTCAGGTTGGTTAAAAGTATTGGACAAAACAGTACCAATACGAACTTTAAAACCACGGGTGCGTAGAAAGTTTTGGATAAATATCGGCAAATTACCCCTAAAGCCAAAATCATACATCCTACGGAGAATTCCATAACGCCACGTACGGTCGTAAGCTTTCTCTATGTCGAAGAAAATGGAAACCAAATGATTCCTCCACACAAATGCATTGCGGATCTGCGTTTCCAGAAGAGTAATATTATCAAGAGTGGATCTTCCTTTCCGGAAGCCACTCTGATTAATATGTATACATTTATTTTTTTCTAAGACATATACGAGACGGGCGTTGAGCATACGTTCAAGGGTCTTACATAAGCAACTCGTCAGAGGTATTGGTCAATAATGTGAATGAACAGAAGGATTCTTAGCAGCCTTAAGAATCGGAATCACTATTGCTTCGTTCCAAAGTAATGGAAATTTATTTTCATTCCAGATCCTGTTGAACAAAAACAGCATTTTCAACAGTGAGTCTGGACTTAAATGGCGAAGCATTTGATAGCTGATTCCATCAGGTCCTGGGCTAGTATCACTGGCCTGCTGTAATGCTTTTTTGAATTCCAACATCCAAAATTTACAGTTGTACGGAAAAGCTTGTCCATGGTTGAAACGAATTGGTGTTCGCTCAGCGCAACTCTTAATCCTTAAAAGCAAAGGACTGTAAGAGTCGTTGCTTAAGACGCTAGCAAAAGTTTCACCAAGAACGTTAGAGATGTCCTTAGTGGAAGAGCACACAGCAGCTCCGAATTTTAATATAGGAATAGAGGTTTCCCTATAGATTCCAATGGCTGCTTTTACTCTTCTCCACAACTGTTTACTGTGTGTGGAAGAAGTTATTGATGATACATAGCGAGACAAAGATTCCTTCTGACTTCGATGACGAGCTCTCCAATCTAATGCTTTTGCTGTCTTAAAGGCGATCAGATCCTCCGTTGTGGGGTATCTTCTGAATAGCCTCCATAACTTCTTTTGTTTTTATAGGATTCTTGGCGTTCTTTGTTCCACCAAGGTTTGCAATGCCTGTGTGGTATGGAGGAACTTTTAGGTATTGATTCCAAGAATCTAAGGAAGTTATTGTTGAGTTAGAAAAGCTCCTTTCCCGAAGCCGGAAGGCATGTCATCTGACATCTCCTCCAAAGAGAGATCTTCGTCAGAGGGATGTAGATATACAGCATCCGCTTCCAGGGATAAGGCTTTACGGATGGATATGGAGGGCCTGGGATGGCCCTCCTTTGCAAATTTTAATTTTTAAGTCTTTAAGACTTTAGATCTAGCAGTTTGAGCTTTTCTACGGAGAGTAGCATTGGATGTGGTTTTTGGCTTTTTGTCAGAATTAGGGGGTAATTTAACTACTGGAAATGAAAGAGCATCCGTTTGCGTACTAACCGCTATGGTGACCTTGGTGGCGACAGTTGCAGAGCTAACACCTGCTTGAGGTGTACGAGCAATAACGGCACGTCTCATCTAGGGATATGAACAATTATTCTTAACTACTTTGATGCTTAAGATCTCCTTTTCCAGTATCCAGATAGGACAACTTCTAGCGTAGGAGGGGTGGTCACCCTTACAATTGACACACCTTTCCTTTGCAGTAAAAGACGAACTGTCGTGGCCAACTGTTGCGCAGCGAGCACAAGTCAGTTTGCCCCTGCAAGTCGCTTTGGAGTGACCAAATCTCTGGCACTGGAAGCAACGCAAAGGATTTGGAATAAACGGCCTGCGGATAGATGCATATACGCATCTTTAATATGCTGCGGTATATCTGGCATCGCAAAAGTCAATACGAGATGTTTAGTATTTATAATCTGCCCATCCCGTCTGACTGTAATGCGTTTTACGACACAGAACTTTTGATCTCTGAGATTTTTTAATATCTCGTCCGTATGCGTATCTAGCAAATCCTTGGCGGATACCATACCACGCGAAAAGTTAAGGTTCATATGAGGTTGGACTGACACCTCAAGGTTAGCAAGCATGTTCAAGTTGCTTATGAGAGTTGCTTTTGCATCTGAAGCAACTTCTACCATTAAATCACCAGAACGAAATTTACGAATGCTCTTTACTTCACCAATATTGCCACTGATACATTTTTGGATTAGGAAAGGGGATACATTATCAAATATACCCTCTTTCCGTTTGACAATGTAAAAGCTTCCATTTATAAAGTTCAATGTGTGCTCCCGTGGGAGAGAAGAAAAAGTGCTTGTTACCATAGTAAACATGGAAAATTTGGGAACTGATGGCACCATCCACCACCGAGACCAACAAGGGGATGCAGACCAGCTGCACCAGTGCTAGCCAGGTCCTATACGTTCACAATACATCTCTGAAAGGGCCGCCACCCTTAACGAGTCACTCAGTAGATGTACCGATCGCTTGATCCATAAAGCCGATTGATGTGCACAACACACCTCCCGTTTACATGAAGCAGAGGCCAAAGTAATGTGTTGGTCTCTGGGGGCCTCAATTACCAGGACCCTCCGTTCCAGGGACACGGGTCTCCCCGCACGGCAAACACGTGGGTGATTTTGTCCCCAAGAGGAGCTAATAGCAACAGAGCGGCGAAAGCTACTCAAGGAGAGCCCTCACCTCTTTCGATGCAACCACAATGAGGGAGAAAAGGAAGAAAAAGCAGAAGTGTAAAGGAGAGAAGAAAAGAAAGAAGAGGACAGATCACTGGGGTATTTCGGGATTGTGACACCCGTGTTTACCTAAAGAAGGTAAACCCCCTGAGGGGCTCCGTCCGCTGGTACTGTTCTAAAATATGACAACCTCTCTCGAAAGACATCAAAACAAGCCAAGTGCAGTTTGTTGATCACCAAACAGTTGCCAGATTTTACAATTGAAAACAGAAAAACCAACAATATTGTTCGTAACATTTAGTGAAATTGAGCAAAAAGCAAATCTCTGACTACATAGCTCGTTCTAATGAACTCTCACACAGAGACCAAAACAATAATTTGTGATATCGAAAACAGAAAAACCATTAATATTCTTTGTAACGTTTAGTGAAATTGAGCAAAAAGCATTTCTCTGACTACATAGCTTGTTCTAACGAACTCTCGCGCAGAGACCAATAAAATAATTTTTAATATCGAAGACAGAAAAACCAACAATATTCTTTGTAAAGTTTAGTGAAATTGAGCAAAAAGCAAATCTCTGACTACACAGTTCGTCCTAACAAACTCTCGCAGAGACCAATAAAATAAATTTTAAAATAGAAAAATGAACGTTATATTTTAAAATTAATATTTTTCACCCCCATGAATAAAATAGGGATCATTTTATCTTAACAAATGATTTTTTACTGAACCTTTACAATTGCTTTCACGTAGAATGATTTTAAAAGGAATGAAAAATGGATTTGACGCTAGAACATAATAGTGCTGTTTTTAAATGATATTGGTCTCTGCGATGATTTTAACAGCAGTGATTTTAACATGATGATTTTAACATGATGAAGAATGATTTTAACAGCTACAATTAGCATTTTAAAATGAAGTTATTGTTATTATACGCTTTTGTTATCAAATTCACTAGGATTTCAGAATTATATGGAAAGAATTATTCAGAATTAAATGAAGGTGAAAAACTGACTGGAAATTCATCGCCTACACAATCCTGAATAATAAGCTACTGTGTGAAACTTGAGCAACAATGTTAATTTTAAGTAAATAGTCAGAAAATATTCGGAAAAGAGATTCATGCAATAAGGCAAGAATATTCAACAGGAAAATCATGCATATGAAATGTGAGAAGCAATACCTAATTGTTGGCATGAGCTCACGCAAAACGCATATGGTAAGACATTCACTTTAAGTACAAGTGAATTCTTTCTCATGAAATAAAGCTAGAAAAAAATCACTTAGATGACTTCATACGGGGAGAGATGGTAAGAAAACTGAAGAAGGAGTTAAGTGTGACTATATAGGGGAAGAATTCGCAGCCAACAAATGCGTCATTTAGGGCGTTTCGATAACTTTCAAAACCATACCTAGAAAAGTTTGCGGAAAAGTTTGCGGAAAAGTTATTAGAAAAGTTTGCGGAAAAGTTATTAGAAAAGTTTGCGGTTGTCACTTGCAACTGTGACGAATGCACCAGCGTAAGAATCAAGAGGCCAAGCATTAAGCTCCATTGCTCAGCAAAAGTGTACATTGTCGCTATTTACTGTATTCACAAAGGTCAGCCTCTTCTGCATCCATTTAAAAGTTGGCGTTGTGCAAGGAGCGCAGAAATTGATCTACAGAGTCATTGCGTATGAGATTATGTATGATTACGTATGACTCTCAACACCATTTGATTTGGATAGTGGTAAAGAAACGGATCAATGGAAAGAGACCCTGGAGTCTCGATCACTGAACTGGGCTTCACATCTTCGGCCAAGGTTTCGTTACGGCCCCTGATGATTCTTTTGTGTTCCACAGTGAATGAGAACGACTTTCATTCGACCAGCATACTTTTAAATATCATAGAAATGTTTCACGAAGTGAGATCTTCTTTCAGTTGAATTTCTTGAATAAAAACGAGTCCAAATGATAGATTCACCTGATGTAGCTAGATATATAACTGTTTTTGAATTTGAAAAACTTGCATTGATGATGTTTCCCTTCTGAAAATAAGAATGACTCGGATAAATTTTTTTTGTCTCAACAAGAAATTTATTGGCTGAGACACTTAATGTTTGCTAAATTTACTAACAAAAATACATTATTGCTTTGAACATGTTGTAAATGCAACTTTAGAAAAACCTGGGTACATTTCAAAAGTCTTTATTATATTAAAAAAAAAATTACGTGTCCCTTTCACAGATATTTATACACAAATACAGTGTTTTCATTGATATTCATTTCATTACATTTTTATAGAAAGATACATTTTATAAAGTACCATTGAATTGAACTGTTTACAAATTGTATGTGCTGAATCCTTGTGGACTAATGTTAAATGTGATTAATATTAAAATTTGTTATAATAAATGGTTAATAAAATGTGGTCTATGTTAAAAGTGATTAATATTACAAATTAGTTCTTTATTTATCACAAAATTATATCGAATAATTGAAACAAGGACATCTTGTACCAGAAAGCTAAATTCGCCATTTGAGATTTGTGATATCAGGGCTATGCTTCAATGATTAAAAATAATTAAATATCGTCATAATTCATTCAGCCACTTTTTTAAAAACTAATTAAGCAATTAATGGATCCGCTACTCTGTATTTCTAATTGGCAAACGAAATCATTCTAATTCAACAAGTATATATATAATTACACTCATTAACATTTTTGTGGAAATTCCTATTGCTATCTTATTATAGATTTCGCTCATGTTCCTTTCTATTCATTTGAAAAGGAATTTGATTAAAAGGATAACTTTACAGAACAGTAGTAGCATTATATTAAGTAATTTAATTACAATGAAATAATTAAAACAGAAGAAATATATTTCTAAAATTTAATTGAAAAGGTAAAGTATCGTGGCAATTTGTATATAGTGAAAATAGAGAAAATTATCAAAAACTATTCAATTTTAGCGTTAGAAAAACAAATCCGAACTTTATTTCTCTTACATTGTTTGGCTTTTATTTTAAAAAATGAATTTTTTAAATTTACAATAATTTCTGAAGAATACTCTCTTATTCCTTCTATTAACATTTTTGGAAGCTTCCATTAAATGAAGCAGTAATGCCTAATGTTTGATATAAAAAACATAATTACTTTCTTAAATAAAAATTTTGACTGGAATTATACAGGTTAAGAAATTTTTGTAAAGAAATATGGAATAAGTTCTCTAATTAAATAAATTGCATAAATAATACTGTAAACACAATTTCTTCTACTTTATTCGATGCTTCAATTAGTGAAAGGAAAATATTAGGAGAATTATATTTTTAATAAAATTAGTAAATACTGAAAATAATATATAAAGAAACTAGTATAAATAACTTCTGCAATGATAAAAATTATTCTCACTAGCAATGAACTATGTAGAACTCAATATCTACGCATAGTTAAATAGCGACGACATTATATGCTCAGTTTTGGCGATAAGCAGCCAAAAGTGACAGCCAAATATTTAGGGTTCTTGATTAAGTTTTGGGACAGTGGACCAAATTGAGTGGACTTAGAAGAGCCGCTGGTAACATTAAGGGGAATCCTTCCTCAAAATAAATCTAGAAATAAGCTTCAACGCCAACTAGCCCAGTTGTTTGGAGGCAGTTCCTCTTTCAAAGACTGAAAAAACTGATTGGTGAATTAAAACTCATGAACCACGCCAAAGTACCTGTTTACAAAGAAAAAATAGTTCCTAAGTCAATGGGGGGGGAAGAATTTTAAGAGGGAATTGAGTAGACATTTAACCACAATAGAGGTAATGTGGACAATATAACCCCCCCCCCCGCATCATAATTTCCATCAGCATGTTCCCATACATATTTTCTTCGCATATGTGGTCAATTTGTCTTGAAAACTGTTTGTTCCCTGTCAATTGCCCTCATTACCACCTCGGGGTATTCCTTCCGGGAACAGTATGTCTGTAAATCTCATGGGTGAGGAAGAAGTAGGGCTGCCTCAAATGCTTCTCAAATTTGACACCGGAAATATCCGTTGTGAGGTTTAGTCAAGCAATGAGAGAGAAAAAGCTCTGCTCGGAGACATTTAAAAGAAATATAATTCGATTTACTGTTTTGTAGAAAAGTATACAGATGCATAAAAAAATTTAACACACTTTTGTTATAATTATTAAACAAATGATCGAAACTTAATATTAATATTTAAATAAAAATAAAAATATAAAATACACTTATTTTATATTTCTTGATACATGTCCATTTGCTTTGATCTTACGAGATTTGATTCTTTTTTAATGGGCCTTATGAGAAAGCAACAGTTGCTGTTTTCTCTAAGTACTTCACTTGTATAAATATTTTCAAAGAGACAAAAATGTCGAATTTCTTATCTCTTAAAGAAAGAAAGAAAGCAAGGTAGTTTATTTATTAACTTTGGAATAACTTTTCTTGCTTTATAAAATATTTTGATACAAAATTTACGGAAATTTCCATATATTTCGCTCATAATTTCTATCAATGATTTTTGCAGGAATGGGAATTCTACCTCTCTATTTGCATAGATCAGGCATTTTGACATTGTTTCTTGATATATTTCTAAGCAAACCTTAAAAGCAATATAACCTATTACATAATCCGCACTTTTTAGTGCAGATATGGCGATAGCATCATTCGTACTGAAGAAGTGAATTCACTTCAAGAAAAATGGAACCTTTAATTTAAGAATTGAATAATCTTCACTATGGGAATAAGAAAATGATTTGTGTTTGTGCGTGAGTACAGCTTAGCCTCTCAACAAATTAAAATAAAATGTGCTTCTCAATAAAATCATAAACATTACAAAATACAATTAAATCATAAACATTACAAATAAACTAAAAAATTTACTGAGTTCAATAGTGGCATTTTATACATTTTGTTAAAAGTTACAAAATACAATTTTTTAGAGGATTTTAATTTCAAATCATTTTCAGCACATAATAATCTACTTTTTATAATTTTTTAGTACTACTATTTATCAAAATATATTTAAAGCTTGAAATATGAAAATGCAAATCTGATTTTTCTTATATCTATATCTATCTATATCTATATCTACCTCTCTCTCTCTCTCTGTATATATATATACATAAATTATATATATATATATATATATATATATATATATATATATATATATATATATATATATATAATTTATGTATATATATATATATACATAAATTATATATATATATATATATATATTATATATATATATATACAGTTGATTCCTAAAGACGTTACACTACTACTCTGGGGACAAGGTGGTTAACTATATGCGTAATTAGCCATCTTTTCTCTTTTTCACGGCTGTAAGTAAATCCCGTATGCAGGCCCTATTTGCTTGGTAGTTGAATTCTATTCCTGTTCGCACCCAGGAAATAAAAAGGCAGTTACCCTTTTATCTTTATTCTTTACTAATTTTCGAAAATTATCTGTTCTGAAAATCATAAGTGTTTCTGTTCCGAAAATTTTAAGTGCTATTATACTGAGTTCAATAGTGGTATTTTACACATTTTGTAAAAAGTATTTTCGCATCTCAGTAATTTCTTTTTAAACTGATTTCGTCATAATTTTTATTTTTGACATGAAATATGTTTTAGGACATGAACAACACCAATGTTTCATACCACATATTTTGCATTTTTATTATTTGCTTGTATTAAATTTACTTTTCCATAAAAATATTATAAGTTTACTAACAAAAGTAGCAAAATAAAGATAATAATTTTCTAAACATTTACTTGCATATGCTTTAGACCAAAATGTATAAAGGATTATAAAATTAAAATTATTTGATTTAAGTTTCTAAAAGAAATAAAATATTTAAATACGTTAATAAATTCTTCAGAATCTTTAAACTTTATGAAGAATAAATGTGAACCAGTATGTAATAATCAAGTGATAGCATAAATTAATTTACCCTATTTATTTTAAAGACTATTGAAATTTGAAATACATAAAATAATAACATATATAACTGCATTATAATAGCTACTCAATCATTCAATAATATATATATATGTGTGTGTGTGTGTGTATAATATATATAATATCTTTCATTTAAAGGTAAGAAATTTTTATATTTACAATATGTGCATATCTGGAAAAAAATTTCAATATTTTAGGAAGTTTTCTGTATACAAAAAATTTTTGAGATTTTTTTCGTTTTAAAATTATTTTAACTTTATTTTGCCGTATTGTTTTTTATTTTTCGCTTCGATTATAGATGGAGGATCTCTGATTTTCATTGACTGCGTATATCTGGGATCAATTATCGCCGAAAATAAGCAGTTATGATAAAAGTTTATTCTCTATTTCTTCTTTCCAGAATAAATCGTCCTTGAAAATTTTTTCGATTTTGTGGCCTTTCGGTGTCCATAGGACAAACAAGCAATATGTTTTTTTTCGTTATATAACTGCCCTTTGATTTGACAAAAATATTTGTGTCTTTTGTTAATGTTACCAATTTGTTTTTATTTTGTTAAATTCCAAAATTTAAATTTCCTATTAAAATTGTTTCCACTGGGGTATTATCTTTGCAAGAAAATGGACATTTAATTTCAAGGATACCATCGTTTTCAATTAAACAATCAGGCTTCCCACCTAAATATGGTTCTTCGCTGTCTCTCTCTCTCTCTCTCTCTCTCTCTCTCTATATATATATATATATATATATATATATATATATATATATATATATATATATATATATATATATATATATATATATATATATATATATATATATATATATATATATATATATATATATACACACAAATAAGCCACATTTTTTTATTTCAATCCCTAAATTTTTAAGACACAAAATTGCATCATCTTCATGAATTCTGCCATACCTCATCTCTTCATTGTCAAAATGAGTATATAGCAGAGATTTAACAATATTTTCACAGCTTGCATGAGGCAATTTGCAGCAAATTTTTCCAAAATTGGAGGCAGTTATTCGTTTTCGCCTTTCAAACACTTTTGAGGACAATTTCGTTGACCTTTTGTTGATGTTTCCAAATCTCTTAGCTAGATTTCATTGAGCTGAAGATCTTTAAGAAAAAATTCCTTTTTTACAATAAATGATTCTTTTGATATATCAGGCTTCTCGGCTTTTTCCCCAAAACTTTTTGTCATTTCATTTGGTTCTTGGTCTTGTTTCATTTCCGAAGCGAAATTTGCTTAACTTGTTTGTTTCCTTGGTTTTTGATGTCAACTGCCTTTTCAATGACGTCTTACGCTCTGTAGAAGTCCAAATCTTTCCAGGGATATTATTGTATAGCTCTCTATGCTGCTTCGAAGTGCGAAGTTCTTGTGTTGTGGCAAACCGCAGCCGCGGCACACCTTCCTTGGTATGAGCCACGGAAACAGTAATTAATCCGCTTTCTCCCAATAAATTTGGCAATCATTGAATTCAATTCTTCTGCTGCATTGTTTGTGACTTCAAACAATAAACTTTTAGCATTTTCTGCTGAAAAGTTCATCGCCTCCGTTAATTTAAAATAAATATCGCTGTTTTGTCATAAACTTTGAAAGTAGCCAGGGCGGCATTGTTGTGCTACGGGCAACCACACGTAGGTCTAAGATCTCCCTAGTCCCTACAATGTCTTACAATTTATATCCAAGCTTTCCCCGAACATCTGGAATTCCATATGCGAGTAATAACTGTGACGTTATAATATATAAAATACTGGGTTAAATTTTTGTTTCTCTCGTTGATATTTCACATTTCATTGCTAAGGAAGAAGGATGCTTTAAGAATATTTGATTTAACATGGATATTTAAAAAAATCAAAATGGACTGGTATGAGTAGATTAAAAGTAAAGTTATTTTTTAATCTATTCTTGTAATTGAGTAGATTAACAAAGGCAATATAAAATTTAATGATCATCAGAATAATTAATAGAAATTCTTGTTTTTTGTGAAAGAAAATGTGAAGATGACAGAATTTATAAAAATATAAAACTTTCAGAAAGTAAATTTATCAAAAAGTATTAAATTGTTGGCAGATATAAGATTTCATCAATGAAATATAGGATAAATCTTGAGGAAAATTATAATTTTATATGGAGATTTCAAAAAATACTTGACTTTCCAAAAGTCTCATTTAAAGCTTTTTCTTTTTAATAAATTTTCCTGATTGTAATATCGATCCTATACATAATATCCGCTGAACCCTTCAATATCAGTAGTATAAAATTCGTAGGAAATGTGATAAATTCCTACAGAGAGACAGAGAGAGAATTAAAAATTGGGATACAATTTTACAAAAAATTTTTATATGTAATGCATGTCAAATTTTTAGCTTTTAGAATACTAAATTTGCATGCAGTTACTCACAACATGCCTTTTTTAAATGCTAGAATATATTTCGAAAGATTTAATTTTGGGTCATTGATGTCATATTTGAATTAATAAAAGTGACATTTAGGATAGTTTGAGAATGTTCTATGACACATTTGTTCAAGAGAGTATCCCAATTTCCTACACTTTACAAGTTTCATAATAACTAATAAGAGGGATATTCTTCCTAAAATTCTGAACTGTGTAAGGCCAATAAACATATTTATTATTGTCCCAAACATCATCGAAACCCATACGTATTCCGATTTAAAAAGGAGTGCTTTTACTTACAAAAAAACCGAAACTTAGCAAAAATAACCTCAAAATCAAAAGTAATATATATACATATACCCACACACACACAAATATATATATATATATATATATATATATATATATATATATATATATATATATATATATATATATATATATATATATATAAACACAATAAGCAATAAAATTAGGATCAAACATAAAATTGAAAAAACAAGAAATTTTAGAAAGTTTTTATAAAACAAAGATTAAAAAATATGGAATTGATGAACTTTGCAATGTCTATAGATATGTATTGCAATATCATATCATGTAGTTCTACTTCTTGAAAAATTACATCAAAAATATAAATAAAGAATTTAAAAAGCTCAATACATGAGAAATGTAGAAATTTAACTTTTTCAATAGATTTAGCTGTTTAAAGTCCATATATATACATATATATATACTTTAAAAGCTAAATCTATTGAAAAAATGTATATATTTCTCATGTAGTGAACTTATTAAATTTTTTATTTATATTTCCTCTCGTATATAGTAAAGGGGGGAGGGAAATATCAAATCTCTGAGGATATATATATATATATATATCCTCAGAGAAGGAACATTTTCAATCCCCCCTTTACTATATACGAGAGGAAATCCTCTAAATCTTTCCTATATAGTAAAGAGGAAAGGAATGTCCTTTCTCGCCAATTTAGAAACATATTTTTACAGGAACACCCGCATCATTTTCTAGGGATGAGTGAAGGGAACTTACAAATTCTCTCCTAGAACTACGAAAAACCAAACTTCAAATTTTAGCGTGTGAGGAGAAGCTTGCTGACTAAAGCATGCAATTGATTGGATTGATTATTCAAACAATCACATTCATTATCCGCCATGTGGGCGTTCCTAATTTTTGCGAAAAATTTTAAGTTTATGCATACAAAGAAAAGCATTCTATCATAGAGAAAGTAAAAATAAAAATTTGATCTCATTTATAAATATATTTACAATTTAAGTCAGTTTTTAAAATTTCTATATTCTGTGACTTTTTTAAGTTATTAATGTTTTAAGCATATTATCAAATTACTGAGCCAATTTAAAAATAGTTAAAATTATTTTAAAAATAAACTTTAAAACAGAATAAATTATTATTTTTGTGCATTATAAAAAAACTACAAAAAGTGAAGCTCTAATTATAATAGAACTTGAGAAATATGTTTTTAAATTTTTCCGTAGACTTAACATTAGAGCTCGTTTTCAATATGGCGCGGAAGGAGTCCCCTTAATCCCAGCAAAAGGATACCAATAATAGGGTGGGAATAAGGTCTCTTTTGTAGGGAAGGAAAGATTATGATTCCCTTTCTTTTTTCCTTGTTCTCTTCCTTCTACTATCGACTTACCTTTTGCAAAATTCTCTGATTCGACCACACTCTCGATTTATGCTCAGATGTGGGAGAGTTAAGTATATTCAGAACTCCACAAGACATTACGTTATTTCTTTCGCTGCATATTCTCTTGTAGACAGAGGCTTCCTAATGCATTACCACAACGCTCTTTAATTTAAAAAATATACTGAGTACCTAAGCGGAAGTTTGTAAATATTCACAGTTATTAAATTCGCAATACTTTTAATAACTGTGAATAACATATTAATGCAATAAAGTTGTCTTAAATACTTCAACATTTCAGTTAAAGTGGTTTACAAACAATTGATTACAAAAACTACATTGAAGTGAATAAACTAAAAATATATCTAAGAGTTTCTTAAATCAAAACTGAGGTTTATTTCAATTAGTAATTGTTATTATTTTTTTAGGCATTTTAAAATATTGTTTTTTTTATTCAAGCACAAGCATTTACGCTTCTTCGATTACGTCATTTTGTGGATATGCGCACAAACTAAGGGAATATTGACTTCAGAATTGTAATAAAATGAATTTTCACCGCTCATTTGATTTACTTTTTAAGCGAAAAATAC
This sequence comes from Latrodectus elegans, assembly GCA_030067965.1. Taxonomy (NCBI): domain Eukaryota; kingdom Metazoa; phylum Arthropoda; class Arachnida; order Araneae; family Theridiidae; genus Latrodectus; species Latrodectus elegans. The sequence continues at coordinate 1,474,126 of CM057814.1, forward strand.
ATTCTTTTTCACAAAAGTAGATAGAAATAGTAAAGAATAAAATTAGTATTTAAAAATAGCCTTATTTTTCTTAATCAAAATTCGTTGCTCAAAGCTAGTTACTCTTTTTCCAGCAAATGCATGCATCTATCTTGGGAGCTAATTAGCAATAAAATATTAATTTTCTACTTTTTATTCAAGGTGATTCCTTTAAAAAAGGAAAAATAAAATCCTTTTATTATTTTTATAACTTATATTTACTATTGACTTGACATTTTTAGATCAGCTACAAGTGTTCAAATGATTTCTGCTAAAATTTTGGACTGTTTCATTATTTTTTATTTTTGCTAAGCAACTATATTAATGAGGACCTAATTTTAGTAAACGAAGATACATTCAATAAAGGAAGTGATTTTTCGCATTTTACTAGTATTCTGATGAAACCGAGATATGATTAACTAGCTGTCTCACACAAAGTCTAGTCTCCTTCACAAAATCCTATTCTGTAACCTCAAAGTGGTGTGAGGGTGTACACAGGTGATTTACGTCTGGAACCTAAACTTGGCTTAGGTTCCTGGTAGGGTCACCCATGGCAAGAAGGCTGTGCTAATACCCCTGGCCAATACAGAAAGGTAACCCAATTAAAAGTGTTATGCCCCATGCTGATGGATGAATGGCCCCAAAGTTATGGTGTCGTTAACGGGCCCCTCGAGGAACCAGGCAAAACCTCATTGTATGTTTGCCTTCTACCTGTACAGGGAGGCTATGCAGGTGGTGACTTCATATTTCCTCCCAGTTCCTAGATCATTTATGGATGACGAAAATAAAAATAATAAAAAAGGATTGGATAAATTACCTGGTGTTATCCAATCAGCCGGCGAAACGGTTCCTAAGGAATAGAATCCCGTCAAAAAGGAGAGCACTGGCAATCTGGCTGCTGGAGGAAGTTGAGTTAACACAAGGCAACACACAGACACCGCAGTTGGAGAACCAAGAGTTCTCACAAAATCACAAAGACGCAATCTAAGGCGTCGCAATAAATCATGGGAGCAGGTGGAGACTGCTTAGAAGGTGGGTGGCACCAAAAGACTTAGGACTGAGGTGTCAACCGCTTCTCCCAGTAACACTGCCTCCAAAAAGCTCAGGGATGATAATCAATTTGGAACTTTTGCTCAGGTTGTTAAAAGCCATAAAGCAGCTATTGTGAAGAATGGTTTCCCAACCATCAAACTCAACAAGGAGGATGTTGACTCCATACAGATGGAGATTCTGACCAGGACAGATGAGGTACCTATAGGAAATCATCTGCGTAGGGTTCGAGGCTTCAGCTTAGTGTCTAGGGCACTGATTCTCCTATGTGACGACCTTGAAACTGTGGAATGGATTAAAAAATCCTTCCATGGTAACAAGAGTCTGTTTGGTGGTGAGGGGCTCAGTGTTCTGGATTCTTGTGATCTACCTACACCGATAAAGGTGGCCTTTAAGACAAGGGACACACATACCAAGGATCCTGCCCTCTTTCTTGAATGGCTAAATAGACTCAACCCGGAGCTGAAGTATTTAGAATGGCGTACTCTGCAGAAATCTGTAGAGACACATTCTATTAGATGGATTTTCGAGGTTGATATGGAAGCCTCAGAAGCCATTAAAAAGGTAAATTATGGTGCCTATACTGGTTTGGATTGGGGAACCTTCGAAATTCTCTGGGACCTAAACCAGAAGGATGTACAGAGCATTGAAGAGATGGAAGTTGTACAAGAAGATGCAACTTCCTCTCGAGTAAGTAAATCCTCTCATACTTCTAGTAAGGAAAGTGAATTACCTAACATTTAAGAACTGGATTTAGATTCTGGTTCTCATATAACCCTGCAACTTAGCTCTCCTCAATCTGAGAGTGAGATAGAAAAGGTTTTGCAGGAAATTCAAGTAGGTAAATCCCCTACTTACGGAGACTTGGGAAGCACTGCTTCTTCTTAGCTTCTTTGGGTGACACAATGGTAAATATCATCAAAGAAGCACAGATCAACCTTCATCATAATCGATCAGTTTCAGCTATTCTTAGCAAGAAGATTACTAAAGGGGAGGTTGACTTTGTTTTTAATTCAAGAGCCATGGATTTGCAATGGTTCTGTTTTGGGCCTACATGTTCAGGGTTTTAAAACATTTTATGATAAATGTTGTCTGAGACCAAGATCATGTATTGCTATTAGCAACAAATTAAATGCCTTCATTCTGGTCAATTGCCTAAATGGGGATAATGTTGCTGTAAAAGTATCCTGTTTTTTGCAAGGAATCAAAGATGACATCATCTTTATGTCTTCATATCTTCCGTTCAAAGATAAAGGCACATTTAATGTGCAAATTGTCAGTCTTCTAGATTATAAAAATTTGAGTAAGAAACTCATCATAGGATGTGATGCAAATGCTCACCACACTATGTGGGGAAGCAGTGATTAAAACAGACGTGAGGATCTTTTAGAATACATTTTGTATTATAATCTTAATAGAGGTAATGAACCCACCATTATTACTATAAATAGAAGAGAAGTCATTGACATCACTTTATGTAACAATAAGTGTGCTGACAATAAAAGATTGGAAAGTATCTGATGAAATAAGCTTATCTGATCACCAATACATTAGCTTTTCTGTTTTAAGAGCAAACAGGTGGAGGTGGTAGGTAGGAACCCAAAAAATACCAACTGGGGTTCCTACAAAAAAGATCTAGAAGATCTCCTCAAGGAAGGTGACTTCGGTAAGTTATCTTCGGTAGCAGATTTGGAGTTGACCGTTGACCCCATGCAACATGCCATTCTCCAAGCATACTATCAAAATTGTGATGTCAGGAATACTTGCTCTCCAAGGTTAGTTCCTTGGTGGTCTAAAGAGTTAAGTAAATTGCGAAGACAATGTAGAAAGCTGTTTAACAGAGCCAAAAAGAATGGTGAGTGGCAGAAATATAAACTGGCACTTACCACTTATAATAAAGCTATCAGGAATTCTAAAAAGAATTCTTGGCAAAATTACTGCACTGGCATTAAAACAGTATCTGCTACTGCAAGACTCGTTAAAATAATATCTAAAGACAGGAACCTGTCTAAACACTCTTAAATTGCCAAATGGTAAGTTTTCTGAATTTGGGAGAGAGAAACTGGCTGAACTGTTCAGAGTTCACTTTCCAGGTTCCAACAAAATAAATGGAACTCCTAATTTTACACTCTTTACATCAAATTGTGGTAGAAGTAGATGGGATGTTGCCAAAAAAATCATAACTTAGGATCGAACAAAATGGGCAATAATGTCCTTCAAACCTTTTAAATCACCAGGAATGGATGGAATTGTACCGGCTCTTCTTTTTGAGGGAGTCCAGTGCATTGCTCCAATTCTATGTAGAATTTTTAGGGCAAGTATAGCCTTTGGGTATATACCTATTGCTTGGAGGCATTCAAAAGTAATTTTATTCCTAAAATAGGGAAAGATAATTACTATGAAGCTAAATCTTTTAGACCTATCAGCTTAACATCTTTTCTTCTTCTAAAGGTAATTGAAAAGATGATAGACAGATATATTAGAGAAGTCCATTTAGTGGAAAAACTACTTTCTGACTCTCAATATGCACATCAACCTGGTAGATCCACTGACAGTGCCATCTACAACCTATCTTTCATTTTGGAGAAGAACTTTAAGGCTAAAGAACTTGCTTTAGCTGTTTTCTTAGATATTGAAGATGCCTTTGATAAAGTACCCATTGAAACTATTTTACAATCTCTTGCTAGAAAGAAAGTTAATGACACAATCTGTTCTTGGATAGAAAATCTGCTCAATAACAGATTTGTCAGTGCCTCATTTTTAGGTGAAAACATGATGATCCAAGCCAAAGTTTGTTATCCACAGGGAGGGGTTCTTTCACCCATCTTATGGTAGTGTTGTAGATTCCCTTTTAGAGGTGTTCAAAAAATCAGGTATAAACCACCACTGGATATGCAGATGATTTATTTATAATCGCCACAGGTAAGTTTGGTGAAACAATCGCTAGCATCATGTCCAACACCCTCAAACAAGTTGAGACTTGGTATAAAAAAGAAGGACTTTCTGCAAATCCTCAAAAAATCACAATGGTAGCCTTCAGAAAGAAAAAGAATCTTAATCTGAGAAAAAGATAACATTTTTTTTGGTCAAGAGTTAACTTGCTCCAAAGAAGTTAAATTCTTAAAAGTATTTTTTGTCATGAACTTAAGTTAGAACAAGCACTTCAACTTTGTATTGAAAGAGCAAAAAAGCTTTCTGGTCATGTAGAAATGCATTTGGAAGAACTTGGGGCTTAAATTCCAAAGTTATTCATTGGATTTACACTAGGATCATTTGTCCCGTTATTACCTATGGCTCAGTGGTCTGGTGGTCAAAAATTAAAAATGAAACTGCTAAAGCAGAATTAACAAAATTACAAAAGATGCTTTGTGCAGCTATCTCTGGGTGTATTCCAGCAAATCCCACATATACACTGGAGCTTGTGCTTGGTATGCATCCTCTTTATATGCGTATTGAAGCAGAAGCAATACTTAGCATTAGGGGGCTTAAAAATACAGGTCAGTGGAAGAACTACTCTAGATTTTTATCCTGAGGAAATCTCAATGCTGACGTAACTAGTCATCCTTTTGTAAGTATGCCTATTGATTAGACGATTGTTAACTATGCTTTTGATAAGCCTTATACAATCAAATTTCCCTTGAGAGAAGACTGGAATAAGGTTGCCATCAGTGAAAGCTGTATTTACTGGTATACTGATGGCTCAAAAATGAATTCCAACAGTGGAGCTCGTATTTGTTGTCCTGCTGATTTCACAAAGCTATCATTCTCTTGGGGTAAATATACAACTGTATTCCAAGCAGAAGTATTTGCAATTTTCATGTACAGTAGAATATACTTGGACAGAAACTATTCTTGTAAAAGAAAAATTATTTGTGTGCACTCTGACAGAGAGTCAAGCTGCATTACTAGCTCTACAGAAGTCTACTGCAATTTCTGTTCTTGTCTGGAAATGTTATCTCACTTTGTGTAAGTTAGCTAATAATAACCCCATCACTTTAATGTGGGTGCTTGGGCACTCTGGTGTTCCTGGCAATGAATTAGCTGATGGGCTGGCAAGGACTGGATCAACAACCGACTTTTTTGGTCCTGAACCAGGGCTAGGTATTTCTAAAGAATTGATCAGAAAGAATGTCTTTGATCTCTTCAGAAAGCAACAGTTTATGAATTGGTACAATGCCAATGATTAAAGACTATTTACTGGGCTATTAAATAGCACGTGCCTTAGTAAAAGGCAAAAAGATTTATTAAAGCTCAATAGAAACAGTCTAAGGAAAGCAGTAGGACTACTTACAGGACACTGCCACCTTAAGAGACAGCTCAGTATAATGGGAGTTTCAGATGATCCCACTTGTATAGGTTATCTTTATATGGAAGAAACTTCAATACACATCTTACGTGAAACCTTTTCTTCACATAGATTTGAACACCTGGGTCAGCACTTCATTGAACTTTGGATATTGCAGGAAATTCCTGTAAAATGTCTGCTGAATTTTGCTTCAACAACTGGTCTCTTCAAATAGGGCTTTCTAAGGGGTATAGTACAAAACACCTATGGTCGTGGTGTAGGTTCTTTTGGAACCACCCTATCTTAAATCTAAATCTAACTAGTTGTAAATAAATATCTCCTTCAGCTTGGTAGTTTCTCATTAAGATTAGCAAAGTAAGGCACTATTTGCCCCGGGTAGTGATTGTGAAAGTAACCACATTCTTCTTTACATGGTTGCTGTAGCTCTATTAATTTGGGATGTGTCCGTGTTCATCTGTGACGTCCAAAGTCCTTCCGCCAGTGTGGCTTGGATGTGGAGAGGAGGCTACAAGCTCCGTCTGACCTCGTCATCTGACATTGGTTGGTGATGGGCAATTATTCCAAATTTTAAAGCACATACTGGGGCTCAACTGAAGCGCTGTATGTGTTGGTTGAGCTCCAGTAGCTCAGGAGCTTCACACCGCTTTGCTTGCTCAGGATGCTTCACTTCTTAACGGGTTAAGAAGTGAAGCATCTGTGGTGACTCATCGCGACTTCTCTAAGAAATTGAAAAACCTTTTACAAAACACTTGAATTCGTTAAGTAAAACTGAAAATTGCGAAATGAAACTGTTGCCGCCTTGAAAAATTGTTCAAAAGGCGATAAACTGTGCCAGTTATGGCAACACCCTACGCTCTTGTTTCTCTCTGAAAAACTTTATTCAGAAAGGAAAGAGAAAGGGAAGGCAAAGGAGTATCTGTAGCGGTATAGCTCACGTTCTGATTCAAGCTATCGTGCTCAAATAAATATTTGTTATTGTTGTTATCGACGGAATTATTCATTAAAATCCTTACATTTTGGTCAGTCGACCGGTAGGTGGATTGGCGTCCTTTGGATACATAAAAATAAATTTCAAACTCATACTGTTGAGTATCTTTAAACGGTATTACTTTCGTTTTGCATCATGTTGGACTTTAAAGTCTTGAATCGCATACGAGGCACTTTGAAGGCAAAATTTTCAAGATTAGAAGCTTATGTTAAAAGTGATATAGCAAAGAGAATGATAATATTACTTGTTAAACTTAAACATATATATGTAATGTTTATTTTTATGTTAGAATATTGCTTAGAATTGTTTAAATTCTATTATTTGCAATTGTTTGATTGGTTGTTGAATGTTAATCATTCCACGGGAGCCGGTATGTTGCCGCCTTGAAAAATTGTTCAAAAGGTGATAAACTGCGCCAATTATGGCAACCCTCTACGCTCTTGTTTCTCTCTGAAAAACTTGATTCAGAAAGAAAAGAGAAAAGGAAAGAAAATAATTGTATCTGTAGTGGTATAGTCCGCGTTCCGATTCGAGCTATCGTGCTCAAATAAATATTTGTTATTGTTGTTATCGACGAAATTATTTAATTTAAATCCTAAGAGAAACTAAAAACTTATCTATCAAATTTCTGTGCAAATGGTATTAATTTCATGAAATGTGGCCAACCAATCAGCAGCCTTTGTTGGCACGGTTTAAGCATTCTCTCAACGAGATCTGAACTCAATACAGAACACTTGCTATCTAAATCTCGGGCTATGAGGATACGCTGTTTCAGTCCTCCTAAATTGTTTTGTTTCTATGTAAGTTGTGTTGTCTACAATAAATGTTATTTATTTTAAAAAATGCCTTCCTAACTTACATAATGGTGGCCCGTCGTCAACGCAGCAATAAATAAAATTCGGGGACTTAAAAAAGCGAATTTCAGCCAGCGCTGACTCACATCTATTCCGGAAGAATATTTACTTAATGAGAAAAAGAGGAGGAAAGAGCTGATTTTCTCCAAGGACCTCGCTCGTCGACCTACTTTCGGCATAAGTGAACCTACTTTGACTTACTACTCCGCGGGAGAGTTTTAATTTGCGCATACTTCCTGTTCATCTTTTGTGATGACGAAAATTGTTCCAAGAGTGACAGCAATAAAAATTCCGGTCTACAACTATGCAGATCAAGAGCTATGGTTCACAATGTGTGGATCTGTTTGTTTGGTTGGGTTTTATGGTGCAAGGTACAAAAATGGACATGCTGCGCCAAGAATAATTTTTCTTACTATTTAAATTATTTTCAAAACCAAAGCAACATTAAAAATTTTAAAGACAAAAATCAGTGTATATGTAATTTTAAAATCCAATCAAAAATATAAACAAAAAAAGTATATGACTTTAAAATTTAAGATAGAAATTAAATATAATGTAAAAATCCTATTGCTCTTAAATAAGCGTATAGGTTTCTATGGGGTGGATCCCCTATTACATTAAATAAAGTTAAAATATCAGTTCTAAAAATTGTAAACGTTGTTGGTTAAAATCTAGACATGAAATTAAAATATGATAAACAGTAAATGGTTCACCACACGTCTCACACCATGGGTTTAATTCACTTAAAAACAAATATCTGCGTGTAAAACGTGTGTGTCCAATACGAAGGCGTGTCAAACGGACATCAGCACTTCGTAGAGGTAAAACTGATGAAGGAATGACGGATGGGAAAATGGCGTGCAATTTGTTGGAGACCTGCATATTCCAAAACTCCTGCCAGAGAGAATGAACAAACTTTTTAACAGCCCTACTCACATCGAAAGGAGGGACATTTGAATGAATTACATTCAATACAGCTTTAGCAGCTGCATCAGCAATTTCATTGCCCTCAAGACCAACGTGACTTGGGATCCAACAGAAAAGGATTTCATAACCCTTGCCAGCAAGGGAATCCAATGATTCAAAAATCTGTGGTACAACTGACTGATAATTTTTCGAATTTTTCAACGCTTCTATGACACTCAAACTGTCAGTATACACGACAAATTTATGATTATTTGCTGTATTCACGAGCCGAAGAGCATGGGATATTGCAATGGCTTCAGCTGTAAAGATGGATCAGGAAGCAGGAAGACTGTAACTATATGTTGTATTGTTTATAAAAATATCATAGCCAACATGTCCTGCTGCTTTAGATCCATCCGTGAATACAGTCGTGTAAGAAGAATACTGACAGGGATGTGAAAGATACAGCTGTTGAAAAATCGTAGGAAATGTGTGCGATTTTCGGAACCTCATAAAATCGTTGAAGTTTATCTGTGGATCATACCAAGGTGGATGAGAGAATTAGTCCGTTTTTAAAAAACGGACTTCACGTAGGTCTGTTAAATAGAGATGAGATATAGTTCGAGTGAGAAAAAGCTGGATGCTATAAGAGCGAGCATCATATAATCTCTTTAATGCAGGAGTAAGTGCCAGGGAATGCAGTGGATGGTTAATATTGAAAATAATCTTTACGTAATAATTGAGAGATAGCTGCATTCGTCTCAGGTCTAATGTAAATTGTTGGCAAATCGCATATAGACTCTGGACAGGTGATGTGCGAAATGCCCCTGAGCATATCCTCAAAGCAGAGTGATGAACTGCGTCCAGTCTTCGTAAAACAGAAGATCTAGCCGATCCATAAATAACGCTTCCGTAGTCAATGCGGGACAAAATTAATGACTGATAAATTCGAAGAAGTGATGTGCAATCTGCACCCCAAGATGTATTTGACAACACCTTGAGGATATTAAGCGATCGCTCACACTTCTTCCGCAAATGTATACATGCGAAAGAAAAGTTAATTTTCTGTCAAAAATCACTCCGAGAAATTTTACCTCCTTTACTACTGGTATAGGTGTATTGTTTAAATGGATTGCAGGGTCATTATGAAGACTGATCTTCTTGCAGAAATGGATACAGCAGCTCTTGCTAGGAGATAAATTAAAGCCATTCTCTGCACACCATGCAGCTATTTTATTAACAGATGTTTGCAATTGTCTCTCAATTAATCGCATATTTGTCCACTGGCAAGATATTTGCAGGTCATCCGCACACATTGTGCCATTAACAAAAGTGAAAGTTGATGGAGAATGTTACTTATGTACATATTAAAAATGGTGACACTTAAAATAAATCCTTGAGGTACACCCTCAGATTGGACAAAAGTATTGGATGTAAAAGATCCAATACGCACTTTAAAAACACGGCAGCGTAAAAAGTTTTTCAGGCATATTCGAAGATTACCGCGTAAAAAGTTTTTCAGGCATATTCGAAGATTACCCCGAAAGCCAAAATCATATAACGAACGGAGAATTCCACATCGCCATGTACGGTCATATGCCTTCTCTATGTCGAAGAAAACGGAAATTAAATGATTTCTCCTCACGAAAGCGTTGCGGATGGTTGGTTAGTTGGTTTTTATGGAGCAAGGTCCAGATAAGGACAAGCTGCGCCAATCACAAGATATTATACACCAGTTTTTTCACCCATTAAAGGTATAAAATAGAAATATAGTTAAAATGTATATTAAAGGTATAAAATATAAACATAGTTAAAATGTATATTAAAAGTCTAAACATACAATATACACAGGAATAAAATTAAAAACTTGATATTTAAATAAAATATTTCTAAATCAGTTAAAACTCTAAATCCTGTGTCTTTTAAAAACGCAAATAGATTGCGATGGGGTGGTTCCCCAAGCAGATCTTCTAATGTTAAAATATTACTATTAAAATATCTAAAACGCTTATAGTTAAAATCTGGACACACAATTAAAATATGATATACTGTAAATGTTTCATCACACTTTTCACACCATGGTTGAAGATCACTTAAGATTAAATGTTTGTGGATGAAACGCGTGTGACCAATTCGAAGGCGAGTCAGTTTGACATCCGCGCTTCGTGGAGATAAAACAGATAATGGAATGATGTATGAAAATGTGGAATGGAGTTTGTTGCTAACTTGCAGGTTCCAGGATTCCTGCCAAAGAGAATATATGAAATGTTTGATTCCTTTTCTGATGTCCATTGATGGTTTAGAAGGCAAAATAGAAGTAGCTGCAGATTTAGCGACACTATCAGCTTTCTTATTGCCATCTATTACTATGTGTCTTGGAATTCAACAAAACAGCATCTCAAATCCCTTGTGAGTAACAGAATCAATTAATTTGAATATCTTAAACACAACTGGATGGCAATTATCGTTGTTATTCCTCAAAGCTTCTAATACACTCATACTGTCAGTGTACACACAGAATTTACGTTCATTTTTAGTTGTTACCAACTGAAGTGCTCGGTATATAGCCGTAGCCTCAGCAGCGAAGATGGAGCAGGATTTGTGAAGGCTATAACTGTAGGAAGTATCATCAAGATAAACTCCACAACCAACTGATTGTGGACACTTGGATCCATCCGTAAATACTGGAGTGTACATAGTATACTGACAGCGAAGGAATGAATAAAGCTGTTGAAGAATAGCAGTATTTGTGTCTGATTTTTTATTTTTTCAAAGGGATTCAGTACAATAATGTGTGGATTATACCAAGGAGGATGTGCGAAAAGGTCGGTAGACTCGATTCGGACATCAAATAGGTCAGAAAGCAAAATAATAGATTTAATACGAGACAGAAATTGTTAAATGCTTGATGGTCTAGCATTATATAATCTCTTAAGAGCAGCACTTGGAATCGTGGAACGCAAGGGATGATGAGGTGAGGACATGATTTTTGAATAATAATTAAGAGACGCTGCATCCGCCGCAGGTCTAATGGCAACTGTTGGCAGATTACATATAGACTCCGGATTGGTGATGTGCGAAAAGCTCAACAGCATATCCTTAAAGCAGTGTGGTGAACAGTGTCAATTATGCGTAAGATGGAGAGTCTAGCTGATCCGCAAGCAACACAGCCGTAGTCAATTCGATATAAAATTACAGACTGATAAATTCTTACGAGTGATGTGCGATCTGCACCCCAAGATGTATTCGAAAGCACTCTGAGGATGTTGAGAAGTCGCTCACATTTCTTCCGCGGGTGCAAAACATGAGGAAAGGAAAGTTATCTTCGTGTCAAAAATCACGTCAAGGAATTTTATCTCACTGACTACAGGAATGGGGCTATTATTTATGTGAAGCACATGATCATCATGGAAACTAGTTTTCCTACAGAAAGGGACACAAGAGCTTTTACAGGGTGATATACTAAGGCCATTACGTTCACACCAAGTGGTTAAATTATTTACAGCTGTTTGCAATTGTCTCTGAATTATATTCATGTTTGAACCATGATATGAAATTTGTAAGTTTTCAACATATAAATTACTATGAATAGATGATGGTATCTGATAAAGTATGTTATTGATGAAAAGGTTAAAAAGGGTTACGGTTAAAACGCTACCTTGAGGGACACCCTCACCTTGAGTAAAGGTATTGGAAACTGTAGTTCCAACACGTACTTTAAAAAGCCTAGTGGCTAGGAACTTTTGTATGAATATTGGTAGATTACCTTTAACCCAAGATTATTCATAGCACGGAGAATGCCATAACGCCACGTACGATCGTATGCTTTCTCTATGTCGAAGAAGATTGCTACAAGATGGTTTCTCCTCACGAAAGCATTTCGAATTCGGGATTCCAGATCTACTATGTTATCGATAGTTGATCATTCTCTTCGAAATCCGCTTTGATGAAGGGGTATGCAATTATTCTTCCGTAAGATGTAAATGAGTCTAAAATTGACCATAAGCTCCAACATTTTGCAAAAGCAACTCGTGAGAGCTATTGGACGATAACTCAGAGGGTTAGATGAATCTTTGCCAGATTTCAAAATTGGAATCACTATCACTTCTTTTTATGAAGTAGGATAAGCATGCTCAGTCCAGATTCTATTAAACAATGAAAGTATGTTTAATAAAGAATCATGGTTTAAATGACATAGCATTTGATACGAGATTCCATCTGGTCCTGGACTGGTGTCGTTTGCCTTAGATAAAGCAGTCTTTAATTCTGACAATTCAAAATCACAATTATAGGGTAGATTATGTCGATCATGAAAGCTTAGTTGTGTCCGCTCAGTGATTCTTTTAATCCTTAGAAAAGCATGACTATATGAATCAAAGCTTGAAACACTAGCAAAGGTATCCCCGATTACATTAGCAATATCTACCTCTGAGGAGTGTATTGCAGCTGTGGTTTTTAATACAGGAGGGGAATAATCCTGATAAATACCATTGGCTGTTTTAACTTTCCTCCACAATTGTTTGCTTGTTGTCGATGAATTGATTGACGACACGTAGCGAATCCAAGATTCTCTTTGACTCTGACGTCTAACTCTACGAGCTTGAGCTTGAGCTTTTTTAAAGGCAACAAGATTTTCCGTAGTTGGGTATCTTCGGAATATATTTCATTGCTTCCTTTGTTTCTTATAGGAGAGTTGGCATTTTTCATTCCACCAAGGTTTCCTGCGTTTATGTTGAATGATGGAATTTTTCGGGATAGCAACATCAGCAGCTCGGATTATTGTGTCAGTGACATATTTAACGGCATCATCTATCACATCTGCCTTAACTATTGTTTCGCTAACCAATGCCAATTGCGTGAAAAGAATCCAATCAACTCGACTGTACACATAATTAGGCGGTTTGTGACACACACTATTACTTCCAGCCTGAGACACGATTAGAGGGAAATGATCACTATTGTAGAGGTCATTTCCGACAGAAAAATTCAGCAATGGTAAGAGTGATGGAGAACAAATAGCTAGGCCAATAGAGTGCAATATCCGTGTTGGTTCGTGGAAATAAGTTTTCTCATCGGTATTCAGCAGACAGAGGCAATTTTCCGATATGAACTGCTCTATCTGACGACCGCGAGAATTCATATCTTCACTACCCCACAGAGTATTATGGCCATTAATATCACCGAGGAGTACAAATGAAGCTGGGAGTTGGTCAATTAAATCATCTAGTTCCTCTGAATTTACGACGTCTTGTGGTGGTAAATACAGGCTGCAAACAGTGATAAGACAGGTAACGTGTATTTTCACTGCTACAGCTTGTAATGTAGTTCTTAGTTGATGAGCTGTACTTGCATATATGTTTGATGTGAATATACAAACACCACCAGATACGGACGCATCACCACCATTATCTTTTCTAAATCACTGAAACTCACGCAATTTGGTGTTAACAGTGGGCTTCAGGAATGTTTCCTAGAGTGCCACACATGCGGGGTTGTACATCGAGAGATAACAGATTTGACGTCGTCAATTCGAGAACGAAATCCCCGACAATTCTATGAAACAAAGGAAGTCATTAATGGGATGAATGTTATTCACCAGCAGTACTCATCTGTGTTTCTGATGAATCCTCAAAACTGTCAACATCTGAGGGATAGAGTTTGACAGTATCTTCATCTAACGCTAGCCTGACTTTTCTTTCTGTCAAGGAAGACTTACGAACGCTTTCCTTAGCAAGTTTCAATTTTTTTGCTTGAGATGCTCTTGATTTTGCAAGAGTTAGTTTGTGTATAGCGGTTGAAGATTTTGTATCATTTGGTTTGGGAGATGACTTTTTTGAAGGCTCTGAAATACAATCAGTTTGGGTGCAGCAAGATCGAGTTACTTTCTTAGTAGCAGTCGCATAGCTGATACCTGGCTGTGGTGTACGGGAGGCGACAATTCGTCGAGCCTCCGGATAAGACACACTATTTTTGATTTTCACGGAAGTAATTTCCTTTTCCAACTGCCATGCTGGGCAAGATCGTGAATAAGCAGGATGTTCGCCTTTGCAGTTGACACATACCTCCTTAGCATTACAGGTAACACTATCGTGGCCAACGTCAGAACAACGGGCACACGTTAGTTTACCTCTGCAAGCTATTTTTGAATGGCCAAATCGTTGGCATTGAAAGCAGCAAAGCGGATTTTGTATATAGGGTCTTACAGAACATCTCATATAGGCGACTTTAATATGATGTGGCAAGTCAGTAGTTGAAAATGTCAAAATCAGATATTTTGTGTTGATAGAGACACCATCTCGTTTAAGAGTTATCCGTTTGACACCACAGATTTTTTGAGATATTAAATTTTCCAATATTTCGTCTGTAGACATATATATTAGATCTGCTGTAGAAATTACTCCCTTGGAAAAGTTTAATGTCGTATGAGGCTGAACGACCACATCCACATTTCCAATTGATTTTAGTGATTGTATGAGTATTGTTTGCCTTTCGGAAGCAATCTCAACTAAAATATCCCCAGATCGTAGTCTTCGAATATTTTTTACTTCTCCAACAGAAGACGAAATACTCTTTTCAATGAGAAAAGGTGATACAAATTGGAAAGTACCTCCTTCAGTTCTTTTGACTATAAAGTATTTAGCATTCATCATGGACAATTGTTACTCCAAAGGGAGAAAAGAATTAATAGCATTGTTCATGTAGAATATCATAAAATTCAGGGACTAGATGACACCACCCACCACGGAGCCCTACGAGGGGATACATGTTAATTGTACCAGTGCTAGTCAGTCCCTATACGCTCACGATACATCCCTGAAGTGGACTCCACCCTTAACGAGTCACCCAGTAGATGTAGCAATCGCTTGATCCATAAAGCCGATTGATGTGCTGAGGACCACAACACACCTCCCGTTTACCTAAGCAATGTGTTGGTCTCAGGAGGCTTCAATTACCAGGATCCTCCTTTCCAGGGACACGGGTCTCCACGCACGGCAAACACGTGGGTGATTTAGTCCTCAAGAGTAGCTAATAATAACAGAGCGGCGAAAGCTACTCAAGGGGAGCCCTCAACGTCTTACGAGGCAACCACAACGAGGGAGAAGAAGAAGAAAAAGCAGAAGAGTAGAGGAGAGAAGAAATGAAAGAAGAGAACAGATCACTAGGGTACCTCGGGATTGTGACACCCGTGTTTACCTAAAGAAGGTGAACCCCCTAAGGGGAAAGCGTTACGGATTTGAGTTTCCAAATAAGCAATATTATCAAGAGTGGATCTCCCTTTACGGAAGCCACTCTGATTTACAGGAATGCAATTATTTTTTCTAGGACATATACGAGACGGCCGTTGACCATACGTTCAAGAGTCTTACATAAGCAACTGGTCAGAGCTATTGGTCGATAATTTGAAGGAACAGAAGAATCCTTAACCAGCCTTAAGGATCGGAATAACTATTCCTTCGTTCCAAAGACATGGAAATTTCTTTTCAGTCCAGATCCTATTGAACAAAAACAGCAAGTTCAAAAGGGAATCCGAACTGAGATGACGAAGCATTTCATAGATGATACCATCAGGTCCTGGACTGGTATTATTGACCTGCTGTTACGCTCTCTTCAATTCCAACATCCGAAATTCACAGTTCTAAGGCAAAGCTTGTCTATGGTTGAAACGAATGGGTGTTCGCTCAGCACGACTCTTTGTCGTTAAGAACGAAGGTCTATAAGAGTCGATGCTTGAGACGTTAGCAAAGGTTTCACCAAGGACGTTAGCTATGTCCTTAGGAGAAGAGTATACAGCAGCTCAGGATTTTAATGCAAGAATGAGAATTCCCTATAAATTCCATTGGTTGCTTTCACCTTTCTCCACAACTGTTTACTCGATGTGAAAGAAGTAATTGAGGATACATAACGAGACTAGGATTCCTTCTGACTTCGACAACGAATTCTGCAAGCCAATGCTTTTGATCTCTTAAAAGCAATAAGATTCTCCGTTGTAGGGTATCTTCTGAATAACCCCCATAATTTCTTCTCTTTCTTATAGGTGTTTTGTCATTCATTATTCCACCAAGGTTTGCAACGCCTGTGTGTGATTGGGGAACCCTTTGGTACTGATGCATCAACTGCTTTTTTAATGGTTTCGGTGACCCTATACACGGCATGGTCAATATCATCAATCGTGACCACTTCATTATCAATAACTGACAATTGTGTAAATATTGTCCAATCAGCCCGACTATACACGTAAGTAGGTAGACGTTACGTGTATAGTCGGGCTGACTATTACCTACACTATTACCTACAATCTGGGAGATGACAAGAGGAAAATGATCGCTATTGTGTAAATCATTTCCTACAGATAAATTTAACAATGGCAGGAGAGATGGTGAACAAATGGCCAGATCGAGAGAATGATATGTTATTGTGGGTACATGGAAATATGTTTTCTCGTCGGCATTAAGCTGACAGAGACTGTTGTCTGAAGTACACCGCTCTATCTGCCGACCGCGAGAATTCATATCATCATTTCCCCACAAAGAACAATGGGCGTTAAATTCACCTAACAGCAGAAATGGTTTTGGCAGCTGATCCATTAATGCATCGAGTTCCTCTTGGCGGATGACATCATGTGTGGTAAATATAAACTACACACTGTAATTAAGCATGGTGTATAAATTCTCACAGCTACATCCTGTAGAATAGTATTCAATGGATGGACAGTGCTGGGATAATTATTTGATGTTAATATACAAACACCTCCAGACACTGCACCAACGTCATTACAGTCTTTTCTAAAGCTTTTAAGCCCACTCATGGAAATGTTATTGCTCGATTTCAGGAAAGTTTCCTGAATTGCAACACATGCGGGGTTGTAGGCTGAAATTATAGATTTGATGTCATCATGATGCGTACGCAAATCATGGCAGTTCCAAGAAACAAAGGAAGTTATTATTTAGTTTGAAAAACTCCTCTCCCGGAGCTGGAGAACGTGTTATCTGACACCTCCTCGAAAGATAAACCAAGTCCAAGGGATGTAAGGAAACAGTGTCAGCTTCCAGGTATAAGGCTTTACGGGTGGATATGGAGAGTTTTTCTGAGCCCTCCTTAGAAGATTTTAATTTTAAAACCTTCATGGCTTTTGATTTTGCATTAGGAAATCTTCTGCTTGATGATGATCGTGATTTTGGCTTTGATTCAGATTTTGTGGGTAATTTTTGTAACGGAAGTGAGAAATAATCAGTTTGTGTGCTGCAAGAGACGGTAATTTTTTTAGCAGCTGCTGCATAACTAACACCTTGTTGAGGAGTTCGAGTTTGAATTTGTCGTCTCGCCTCAGGATATGAACATTTGTTTTTTTACTTTTATGGTTGTGATCTCTTTTTCCAATAGCCAAGTTGGACAAATTCGAGAATAGGAGGGATGGTCACCTTTGCAAATGACACACCTCTCATTTGCAATGCAGTTAGCACTCTCATAACCAACTTCTGCGGAGCGAACGCAGGTTAGTTTGCCTCTGCATGCCGTCTTCGAATGTACAAAACGTTGGCAATGGAAACAACGTGGGGGATAAGGAATATATGGCCGTACGGGTAGGTTCATATAAGCCGCTTTTATTGATTGCGGAAGGTCTGGTGTTGCGAACGCCAGAATGTGGTGCTTCATGGATATAAGCTTTCCATCACGTCTGACGGTTATACGCTTAACAGCACAGACCATTTGATCCTTTAGATTTTCAAGGATCTCCTCCGTCAGAGTATTTAAAAGATCCCCTGTGCAGAGATCACTCCGCAAGAAAAATTCAAATTTTTGTGAGAGGTGACTGTCACCTCAAGGTGTGCAAGTATATGCATGTTACATTTTGCAGCTGCTTGGGTGTTTGACGCAACCTCAACCATTAAATCTCCTCAGCGTAATTTTTATGCTTCTCACCTCACCTACAACTCCCGATATTCCTTTTATGGATAAGGAAAAGAGATACTTTTTCAAAATTATAATCCTTCCTTTTAATAATAAAAAATTTCGTGCTTATATCACACAACAGTTGCTCCCGTGGGAGAAAAGAAAAATTTACATTCTCCATTATCTTGAAAGTAAAATTTCGAGACCTGCCCGCACCACCAACCACCGAGTCCAACAAGGGGATGCAGACCGATCGCTTGATCCATAAAGCCGATTGATGTGCTGAGGACCACAACACACTTCCCGTTTAGCTGAAGCAGAGGCCAAAGTACTGTGTTGGTCTCTAGGGGCCTCAATTGTCAGGACCCTCTTTTCCAGGGTTGGTTGGTTGGTTTTTATGGCGCAAGGTCCAGATAAGGACAAGCTGCGCAACTCACAAGTTATTATACCTCAGTTTTGTTTTCACCCATTAAAAGTATACAATAGAAATATATTCCAGGCATGTATATTAAAGATATAAAATAGAAATATAGTTAAAATGTATATTAAGAGTCTATAAACATACAATATACACATGCATAAAATTAAAAACTTGATATTTAAATAAAATATTTGTAAATCTGATAAAATTCATAAATCCTGTGTATTTTAAAAACGCAAATAAATTGCGATGGGGTGGTTCCCCAAGCAGATCTTCTAATGTTAAAATATTACTATTAAAATATCTAAAACGCTGATGGTTAAAATCTGGACACACAATTAAAATATGATATACTGTAAATGGTTCATCACACTTTTCACACCATGGTTGGAGATCACTTAAGATCAAATGTTTGTGGGTGAAACGCGTGTGACTAATTCGAAGGCGAGTCAGCCTGACATATGCGCTTCGTGGAGATAAAACTGATAATGGAATGATGTATGAAAATAGGGAATGGAGTTTGTTGCTGATTTGCAGGTTCCAGGATTCCTGCCAATGAGAATATATGAAATGTTTGATTCCTTTTCTGATGTCCATTGATGGTATTGAAGGCAAAATAGAAGTAGCTGCAGATTGAGCGGCAGCATCAGCTTTCTAATTGCCATCTATTCCTATATGGCTTGGAATCCAACAAAAAAGTATCTCAAATCCCTTGTTAGTAACAAAATCAATTAATTTGAATATCTTAGACACAACTGGATGGCAATTATTGTTGTTATTCTTCAAAGCTTCTAATACACTCTTACTGTCAGTATACACACAGAATTTACGTTCATTTTTAGTTTGTAGCAGTTGAAGTGCTCGGTATATTGCCGTAGCTTCAGCGGTGAAGATGGAGCAGGATTTGTGAAGGCTATAACTGTAGGATGAATCCTCAAGATAAACTCCACAACCAACTGATCCTGGACATTTGTATCCATCCGTAAATACTGGAGTGTACATAGTATACTGACAGCGATGGAATGAATAAAGCTGTTGAAGAATAGCAGTATTTGTGTCTGATTTTTTATTTTTTCCGAAGAGATTTAGCACAATCATGTGTGGATTATACCAAGGAGGATGTGTGAAAAGGTCGGTAGACTCGATTCGAACATCATCCTCCTTTCCAGGGACACGGGTCTCCACGCACGGCATACACGTGGCTGATTTGGTTCTCAAGTGTAGCTAATACGAACAGAGCGGCGAAAGCTACTCAAGGAGAGCCCTCAACCTCTTTCGAGGCAACCACAACGAGGGAGAAAAGGAAGAAAAAGCACAAGAGTAGAAGAGAGAGGAAAGATCACTAGGGTACCTAGGGATTGTGACACCCGTGTTTACCTAAAGAAGGTAAACTCCCTGAGGGGTTTGACGAAACGATTTTTTTTATCCTACGTCAGTCATTGGCATTATCTGCCATAAGACTTCTGGCGGCCCAATAAAATTTAGCCTTGGTAAAGTTGTCAGAGTCAAAAGTAATAAAAGCAAGTGCAGTGCAAGGTGTCAAATGATTAAAGTCCGTAATTTCACCCGACAAACAAAGGGGGCAGGTATCTACAGCAACTACACCAATGCGGTGTAGATGTTTATACAAAAAGTCATGTCCAGTCAAAAGACGAAAATTTGTAGGAAAAGCTGCACGAGGCAAATCCATCGGGACAGGCGACTTCATAAGAACGTTCTACTTTTTATCTGCCTAAAGTGCTGATTAAATTTGCTCTAGGTGTTGGTCAATTTTCCCCGTACCCTCAGAACTAAACTGATAGGCAGTTATTGGAAACAAAGGCTGGGGCAGCTTACAACCATTTTTAGCCAACACAACTGCTTTTTCATTTCCAGGCACCCCACAGTGGCTAGGGATCCATTGAAAAACTATCTCCAAGCCAGAGGCAATATCCTTGGAAACAAGTCTCTTAGTCTCTTCAACAAGTGAGCAGTCGCTAAGTGTGTAGGAGACAGCAGCCAAGATTGCAACCTAGCAGTCAATAAAAATAACTGCCTTGCCAAAGTTAGTATCAAGACCAATGATATTTAGGATTGCTTTATTCATGGCGAAAATCTCTGCATCAAAGTTTGAGGCTTTTAGTCCAACAGCACAGGATTCCTGAAAAAAGTCTTCACAGAATAGTCCAGCACCAGTATTTCCATCACAGGCAGAACCATCAGTATAAATGTGGATCCATTCACAGCTAGGATACTTTGTAGCTATAATTTCTAAGGAAATAGCTTTAAGAGCATCAGGAATTTCATCACATTTCTTTACAGGCGTACCGATGGTACGATTGTTGGTAGGAGTTCTTATTGTAGGTGGAGAGAAGCCAAACTGTGATGGGTATGGTAAAGTTGGTGTGATGCTGTAAAAAGTATAGAGTTCATCAGCACGAGAGATAAATGATTTATGTGTTTTCAGTCTAGGGGTACTGGGGGAGTATTCTCTCCAATGAAGTAAATTCAATCTCTTACACCTGCCATGGAGTTTTAAGACCTGCAATTCTCTTCTGGAATTTAAAGGCTCAACACCAGTCTGAAGCTCCGTGGCAGCGACTGGGGTTGAGCCAGCAGCACCAGTAATAATCCTAAGTGCCTTATTTTACGTCAAGTCAATAACATCCTGACAAGTTTTAGAGGCAGTGGCTATAAGCTCACCTCCATATTCCAAAACAGGCCTGACATAAATTTTATAGTTGGTCAAAAGGGTATCAGTTGAGGAACTCCAAGTGATGCCAGATAATCTTTTTAGAAGTTTGAGTCTATTATTGCCTCTATTAACCATCTCATTAGCATGTCTTCTCCACGAAAGCTTATTATCAAAAAAGACGCCGAGGTAGCGATAACTGTCCACTCGAGTTAAAGTTTGTCCATTATAGGAAATATTGAACTGAGAGTGTTTTGTTGGCAGGGTAAAAAATTGATACACAGTTTTTTCAGGGTTAATAGTTACAAGATTTTCATTGCACCTATTCTCCAAAAACTTCAAAGCATCATCTATAGACTTATTTAGGTCAGAAATGTCACTTCCAATAGTGTAAATAACCAAATCATCCGCAAAAGCAAGACATTTAATGCCCGGAACCTCCATCAATCCAGTAATCACTTCATCAATCATGATGTTAAACATGGTACAACTAGTCACAGCTCCCTGCGGGAGCCCATTTTGGAGAGGGACATATTTAGAAAAAGAGGAATGATATTTCACTCTGGCTAAGCGCTGGGAAATTAGTGATTTAAGCCAATTTAACATATTTCCCCTGACACCGACCTTGATCATCTTCATAATCAATTTCTTTCGCCAGATTCTATCGTAGGCGTTTTTAAAGTCTACATAAACAGCTAGTGTGGATTGTTTCCTATGGAATCCATCTTTTATACATTGTGAAAAGAATGCTGCCTGTTCCATAGTATTTCTCTTCCTTCGGAAACCAGCCTGAAGGTTAGAGAGAAGCCCATTACTCTCCAGATAGAAGTTTAGCTTATTTGTAACCATTCTTTCCATTAATTTGCAACAACTATTTGTTAATGAAATAGGTCTAAAACTGGAAGGGGAATCAGTTGGCTTGTCTGGTTTCAGGAGAGGAATTATTGTAGCCTTTTTCCACTCTGAGGGGGCATATAATTTCCAAGAGATGTTGTAAAAAGTGATAAGAGTTTGTTTGGCACTTTCACCCAGGTAAATAAAAAATTCACCGGGCAGATCATCAGGTCCAGAATATTTACCCAATTTTGTCTCATGCATAGCTCTATGGAGTTCGTCAAGAGTAAAATAATTGTTAAAAAGACGTTCGTCGTCGTAGTTGAGGCACCCAGGAGGCGGCCGTTGAAGAAATCTAGTTCGTATTTTTCGAGGGAGTCTGCACACTGCGGCATAGAATTTAGCAAAAGCCAAAGCTTTGTCTCTATTGTCACAATGAGGTCTTCCATTACTAACCAAGGCTTCATTTTTGTTTCAGTTTGTTCATTATTTAGGGAAGAAAGAAAACGATGAGTCCGAACACAATCTCTTCTAAAGACCAAAGCAGAAGCAAAATTTTTGAAACATTTTCTGTTTGCCTCTTTTATAGTTCTCTTAAAGACAGCTTGCGCACGACGAAGAGTTACATTTGACTTAAAGTCACCCAAGAGCTCCGCTTGTAAACGGGCATCATCACGCTTCCTCTTCAGATTTGTTAACTAATCAGCCTAGTCCAAAAAGGTTTATATTTTCTTATTTTACCTATAGGTATTGAGGCCTGAGCGCAGACACGAACAGCTTCAGTGATATAGTCACTACTTCTATCTGGGTTCGAAAAGTCAAGTTTATTCACAGCAAGAAGTCTGTCAGTTAGTTAGGCATACTTTGACCAATTAGCCTTTTTTAGGTTCCATCTAGGCAAGAAATCTCCATTTATATAAGGGCGCAGGGAGTCAAGAGTGCGAGTTACTTTCAGGACTTTATGTCTGTAACTACTACAGGACTCCAAAAGGTCAAATTTAATACTCTTGGACAAATTAATGTGTGAGAGGACAAGGTCAGGGTTAGTCTTTTCTCCTTTGAAAGAAAAAAAAGTATGTCCAATTGGTTGGTGAAAAACAAGGGCAGTAGAGTCAAGAAGATCCTCCATAGCTTTGCCAGGAGAATCTGGTTGTCTGTATCCCCACCTGCAAGAGTGGCAATTGAATTCACCTATAATTATGGTGTTTTTATCAAGAGTGTTTTCTAGAATAGAGGTATTTGGAACATTACCAGGAGGGTTATAAACAAAAATTAATTTTGTTCTCAGAAAATCCTTCCAGACATTTAATTCAACTGCCTCTAAATTGTCCTGCATTGAGCAAAGTATTTTAAAAAAGCAGGTATTAGAACATTTAACACCTACTATAATGCCGGAGGCAACCTGACGAGATCTTGGTAAAGTATAAATATTAAAATCTTTGCATTTGAAATAGTCCAGAGTATCAGTAGAAGCACCAGCTTCAACAAAGGCAAATACATCACAATTTTCTCTAGCTGCTACAGTCTTAAATTCAGTAAATTTTGTACTAAACAGGCACCCGCATTCCAGAAAAGGACCGAAAAGGCCACCGCGTTGAGCCCTGAGAAGGACTATATTTTGACTTATAAGAAGGCATAATACACTTTGGGCAACGACGAACGCTGTAACTCATTTAGCAGTACCCAGGAGGCACGTATAGCTTAAAGGCTGCTACGGACGCGAGCAACATTACCTCCCGGTTTGAGGAAATGAGATGCCCTAACGTTGGACTTGAAGGAAACCGGTTTCGCAAGGCAAAAGCAAGAGGAGGAGGCAGAAGAGACGCGTCAGCGCTAGAGAAAGGAGGAAGAAAAGGCTTCAAGACATCGCCTCAAAAAGTGACCCTGTTGGTGATTCAAGTCCGACGCTTAAGTGGATTCGATTAGCAGAAAAATTGAAGTTTCCAGATAATAAAAGCCTACATATTTTACATATAATAAAAGTTTGAAGAAGAAGAAGAAATAGGCCCAAGCGATCAAGCAGGTTTTTGAAGCCCTCTAAATAGGCCGGCCTAGTCACTGTTTGTACGTAAGTTAATGTTTGTTTTAAATTTTTTTCAGCTATTTTTTTTAGTGTGGTACCACCTACTTTACAACTTTAAGTAATAATTTGAATGTAATTTTAAGCAATTTAGTGTCATTATGAACTCCACGTGAATGCTTAATCATGGTGGTAGCAAAGTTGTAATATTGAAATAATATAAGTGATTTAAGTAATTGAATTATATGTGTTTAAATAGTTTTGTTACTTTATAGAATTGAAGGAAATTTTTATTTATTAAAACAAAGTCTGTTTCTGCTTCTATTTTTCAGGGTTGGATCTGGGTAGAGAAAATAAAATAATAAATACACAACGCAATGTTAAAAAAATACCTTATTTTTATTTAAAATATCATTTGTAATCGTTGTTTAATAACAGTAATCATATACACAACATGGCTATAACACCACTAACACTGGAAAAAGCAGCGGAAATTGCGGACCGTATCATAGAATCTACACCAATATCAATAAGAGCTTCTTCTTTTAATTTAAACGAAATTAAATTTGTTGCCTGAAACTAAAAAATTAAATGCTTGAATTGACAATATTTGTCGAAGTCGAAGTCAAAGTCAATCAAGGAATAGAACCTCCCAAAATCGTCATCGGAATAAATCTAAAAATTATGATTTTTGTTGATTCTATTTTAAATTTGGCAACAAAGCAAACAAATGCGGCCAGCCTTGCAAACTTAAGACAAAAAACGAGAGCAGGCAAGGGTAGAGGCGACAGTTACTTTGCTCGTCACCTTTTTGTATAGGTAAGCATAAAAACATACCGTTTTTAATTGACACTGGTTCGGATATTAGTACTTGCCCAGCAACACGATTACAAAGACGTAATCCTGTGCATACGGCCCTTTCTGCAGCTATTGGTTCTGCACAATTCAGGTTTACTCAACTGAAACTTTAAGTTTGGATTTTGGGTTGAGAAGAATATTCAAGTGGACATTTTTGGTAGGAAATGTTTCTACTCCAATTATCGGCGCAGATTTTTTTTGTACAATTTCAATCTTTTACCCGATTTAAATGGAAGGAAACTCATTGATTCTAAAACAAATTTCATCGTTCTTTGTAAATTAAGTACAAGCAACACTCATTCAATTAAAACAGTATCATATACTACTATCTTTTAAGGAAATTTCCCGACATTGCTAAACCCCCTAGACCTGACAGAGAACTAAAACACTCCGTCTTACCATACATTCAGACAACCGGTCCTCCTGTTTGTGCGAAAGCCCGACGACTCGCACTTGACGGATTGCGTGTTGCTCGAGAGGAATTTCAAAGCATGATTCATCTCGGTCACATGCGTCCTTCAAAGAGTAATTACGCATCACCTTTACTCATGGTTCCTAAAAAAGATTTTACTGAATTACGCACTTGCGGAGATTTTAAAAGCCTCAATAGTCAAACAATTAAAGATAATTACGATATTCCAAATATTCTAGATTTTACTTCTGAGTTACTGGGAATGAAAATTTATTCGTCTAGATTTAGTGAAAGCTTATCATCAAATTTCTATAAATCCTGATGACATACATAACCGTAATAATTACCCCTTTCGGATTATATGAAAGTACTAGAATGCTATTTGGACTTAGTAATGCTGCATCAACATTTCAAAGATTTATAGATGAAGTAATTCGCATAATATGCCTTTTGTCTATGCCTTTGTGGGTGATATTTTAGTTGCTACCCACTCACCTGAAGAATACTTAAAACATTTAAAAATTTTATTTCAACGTTTAAATCATTATGTATTGACTATAAAAACTTCTAAATGCATTTTTGGCGTTCCTACAATAGAAGTTTTTGGATTTAAAGTTTCTGAATTCGGTATCAAACCTCATACACACCTCGTAAATTGCATTTTAAAATTTCTAAAACCAGCTACAATTACTGAACTGAGGCGTTTTACATTACAACGTACATTCTCTGAGGCCAAAAACGCTCTTTCAAAAGCTACTTTCTTAGACACTTAATAGTGAAGGAGCGAAAATATGTGTTCACGTTGATGATAGACGTTGCAGTTAAACAATAATACATGGAAATCACTTTCATATCAATGAAACTCAATAAAAATCAAAGAAATTAGTCTACCTATGATCGCGATTTATTGGCAATTTACACAGCAATAAAAAATTTAAACATTTACTTGAAGGTCGTGACTTTTCAATCTACACAGATCAAAAGCCACTTATTTATGTCTTCAAACAGAAACCCGATATATGTTCCCCACGTTAGTTGAGACACCTAGACTATATTTCAGTTTTCAACTGATATTCGTCACACCAAAGGCACAGACAATCAAGTGGCAGATACAGTATCCCGCATAAAAATAGACAATATCTTTTCTATTCCTTTAAATTTTGAAGAATTTATTCTCGCTCTAGAAAATGATCCAGAATTAAAATCACTTCATCAAAATCCATCCGCTTTTATATTGGGGAAAATATTTATTCCTATTCTAAATGTGCATTATATATTGTGATATGTCCAGGTGCAAAACTCGACCATTTATTCCAAAAATGTATCGCCAAATATAATTTTTAATCAACATGAATTTTCTCATCCGGGAAGATCCGCAAGTAAAAAGTTGATTAGTTCATGATATGCTTGGACCAACATGTATAAATATATATCAGAGCTAGTAAGATTTTGTGAACCCTGTCAACATTCTAAAATTCCCAAACATACAAAAATTCCATTAGGTACATTTGCCTTACCAGATTTTCGCAAATTCATCTTTATTTAATAGGACCCCTGCCTTCAAGAGATGGTAATATATACTGTCAATCATTACACCAGAGGCTGTTCGTATACCTGATGCCAAAGCTTCAATCGTATGTAAAGCTCTTTTCAATGTGTGATCTCGAAATTTGAATGTCCTTCCCAAATCATTACTGACCAAAGACAACTAGAATCTGCACAT
Organism: Latrodectus elegans; assembly: GCA_030067965.1. Taxonomy (NCBI): domain Eukaryota; kingdom Metazoa; phylum Arthropoda; class Arachnida; order Araneae; family Theridiidae; genus Latrodectus; species Latrodectus elegans. The sequence goes on from CM057814.1 coordinate 1,501,078, forward strand.
TTCCATGAATTACTAATTCTAGATGTTACCAATCGAATACGCACTACAACATATCGTCCGATATCAAAAGGTATCATTGCCATTTGAAAAGTTCTACAAAGGACCATGATAATCCTAGGACAGACACATTACCCATTATTTTACTAGGTGTTAGAACTGCCTTTGAGAATGATTTAGTCAACTAGTGAAGGCCAATTAGCGGCGGGCCGCTGCTGGCCAAGACGGCCCCGTCAATAAAGTGGTCGTCGTCATTGCTGCTGGGCTGGCAATATGGTCCGCTGTTGCTCCAACGCCGGGTAGCCAGCAATGCCATATTGATCGCATGTGGCCCATGTAATTGCCAGTGCATGCTCATATACGGTTATCCATCGGCCCTTTGCTGTTTGGCCGACGAGAGCCGCTTTACCGATATAGGGCTAGTTATAATTATTTTTTTGTATAAAAATGGAATTCATTTTTATCTTTTAATATTGTATACAATGTTAAAGTTAATATAGGAGCATTGGAAACCCATCTAATTAATACTGACTATATTTTGGTTAGTTTAAAAGACAATTGTTATCAATGTAATTGTCTAATATCATTAAGTGCATTTTTAGTTCGTTATTATATAAAGATTTAAAAAAAATATGAATTACTAACTCGTATGTTACAATGTTGTTTAAACCTTACAGTTAAATAATTTTTATAATCTATGCTTTTGAAATAATTTTTCGTTATTATAGAATTTCATTATTTATAAATTTGATTTTTTTTAAAAAAAAAAATTCTTGTGTAAGCAAGTGTCAATTTATTGCTAAAATTGAACTTGAAGGTAAGAAAGAATTCCAGTTGTTTTATGAAAATTTCATAGAATTATTTTAAATATATGTATATATTTTGTACACACACACATACATTTTCTTTATACTAAGATTAATATTTTATTTTCCAAATCAAATAACTCCATGCAACAAGATGTTGAGAAAAATTATACAAAAAGGATAGAAAAAAGATTAACATTTTTTATTACTCATAAAAATTTACACAGAAAAAACCATATATATAAGTGAAAGGTCCAAATATTAATCGAATCAAAATTTTTTTTATTTATGATACTGAAAATAAAAAAATTTTTTATTTACATCTGAAAAAAATTTTTTTTTAAATTTTCTTAACATTTTGAATTTACAAGTTTTTTTATTATTTTATTTTTGTGGTCTCACTTCCGAATTAGTACTCTGGAACAAATTTCGCCCTTTGTGAAGATTCTGACTTTGCTGTAATACTGTCTGAAAATAAGAAAAACAGAATTGTTAAATTGATTCAGTTAAAAAAATAAAAACAGGATGTTAATAACAGCCCAGGTAAAAAACAGACAAAATTGAGTTGATATGTTTATATAAATCAGGTAAAACTTCATGTACAACACTTATTTTCACATATTTAGGTATTATTTCACAATATTATCCATTTGAATAAGGAAAATCGAACAAAACTAGTTTTAAATTTACAATATTTTACAATCAAAGCAAGCCAAGCACTTGAATAGTTAAAATAACATAACAAATATATATTCCAAGTGTAGTGTACCAAGGTGGCAAGGCAATTGAAAACAATATCAATTTAATTTAATTTATTGATGAGGATAAATTTTGATTATACAAAATTTTTACTGTTTACATAAATTTTAACTTAATCATGACAACATCATTGGCGCACACCGCCACAAGCGCACCTCCAGTGCGTTGTCTCTCTGAGAATACACTTTACTAACTAAAGTAAACAAAAACAATATAATGGGAAAGGAGGAGGGCGGCAGAATCTGCGCGCATGCGCTGTACTGATCCTCGCCTTTTTAGCACGTTACACAAGGGCTTAATTGCTCACTTTGGTTGTGAATAGCTATAATAGTGTCAATTTTCATTCAGAATTAATAACTCATGAAAAATGAATATTACTAACAAAATTTTTTGAATAATGGAATCCTTTTACGTAATATCAGTTTTATTATTGTTATTAAAAGGGAGAATAGTAATTATTTGTAACATTAAGTCCACAATGAACATGCTTGGGAATTAAACACTTAGAGATTTGCGTTAGGTTGAGTACCCAATACAATCCAGGATCTCGCTCAGAAAACATATAGGCACTAGGTTGGCCTACATTGTAACAGAGCCTAGCCTTAGCCTATAGGAAAATTATTATTCCAATATATATATTATACATAACATTGTTATTATTATTACACACATATTATTATACATTACATATATATTATATATTTCATATATATTACATA